>LR738715.1:801273771-801307278 GCA_902687465.1 Secale cereale
CACCCCGAGACCGATGCGCCAGGTGTCAGCGAGTTATTCGTTGTCGTTGCCATGTCATCTACTTGCGTGTCGCATCTTTGCCTTATCATCATGTGCATTGCATCCTCATGTTTTCAAAACTTGCATCCGTCCGAGTCTGCCCGTCCTCTCCGTTGTCCGTTCTGAGCCCAGACACACTCGCACGCGTCCGCGGCACCTCCGAATAATTATTTTATGAGTGGCCGAAATACGTTCTCGGAAGGGGGTGGAACTTGGCGAGTGGTCTTATTGTAGTGTAGACAGGCCGCCTGCCAAATTTCCTCGCATCCGGAGCTCGTTTGATAGCCCAACGGATAACTATAGCGGCATTGTTGCCGGTTAATTCGTTGGACGTTTTCGGTCTCCAAAAACTGTCGTCGGGCCTCTCTCTCCTCTCCTCACAGCCCACTCATGCCTTCTACACAACCCACTAACCAGTCCACTAGCCCACCTACCTACCCCCTCCGCTTTGGACTGTCCGATGGCGATCGAACGGCTCGGAAACGGCCTAAAATCCCTAGTCCTAGCCCCCTACCCTATATATTCACACCCCATGCCATTTTTGGCCTTCCCCAACCTTCCTCCTCAATTTCTGTGCCTCCCCACTCCTCAGCCATCACCCAGCCGGCCCCCTCCTCAAAATTCGGCGCCGGCCAGCCGCCTCCTGCCACGTGGCTCGCCCCCATTGGCTCCACCGCCGCCAGCCGCCGGTTCCCACCACTCCTGCGCCGCCACGTCGCCCTGCCCTGTCTTCCTACCGCGGCAGCCCTGCGGGCCCAGGCACGGCCCGTCTGCTCCGCCGCCGCAGGCCCGCGCGAGCCCGCTCCCTCGCCCGAGCTGCTCCCTCCTCGATCCCGATATGGATCAAGGGAGCTAAGCCACCGGCCGCCTCGCCGCTGCACTGGTCGCCGCTGGCGGGCACCGCTGCGACCAGGCGCCGCCTCCACATCGACCCCGCGCGCGTCCAGAGCTCCGTCGCCGAGCACCTCTGCTCCCCTCCGGCCTCCTCCCTCACCGTCACGCTTCAACTCGCCATGCTCCGCCGCCCCACTCTAGCACCGGTGGTAGTGCACCGGCGCCCCGCTCCTCTTCAGCCCCGGGAAATGGCTGATCCGGTGCCCTCGCTGCCGATCCGGCCATCCCCGGCCTGCCAAGCCCCGCCTCGGCCATCTTTGGCGACCCCGCGCCCTCCACCGCCGTGCCTGCTCACCGCCGGCCGGATCGGGCCAGATTCGGTCCGGGCCTCATCGAGCCGGACATTGTCCGTCCAGGCACGGACATGTCCGACACCTCCCCTCACCCGTGTCACTGCCATGTGGGCCCCAGCCGACAGACATGTCCGTCCGGACCCGGGAGGTAGTTTTTCCACTAAGTCCCTGAAAAAAACGTTATCATGATGCATACTTTGAGTGGTTGTAAATTTTTGTGTGATTATCCAAATTGAGTGAATAATATGTCAAAATGTTCGTTGTGATATGATCTTCATATTATTGTACTGTGACATGCTTGTTTGAGTTCATCTTGATGCCCTAATCATCATTGCAAAAGTGCTATATGTTTTAAACTGCTGAAAACTGTTATTATGTTAGCATGTTTGTGAGGTGATAACTTTGTGCATGTTGGTCCAAATGGAGTGCAAGATATGTCAAAATGTTCATTGTGAAGTTCTCTACATGATGGTTGCTGTAGCATTCATGGTAGGTGCCATATTGCCATGTTTATCTCTGTTGCAAAAGTGCATGTGGCTGTTAAGTGCTGAAACTTGTTATGAGATGCTGATTTGTCATTTTTGTATCTTTATGTGTGATTTTTGTTTGAGCAACTTGTCAATATGTTTTAGAAGCACAATCATGTCATCTTTGCTGTGGTGCAAACCACTTTTCATGTTATGCCTTGTGGTGATTGCAACAAGCTTGCAAAGTGACCTACTCGCTGTTGTTGTTTTCCATGACTTGTCAAAAACTGTTAAACCTGATGCCATGTTTGATTGATGCCCCACTCAAATGCATGCATGTTTTGGGTTGTCCAATGATCATGTCTTGTTTTCCATGTTATGCACTATCCATCCATGCCCTTGTTTACATATATGGTCTGTTGTAGCTTATTTATTTCTTGCTTTTAAGTTGCTATAAAATGTTTATGTCAGCCTGTTATCAGCAAGTTCAGTTTTGCCATGTGAATAGCTAGTGATCTATGCATCCTATGACCATGTTCTTGCCATGAGTAGCTTCATAAACATGTCTTCTTGTTGTTGGTTATATTCACTTGCCATGTTATGCTCTGAGTTGAGTTGCACAAGCTTGCAAACATGCCTACTTGTCGTTGTTTCTGCCATGCTCTGTTTTTTTTCACAAAGTCTGAGAAATCAGTAAACTTCTTAAATCTTGCCATGCTAGTTTAATTATGTTCCAGCAAGTGTTTGGTTGTGCTCTGAGTTCATGCTTGTTGAGAATCATATCTATTTCACATCCATGCCTTGTGTTATCATGTTTGGGTGTTGTAGCATAAATATACCTTGCTCCAAAGTTGCTATGTTGCTCTTAACTTCAGCTTTGCATTGCATCTTGTTTTGCTCATATCTTCTAGGCCGTAGCTTCGAATTAAATAAACTTTATATGTAACTTGACTAGAATTTCGAGTAGATCATTATGGTGCATGTTAACTTGCTGTTTAACAACTTGACTTAAGGTTTGTTCAGATCTGAACCAATTTCGAAATGTGCATATGAGGACTTATCGGAATTGTTATATGTTGATTTCGGCCTCATTTAAACTTGTTGGTTTGTGTTGTTCTTGTGTGCTTCATCCCTTGCCATGAATTGCATCATATAAACTTGTCTTGCATCACACTTGGTTGAGCATCATGTCTTGTTCTTGTGTTGTGTGTTTACCATGTTGTGTGCTTCTTCTCGCTAGTTCATATTCCGTTGCGTTCGTGAGGATTCGTTTGTCTACACTTGGTTCGTCTTCGTGAATTCTTCTTCGTCTACTTCATGGACTCGTTCTTCTTCCTTGCGGGATCTCAGGCAAGATAACCATCACCTTGGATACATTTACTATCATTGCAATGCTAGTTGTCTCGATGCTATTGTTATATGTCGCGCTACCCATCATTTATTGTCAGCCTCTCTCCTTGTTGCCATGAAACCTCTAACCTTTGACACCTTTTCAGCAAACCGTTGTTTGTCTATGTTATCCGCTCACTCAGCCTCTCTTATAGCGTTGTTAGTTGCAGGTGAAGATAAAGATTGCTCCATGTTGGAACTTGTTGTTGGAATATCACAATATATCTTATATATATTAACACATCTATATACTTGGAAATGGGTGGAAGGCTTGGCCTTTTGCTCGGTATTTTGTTCCACTCATGCCGCCTTAGGAGCCGATAAACCAGCGTTATGTTCCTTGATTTTGCGTTCCTAACGCGGTTGGGTATATGGGGACCCCTTGACAGTTCATGTTTGAAAAAAACTCCTCCAGCAAGGCCCAACTTTGGTTCTAATTTGCAACATAATAAAAACTTAATTAATTAATTGCATAGGGAGTTAGCGCTACCCGAGGGTTCTTTCTACATACAGGGGGCCAGTGCCGATGGTGTTGGTCCCAAACGGGGGTCCTGCGGGGCCGCCTTAGGAAAACTCGAGGTATCTGGCATCCCGTAGCATCGCCCATCCGGTCGTGGCCCGAGACGAGATACGCGCGGCTACTATCAGGGTGTCGGCACGCCGGGAGGTCTTGCTGGACTTGTTTTACCATTGTCAAGATGTCTTGTGCACCGGGATTCCGAGTCTGATCGGATTGTCCCTAAGATAAGGGGTAATACATTTACTTCTGCTGATCGTGAGAGCTTGTGATGGGCTAAGTTGGGACACCCCTGCAGGGTTATAATCTTCCGAAAGCCGTGCCCGCGGTTATGTGGCAGATTGTAATTTGTTAATGTTCGGTTGTAGAAAACTTGACAGAGGATCCGAAGTAAAATACACGAACCGTGTGAGTAACCGTGACCGTCTCTTTTGACTTTGAGAAGAGAACACAGTGGGGTTATGTTTGACTCGTAGGTAGATCAGGATCTTTAGCGATCATCACTAGTTTGCGACTGTTTGCGTAGATGCTCATCTTTTTCTTGTACTCGTAAGTTAGCCATCATACATTTGCTTAGCCGCTGCTGCAACCTCACCACTTACCCTCTTCCTACCCATTAAGCTTTGATAGTCTTGATACCCATGGTTATGGGATTGCTGAGTCCTCGTGGCTCACGTATACTACAACAACAGTTGCAGGTGCAGGTTTCCGATGACTTGACGTGAGAGCGATGTTACCTTTTGTTGGAGTTCTTTCTTCTTCTTCTTCGTCAGTCTTGGGCTAGGTTCCTGGTCGGCAGCCTGGCATAGCAGGATGGATGTCGTTGTGTTTTTCATGTTTGCATCCGTAGTTGGATGACTTGTATTGCTGTTGTTGTATTCATGTGACTTGTATGAATTGTTGTATCCCCCATGTATGTATGTAATGGTATGACGTAATGATATCCATCTTGCTAAGCGCCTGAAATGCGGTTGTGCCTCAGTCACAAGTTTTATATAGTGATCGAGATAGAATCCTATCTTGGGCCTGAAAAGTTGGTATCAGAGCCTCGACCGACCATAGAAGCCCCCTTGATTGATTGTAGCTTGGCCGTTGTCGAGTCTTGCAAAATCTTTTTCGGAGTCTAGTTATATCGGAGAGTAGGAATTGTTTTTACTCCTCAGCCCCTTCATCGCTCTGGTGAGAAATCTTGATGTAGGTGTTTTGAATTACTCCTCTCCCCCCTCAAAATTTTTTAGGATCACACGGTAAGTTTTCGTCCGTTGTGATGTCAGTTCTTTTCGTCTGGTGCATCTCTCGTCAAGTCGATTTAACCCTCCTCGTCTTTTGCTTCAATCCTCGGTTCTTTCCAACCGATGTTGTTTCCTCTTCCGAAGTTGTCTTTCTTTTTCCCACCCGCCCACCCTTTTTCTTCTCGGAGCCGGAGTCCTCAATCGAGTATCTATCCTACTCGTGTGAATCCTTTGCAATCTTTCCTTAGTTATTTCAACTGGTTAATTCTCGTCTAGTTCGTCATCCTTCTTCTCTTTTCTTCTCTGATGAATTCTCCTCTCGTTCGACATTCTTCATCTCTTTTTTCTCCGGTGGATTCAATTCAAGTTTTCGGTGTTGTTCATATTCTTTCATCGGCTCAAATGTTTTTCCCTTCTTCATTCGTCTCTTGCCATCTAATTGTTCCGGAGTTCTGAAGACATCTCATGAGATTAATCTTTCTTCCAATTAATTCGAGGTTGTCACCTCATTCATGTCTTTCTATTGTTCCGGTGCATTACCTCCTTTCCAATCCATTTCAACGGAGTTTTCTCTTCGGTGGGCTCATAACCCACACGTCTTTCCCAGGATCTTACCCGACTCTTCTATTTTTTCCGGTGTAGCTCTCATATTCTTTCCAAAGTGGGACGTAAGTATGGATTCCATCAGTCATATGCCTTCTCCAAGATCGCTTTCAATTCTTTTCATGTTTGGCTCAACCTTTCCTCTTTTATTCTTCCGGAGTATCTCAATAATTTTGGTGGTGTTCCTCGTCATCTTTTGAAGTCCGAAGAAGAGTTCCTCTAAATCTTGTCCGTTCTCTCAAAGATTCATGAATCTAGCTTCATGTTATCCTCTCGTATTATTCTAATTGTCATAAATTCTTTTCCTTATCCATCTAGAGCATTTCATGAATTATTTCTATTGTGTTCCTCCGAAGGCCATCATTTCAGAAGATTTCTTCGTTCTCAGTTTCAACTTCGTCCTCCAAATATTCTTCATTGATGCCTCTTCGTTCGTCTCACATTCCTCCGGTGCTTCGTTCAAGTATTCTTTAATCAGTTTGCGATCTCTTCGTTCTCTTATATCTAAAGTCCCCAAGTGCTTTATTCTTTCGGTGATTCCTTCTCTTTTCTTCGCTCATTTTCAATTCTTCACGGTGGTTTGTGATACGTCCATTTTGCATCATGCTTATAAGTTGATATTTATTGCATTATGGGCTGTTCATACATGTTTTGTCACAATACTAATGCCTTTTCTCTCTTATTTTACAAGGTTTACATGAAGAGAAAGAATGCCGGCAGCTGGAATTCTGGGCTGGAAAAGGAGCAAACTCTGGAAACATATTCTGCACAACTCCAAAAGCCCTGAAACTCCACAGAACGATGTTTCGGAAAATATAAAAAATATCTGGCGAAAGAAACCCACGAGAGGGGCCACCGGCTGGCCTAGAGGGTGGGGCGCGCGCCCCCCTGCCTCGAGGGCCAACCGGCAGGCCCACGGTGCCCATCTTCTCCTATATGAAGCGTTTTGACCTAGAAAAAAATCAGAAGGAGGCTTTCGGGACCAGACGCCGCCGTCTCGAGGCGGAACTGAGGTGGAAACAAATCTAGGGCTCCGGCAGAGCTGTTCTGCCGGGGATACTTCCCTCCGGTAGGGGGAAATCGTCACCGCCGTCATCACCAACAACTCTCCCATCTTGGGGAGGGCTGTCTTCATCAACATCTTCACCAGCACCATCTCCTCTCAAACCCTAGTTCATCTCTTGTATCCAATCTTTGTACCCAAACCTCAGATTGGTACATGTGGGTTGCTAGTAGTGTTGATTACTCCTTGTAGTTGATGCTAGTTGGTTTATTTGGTGGAAGATCATATGTTCAGATCCATTATGCATATTAACACCCCTCTGATCATGAACAATATTATGTCTTGTGAGTAGTTATTTTTGTTCCTGAGGACATGGGAGAAGTCTTGCTATTAGTAGTCATGTGAGTTTGGTCTTCGTTCGATATTTTGATGAGATGTATGTTGTCTATCCTCTAGTGGTGTCATGTGAACGTCAACTACATGACACTTCACCATTATTTGGGCCTAGAGGAAGGCATTGGGAAGTAATAAGTAGATGATGGGTTGCTAGAGTGACAGAAGCTTAAACCCTAGTTTATGCGTTGCTTCGCAAGGGGCTGATTTGGATCCATATGTTTCAGGCTATGGTTAGGTTTACCTTAATACTTCTTTTGTAGTTGCGGATGCTTGCATTAGAGGTTAATCATAAGTGTGAGGCTTGTCCAAGTAAGGGCAGCACCCAAGCACCGGTCCATCCACATACCAAATTATCAAAGTACCGAACGCGAATCAGACGACCGTGATGAAAACTAGCTTGACGATAATTCCCATGTGTCCTCGGGAGCGCTTTCCTTTATATAGGAGTTTGTCCAGGCTTGTCCTTTGCTTAAAAAAGGATTGGACCATCTTTCTGCACCTTATATACTTTTACCTTTTGTCACTTGCTACCAATTATCTTATCACAAAACTATCTGTTACCTATAATTTTAGTGCTTGCAGAAAATACCTTACTGAAAACTGCCTATCATTTCCTTCTGCTCCTCGTTGGGTTCGACACTCTTACTTATCGAAAGGACTACGATAGATCCCCTACACTTGTGGGAAATCAAGACTCTTTTCTGGCGCCGTTTCCGGGGAGTGAAGCGCCTTTGGTAAGTGGAATTTGGTAAGGAAAAATTTATATAGTGTGCTGAAATTTATTGTCACTTGTTACTATGGCTCAAAATCCTTTGAGAGGCTTGTTCGGGGTATCTTCACCCCGAGCAGAAGAGCAAATAGTTGCTCCTCAACCTACTGCACCTATTGAAAATGTTTGCTTTGAGATTCCTTCGGGTATGATAGAGAAACTGCTTGAAAATCCCTATACAGGAGACGGAACACTTCACCCCAATTTACATCTAATCTATGTGGATGAAGTTTGTGGATTGTTTAAGCTTGCAGGTATGCCCGAGGATGTTATCAAGAAGAAGGTCTTCCCTTTATCTTTGAAGGGATATGCATTGACATGGTTTAGGATATGCGATGATATGGGATCATGGAACTATAATCGCTTGAAGTTGGAATTTCATCAGAAGTTCTACCCTATGCACCAGGTTCATCGTGATCACAATTATATTTATAATTTTTGGCCTCGTGAAGGAGAAAGCATCGCTCAAGCTTGGGGGAGGCTTAAGTCAATGTTATATTCATGCCCCAATCATGAGCTTTCAAGAAAGATGATCATCCAAAAAATTTATGCTCGTCTTTCTCTTAATAATCGCACCATGCTCGATAATTCTTGTGCTGGCTCTTTTATGATGAAGACCGTTGAATTAAAATGGGATTTATGGGAAAGAATTAAACGCAACTCCGAAGATTGGGATCTCGACGAAGGTAAGGAGTCAGGTATGACCCCTAAGTTTGATTGTGTTAAAGCTTTTATGGATACCGATGTTTCCGTGAGTTTAGCACTAAATATGGACTTGACTCTGAGATAGTAGCTTCTTTCTATGAATCCTTTGCTACTCATGTTGATCTCCCCAAGGAGAAGTGGTTTAAATACCAGCCCCCTATTGAAGTAAAAGTAGTTGAACCAATTAAAGTTGAAGAAAAGACTATCACTTATAATGTTGATCCTGTTATCCCTACCGCTTATATTGAGAAACCACCTTTCCCTGTTAGGATAAGGGATCATGCTCAAGCTTCAACTGTAGTTCGTAAGAGTAATACTAGAACACCTACACCCTCTGAGAAAATTAAAGTTGAACCTAGTGTTGCTATGGTTAAAGATCTCTTGGTAGAAGATTTAGATGGACATGTTATTTATCTCCAAGAAGAGTCTGCTAGAATAGCCAAACCCAATGCTAGAAATAGACATAAACCCGTAGTAGGCTTGCCTGTTATCTCTGTTAAGGTAGGATATCATTGTTATCATGGTTTATGTGACGTAGGTGCTAGTGAGAGTATTATCACTCTTGATTTATATAACGAAATTATGCATGATATCACCTGTTGAGTTAGAAGGGATTGATGTTACTATTAAGCTTGCTAATAGAGATACTATTTCACCAGTCGGGTTTGTTAGAGATATTGAAGTCTTGTGTGGGAAGGTTAAATACCCTGCTGATTTTCTTGTTCTTAGTTCCCCACAAGATGCATTCTGCCCCATTATATTTGGTAGACCCTTCTTGAATACCGTTAATGCCAAGATAGACTGCGTGAAAGACATTGTCACTGTTGGATTAGGGGATATGTCTCATGATTTTAACTTTGCTAAATTCCGTAGACAACCCCTTGAAAAGGCACCACCCAGTAAAGATGAAATTATTGGTCTTGCTTCTATTGTCGTGCCACCTAATGATCCTTTAGAACAATACTTGCTAGACCACGAAAATGATATGCATATGAATGAGAGAAGGGAAATAGATGAAATATTCTTTAAACAGGGACCCGTATTGAAGAACAACTTGCCTATTGAAATCCTAGGGGATCCTCCTCCACCCAAGGGTGATTCCGTGTTTGAACTTAAACCTTTACCTGATAATCTTAAGTATGTTTATCTTGATGAAAAGAAGATATATCCTGTTATTATTAGTGCTAACCTTTCAGAGCAGGAAGAAGAAAAAATATTGCAAACTCTGAAGAAGCACCGTGCTGCTATTGGATATACTCTGGATGATCTTAAGGGCATTAGTCCCACTATATGCCAACACAAGATAAAATTGGAAGAAAATGCTAAACCAGTTATTGATCATTAGCGACGGTTAAATCCTAAGATGAAAGAAGTGGTACAAAAGGAAATACTAAATGTCGTGGAATTAGCACGGCAGATGTCCGGTTTAGCGGACTTAGTCGTGAGGCCGCGCATCTATGTAGTAGCTTGAGAGGGGTTGATCGGAATTGAGAGACGCAACGCAAGACAAGGGTTTAGACACCTTCGGGCCCCAGGAAACATCATCCGGTAATAGCCCTACATGATGTTTGGGGCTAGGTCTCATTATGATCCTCATGGTGTCGCCGGTAAACCGGCTCTTTGTGTCTAGCCCTAGAAACTTGTGAGAACTTGTCCCTCTTTGGGGAGCTCTGCCCCTCCTTATATATGTTGAAGGGGCGGGTTACATGACTAGTCCTAGTAGGATTAGGATTGCTTTATTACAAGGAGTCCTAGTCTTGCTTCCCTTGTAAGAGAATATTCCTTGTGCTTTCTTCATAAACCGGCCCACCATAACGTGAACCGGCCTTCTGGGCCTTGGGCCTTGTCATCCATGATCCGCCTGCCGGGTTACCAGTGAGTGATATTATCTAGGCAGGTTGCTTGTAAACCGTCTGGTTAGGACAGATCGCTAGTGAATCACCAAGTGTAAACCGGGTCTCGAGTAAACCGTCAAGTCCGGCCGGGTTATACTTCCGGCCGGGTTACACCGCGGGGTATATCCCCGACATTAGCCCCCAGTTTAGCTTGGATTTATCCATGGTAAACTTATGCTGCAAAATAAACACAAGAACAAATTGATAGGTTGTGCTCCGGGTTATGAATTCTTGTAAACCGGCACCTGACCATCCTTAAGTCCTTGTCATTTCCTTCTTCTAAAAAATCCGGGTCAACAGACCAGCTTCATAATCAACTTGCTTGCATAAGAAATATTGTAAATCAAGAATCCATTTGAATCGGCCTTCAATGCTTCGATTTGACAAAAAATATTGGTCTTTGAAATATTCAACTGATATCCAGCCAGCTTGAGGATGCCGGTTTATGATTACCACCATTGTCGGGTTATAAAAACTGATAATTCCGGGTCATGACTGTTTATTGACGCCGGGTTATGATTGTTGCCAACACCGGGTCACACAATTAATCTTCCTGATTTACCCAAAACTAAGAATTTGAAGATGTTCCTCCTTTATATGCATATTACCTGTAGCCCCCAAGTCTTAAGAGGAGAACATAGTGATATCTTAAGACTTGTTTCAATATAAATGTTATAACTTTGAAGAAATCCAGATTGTTCATCCCAGTCACTGAATACTCCATATTATATAGCCCCCAAGTGCCGGGTTGTCATGCTTGCATCAACCTGGGACTTGTAATTGGCATAATGCTCAAAAACTTCAATCAGTGTAGCCCCCAAGTGCCGGGTCATTATGCAATAATGAGCAGGGACTTTGGTAGATATAATCATGTAAACTTGAACAGCAACGTGTAGCCCCCAAGGGCCGGGTCATTATGCAATAATGAGCAGGGACTTTGTAGATATAATCATTGAAAATAACATTATATAATGTAACTTCCATCATGGGGTTTGAACCCACGTCCACAAGGTTAAGAGCTTTGTGCCCTTCAATATAATGGATTAATACTTATGTACCCTGAATTGTTGATAGGAGCGATTGGTAGCCCCCAAGGGCCGGCTCATTATGATGTGATGAGTCGGGTCTTCAATAAGGCCGTTAAAAAGTGACTTTGCATTAGCCCCCAAGTGTCATGGTGCATGCTTGCAGCAACATGAGACTTGTGTATTTGGTGGTAATCTCAATTTGAATAATGTAGCCCCCAAGTGCCGGGTTGTAAGCCTGCAGCGACTCAGGACTATTCCTTCAATTGTAGAATAAATCATACCATTGATAAAATAATATCCATTGCGCTGAAGCGACTTTGAAAACCTCAATCATAATATTGGTTAATTGATAACCATAATAAATATCCAGCCATGTTGGCTATTTAAATATTTGAAGAATATAATCCGTTTTGAAAACCGGTTCCAGTGATATTTGATCACAACCAGGCCGGCTTAATAAACACCGGTCATTATTTTATCTCATACTTGCGACTTATAGTCGAAAGCCAGGCCGGGTTAACAAACACCGGTCATTATCTCTGATTAAGTGTGCCTGACGTCCTTAATCCAGTAGGCATAATTGAAAGCATAGGCGCTGATGAGGCTCTTGGCTCTCTTATTTGGCTTTTATCTGATAGCCAATCCGGGTTATAATGAATGCCGGTTTAATTTTTGCTGGTGTTCATGACCCAGACTTTTAACTTTGCAGATATATGGTCAACTTTGCAATTGCCCAATCCCGGATCAGTAGACTTGGTTAAAAACAAAACTTGTAACATCACAGAAACAAAGCTTTTTTGGCAAATAAGACCATGTAGTCGAGGCTTTTTACGATCTACCAGGCTCCAAATTCGAGGCTTTTTATGAGCTGCCAGGCTCGAAATCGAGGCTTTTTACGAGCTACCAGGCTCTGGCTTTTTGCGAGCTGCCAGGCTCCAGGCTTTTTGTGAGCGGCCTTTAAGCTCTAGGCATTATTTTTATGAGCGGCCTTTAAGCTCTTGGCTTTTTGCGAGCTGCCAGGCTCCAGGCTTTTTGTGAGCGGCCTTTAAGCTCTAGGCATTTTTTTATGAGCGGCCTTTAAGCTCTTGGCTTTTTGCGAGCTTCCAGGCTCCAGGCTTTTTGTGAGCGGCCTTTAAGCTCTAGGCATTTTTTTATGAGCGCCCTTTAATCTCTATAATTGACGTTGTCATCAATACTACCCAATGTTTCAAGTCCTCTGAGGGGTCTTGTCTTTAGGTGATCGACTCGATGATTGTCAATGGCTTTTTACGAGCTGCCAGGCTCCAAATTTGGCGCATCAAGGGCGCCGGTTTAGGAGGCCGGGTACCTATGTTTGAGTTGCGCTGTGCGACAAACCCTCTTTGGTCCCTTTAATAAATAATTGTCCTGCATATCAAAATATACGGACCAAAGTAATTGTTTTCTTGATGAAAATGATATATATCAAGAAAAATAGACTTTAGATGGATATCACCTGATGTATTTGGACCTTATGATCCTCATCGGTGTCTATTAGCCAAACTGTTATGTTGAATAGACCGGATCGCAGGGCGGACAGTAAAACGACCGCAACATCAGAGGCAGCACAGACACATGAATCGGCCGCGGTATTGTAATCCGGCGGAGATGAGCAAGTTGTCCTCCGTGTTGTAAACCGGTGCGGATGCGTAAACCGGCCGTCCGTTCAACGGGCAATGTGACACAGAGGAAACGCCGTTGTAGAATATTGCCAGCGCGTGCTTTATTCCCGCAGTAAAATAATAATTTCACCTGTATATAAAAACACCAATAGGGCAGTGTAACGGTGTTCAGAGGAATTAAAATGTCCTGATAAATATATAGGAGGGATGACACCTGATTTGCTCGAACAACAGATGGGTCGGCTGGCGCCGACGGGCTAGTTGTCCTCCTGGTGGTAAACCGGCGCGGTTGTGAAAGACGGCCACGGCGTTGTCAACCGGCGCGGTCGCGAGAGACGGTCACGGCATTGTAAACCGGCGTGGTCGCAAGAGACGGCCACAGTACTGTAAACCGGTGCGGGAGTCCGCTGAGCAACGACGACCACTTGTGCAGAATGATGTTGGCGTGCCTCCATCTCCACGGTATAATACCGCTTTGTAATGAATAATTTTCCTGCGTATAAAATACAGCAGGGCGAGGTATTTTTGATCGGATGAATTAATATGTATTGAAAATAAATAAGATAGATATCACCTGATTCGCCCGGACAACAGATGAGTCGGCTGCGGCATTGTAAACCGGCGCGGTCGCGAAAGACGGCCACATCGTTGTAAACTGGTGATGTCGCGAGAGACGGCCACGGTGTTGTGAACCATCGCGGTCGCAACTCGCAAGACACGGCCATGAACTGGCCGCAAGGGTGGACGGGTGAATCGTCCGTGGCGTTTGTAAGGCGGCGCGGATGGACGAGTCATGCCAAGTTGATGTAAATTAGGTCGTAGAGCGGCGATTTGCACATATATTCATCATGGCATGGTCATCACTCTCGCAGTGAACAATTTTGTCCTGCATGCAAAAACACACCGAGAAAATAACTTTTTTTTTATAAAAATAGTATAAAAAAATATAGGGAAGAGAGCACCTGGTATTTTTTTGTCGGATGAATGCGGATGCTGATGATAAAATCATAGCAAATGTTTGACGCGACCCTAACACCATGGCCTCATGAAAAGGGCATCTGACCACCGCTTTAAACTGCTTCGATAAAAAGGGTCGTGGAACATCCATGATGACTGTCAGAGAACACTAATAGTTTTTTATCCTATTATCCATTCTCCATTAGTAGCTGGATGCATGCCTCATCTTATGTGTTATAAAGTTCTTTCCGAGCAATTGATCTTCCACACCAAACATGTGAGCACAGTCCATACTCCTGTTGGAAATCATCTGCAATAACTCTTGGCCTATAATACGGGCTATCACATAACCCCTCCTGAATAACACTAACAACTCATCGTTGTATCCTCAAATGATGATTTTTCACAGTTTCAGTTTCTCAAGTGTGTTTCAGACGAGCTCGGTGGGTTCCCAGTAGCGGAGGCCATGGCGGTAGCGGGCGGAGCCATAACTTAGAGCAGGGCCGCGGGAATGAGGCCGCCCGGCGACTCGGCGTAGGACGACTTGCAGAGGCGGCTCGTGGCGATTGACTGAGCAGGTAACTATAACTCACACAGGTAGCGGAAACGGTCGGGAGGTGGACCAGAGAGACTCGCGGGTGCTGACGTGTGGGGCAGGCGGTCGACGGCTCAGGCAGAGCCGACACATGGCCGCTCGGGGCCGGAGCGGAGGCGACTTTGGCGCGACGGGTGGCTCGTCGGAGTGGCGGCGTAGTGTAGCAACGAGCCGGTGGAGCACATCAAAACCAGCAGGAGCGGTGACCGGGCGCAGTGCTACCCGAGTGGTTCGAAGATGAAGCAGTCGAGGCGGCTTGACCGTGGCGCAAGGGGCGAGGGGAGTCATGATGGATGATGGGAGTAAAGATGGCGGTTCTTGAATGAATTTTGGCGGAGGCGACGACTCAGTAGGGCCGGCTTCGGCAGAGGGGCAACCGCCAGTCAACGGGCGGCTCGCGGCAGCAGCGGCGTCTCAACGCTGCTGACCGACGAGGCAGGAACGGCAGCTCGATGCAGTGATGACAGCGGCTCGGAGGCTGTGGCGAGCCCAGGGCGACTCGGAGGCCGAGGTGACTCAGAACAGAGCGTTAGAGGCGGTCGACGGCTCAGCGATAGGCGGCTTGACGCAACGGCTCAACGCAGAGGTGGCCTTGACGAGTCCGAGGCGGAGCGTGCGTGCCCTGGCGGGTCCGCGATAGAGACTGAATCCCGCTTCCTTGGTCCAAGCTCCCGAGAATCTCTGCTTGATCAAGTAGTAGTACCTTCCATCTTAAGTAGTTTTTGACTAGCGGGCTGATATTTGAAGTCGTATCTGATTAGTACTCCTTTGCTTAGCAGAAGCAGCTGCCACCACGACAGAGGCATCCGGGTTAATTTTCAAACAGTGTTTGATCCATAGTTTGAATTGACGGGGGCTTGTCCTCATGCATGTTGGCGATCTGCATCCGTCAGATCCGGTGAGCTGAGCAAAAATGGCAACTTCCATCGTGCAAATTTTTCGGATCTTCTCTCACGAACTTTGCCAACTGAATTGACGAACACTGTCCATAAAAAACTTCTGATTTTTGATCTGACGCCATCGACGTTTGATGTTCCTTCATAAGTATGCGAATTTCTTGAAACCCTAGGAAAGATCCCTCCAAGAACTCAACACCACCATGCGCCAGCCCCATGGTGGGCGCCAACTGTCGTGGAATTAGCACGACAGATGTCGGGTTTAGCGGACTTAGTCGTGAGGCCGCGCATCTATGTAGTAGCTTGAGAGGGGTTGAGCGGAATCGAGAGACGCAACACAAGACAAGGGTTTAGACAGCTTTGGGCCCCGGGAAACATCATCCGGTAATAGCGCTACATGCTGTTTTGGGCTAGGTCTCATTATGATCCTCATGGTGTCGCCGATAAACCGGCTCTTTGTGTCTAGCCCTAGAAACTTGTGAGAACTTGTTCCTCTTTGGGGAGCTCTGCCCCTCCTTATATATGTTGAAGGGGCGGGTTACATGACTAGTCCTATTAGGATTAGGATTGCTTTATTACAAGGAGTCCTAGTCTTGCTTCCCTTGTAAGAGAATATTCCTTCTGCTTTCTTCATAAACCGGCCCACCATAACGTGAACCGGCCTTCTGGGCCTTGGGCCTTGTCATTCATGATCCGCCTGCTGGGTTACCAGTGAGTGATATTATCCAGGCAGGTTGCTTGTAAACCGTCTGGTTAGGACGGATCGCTAGTGAATCACCAAGTGTAAACCGGGTCTCGAGTAAACAGTCAAGTCCGGCCGGATTATACTTCCGGCCGGGTTACACCGCGGGGTATATCCCCGACACTAAAGCTTCCAGAGGCAGGTATTATCTATCCAGTTGCTGATAGTCAGTGGGTAGGTCATGTCCATTGTGTTCCTAAGAAAGGAGGTATGACTGTTGTCCCTAATGATAAGGATGAATTGATCCTGCAAAGAATAGTCACATGTTATAGGATGGTAATTGATTTCCGTAAGTTAAATAAAGCTACTAAGAAAGATCATTACCCCTTGCCATTTATTGATCAAATGCTAGAAAGGTTATCCAAACATACTCATTTCTGCTTTCTAGATGGTTATTCTGGTTTCTCTCAAATACCTGTGTCAAAAGGGGATCAAGAAAAGACCACTTTTACTTGTCCTTTCGGTACCTTTGCTTATAGACGTATGCCTTTTGGTTTATGTAATGCACCTGCTACCTTTCAAAGATGCATGATGGCTATATTCTCTGATTTTTGTGAAATGATTGTTGAGGTGTTCATGGATGATTTCTCCGTTTACGGAACTTCTTTTGATGATTGCTTAAGCAACCTTGATCGAGTTTTGCAGAGATGTGAAGACACTAACCTTGTCTTGAATTGGGAGAAGTGTCACTTTATGGTTAATGAAGGCATTGTCTTGGGACATAAAATTTCTGAAAGAGGTATTGAAGTTGACAAAGCTAAAGTTGATGCTATTGAAAAGATGCCATGCCCTAAGGATATCAAAGGTATACGAAGTTTCCTTGGTCATGCCGGGTTTTGTAGGAGGTTCATTAAGGACTTCTCCAAAATCTCCAGGCCTCTGACTAATCTCTTACAGAAAGATATTCCTTTTGTCTTTGATGATGATTGTCTATAAGCATTTGAAATACTTAAGAAAGCATTGATCTCTGCACCTATTGTCCAGCCTCCTGACTGGAATTTACTCTTTGAGATTATGTGCGATGCTAGTGATTATGCTGTAGGAGCTGTTCTAGGGCAAAGAGTTGATAAGAAATTGAATGTTATCCAGTATGCTAGTAAAACTTTAGATAGTGCCCAAAGAAATTATGCTACCACTTAGAAAGAATTTTTAGCAGTTGTATTTGCTTGTGATAAGTTTATACCCTACATCGTTGATTCTAAAGTAACTATTCACACTGATCATGCTGCTATCAAATACCTTATGGAAAAGAAAGATGCTAAACCTAGACTTATTAGATGGGTTCTCTTGCTGCAAGAATTTGACTTGCATATTATTGATAGAAAGGGAGCTGAGAACCCCGTAACAGATAACTTGTCTAGGTTAGAAAATATACTTGATGACCCAAAACCTATTTGTGACGCCCCCGTTTTGACCGTACACTAATCATGCACACAAATGTGTACGACCAAGATCAGAGACTCACTGGAAGATATCACAACACAACTCTAGACACAAATTAAAATAATACAAGCTTTATATTACAAGCCAGGGGCCTCGAGGGCTCGAATACATAAGCTCGAATACACAAGAGTCAACGGAAGCAATAATATCTGAGTACAAACATAAGTTAAACAAGTTGCCATAAGATGGCTAGCACAAAAGTAGCAACGATCGAAAAGGCAAGGTCTCCTGCCTGGGACCTCCTAACTACTCCTCGAAGTCGAACTCCACGTAGAAACATCCACGGGATCTTCTGGCTCCTGGACTCCACCACCTGGTTGCGTCATCCAAGAAGAAGGGACAAAAGGGGAAAAGGGGAGCAAAGCAACCGTGAGTACCCATCCAAAGTACTCGCAATCAAGGATATATACTACATATGAAATGGTATCTATGTAAAGGGTTAATATATGTGGGTTAAATTGCTGAATGTCAGAATAAGAGGGGGGATAGCTAATCCAATCGAAGACTACGCTTCTGGCCACCTCCATCTTGCAGCAGAGGATGAGAGTAGCTGGAAAGTAACAAGTATGCTCGCTTCTGGCATCCTCCGTCTTGCAGCAGTAGAAGGGAGTAGATGGTAAGTTCGCCAAGTAAATCGTATAGCATAAACCTACCCGGCGATCCTCCCCTCGTCGCCCTGTGGGAAAGCGATCACCAAGTTGTATCTGGAACTTGTCTGGGTGTGTTTTATTAAGTATCCAGTTCTAGTTGTCATGAGGTCAGAGTACAACTCCGGGTCGACCTTTTACCGAGGGACACGACTATTCAAATAGATTAACTTCCCTGCAGGGGTGCACCACATAACCCAGCACGCTCGATCCCATTTGGCCGGACACACTTTCCAGGGTCATGCCCGGCCTCGGAAGATCAACACGTCACAGCCCTACCTAAGCACAACAGAGAGGTCAGCACGCCGGTCTAAGGCCCATCGCCCAATGCACACCTGCACGTTGCGAGGGCGGCCGGTAAGCAGACCTAGCCACTCCTAATACCAGAGCGGCTTTCCAGTCCAATCCGGCGCGCACCGCTAAGTCGCTGACGTCAAGAAGGCTTCTGTTGATACCACGACGTCGAGTGCCCATAACTATTCCCACGTAGCTAGTTAGTGCGTATAGGCCAAATGGCCAGACTCAGATCAAATACCAAGATCTCGATAAAGGTGTTATTATGAAACAACCACATCAACGACCAAGGCCAGGCTCACCTGTCTCCTAGGTGGTCGCAACCCGCCCTGCCGCTCCGCCACAAAGTAACCATCAAGGGGCTGTCGGGAACCCAGGCCCACCACTACCTGTGTGGAACCACCTGCCCCTTCAGCCCCCATATCTGAATCATCATCATGTGTATGTAATAGTATAGTATATACCCGTGATCACCACCCGAAGTGATCACGGTCCGATAGTATAGCATGGCGGACGGACAAGAATGCAGGGCCACTGATGGAATACTAGCATCCTATACTAAGCATTAGGATAGCAGGTAAAGGTATCAACAGATGTAGCAACAATGATAGGCTATGCAACAGAATAGGATTCACCAAAAGAAGTAACATGCATGCTACCCTACTCTAATGCAAGCAGTAGAGAGAGGAATATGCGATATCGGGTTGATCAAGGGGGGGGGGCTCGCCTGGTTGCTCTGGCAAGAAGGAGGGGTCGTCGTCGACGCAGTCGATCACAGTGGCACCGTCAGCAGTCTTAGTCCCGGTGTCTATCGGAGAGAAAAGGGGGAGAAACAATAAATATAAAGCAAACAATTGTAACACAAAGTATGACATGGCGATACGATGTGCCGGGTGTGCCCTAACGCAGTGTTACATGTTACCGACAAAGGAGGATCCCTGATAACCCTCAACCGTAAGGGATCGAGATAGTCTTCACGGGTAAGAATAACCCAATTTATTGATTCGACACACGGGGAGCCAAAGAGTATTTATAAGCTTTAACAGTTGAGTTGTCAATTCAACCGCACCTGAAATATACTAACTTGCAACAAAAGATAAGTGGTAACAGTGATATGATAGTGATGATAGTAATAGTAAAAAGTAAATAGTAAAAGTAAATAGCAGTAGTAAATGGCAAAAGCAGCAACTAGTGACAAGCAAGGTTTAAAATACTGTAGGCTAGGGAGATGGATGGTTGGGCGCTGCATGGATGAGATAGATTCAAACTTGGGGCACGACACACGGAAAAGTAATGATCATCTAGGCAAATATCAAACATTAGGCATGTATCCCGTAGGTAGTTGTACGTGCTTGCAATAAGAACTTGCACAACATCTTTTGTCCTACCATCCCGCTACGAACGGGGCCAAAAGGAACTAATGGATATTAAGGTGCTCCTGTCAAAGAGCACCGGAACAAAGCAATGAAATCAATGGATACATGTAATCCTGAAACTACGGACCATCCCCTTTGGTGTCCCAAGCTGTCACTTTTGGGATCGCCGGTTCCGAACCGTAACAGGTGCATACAACTCATAGATAAGATCAAGAACACAAATATATTCATGCAAACACATATGGTTCAGATCTGAAATCATGGCACTCGGGCCCTAAGTGTCAAGCATTAAGAATAACAAGTTGTAGCAAAGATGATAAACACCATACTAGATGATAGGCAACATGCCCCCAACAATCTGACGAACTATTACATGATCTAACTCATCCAATCCCTACCATCCCCTTCGCCTACAACAGGGGGATTACTCACACATGAAGGGGGAAGTCATGGAGGGATGATGGAGTGGTGATGATGATGACGATGGCAACGATCTCCCCTCTCCGGAGGCCAAATCAGCCTCCAGATTAGCCCTCCCGAAGAAGAGCAGAGGGTGGCGGCGGCTCCGCGACGAAAAACAGCGAAAGAACTTCCGATCTGGGATTTCTGCGTCGGGAGGAAAAATACGGGCTAAAGTAGGGCACCAGGGGGTGTGGGCCCCACCCAGGCGCCCCCCGACGCGGCCCAGGGGGGGGGCGCCCACAGGGCGCCTGGGCACCCCCTGGCCCCCCTCTGGCCCCACTTCTGGTATTTGGTTCCTTCGGGTGCGTGGATTTTCTCTGATTTTTCGTGGATTTTTCTGAGATGCTTAAAAATCCGTTTTCCTGCACACAAATAAACCATACAGGCAGCTCTGCTGAAAACAGCGTCAGTACGGGTTAGTTTAGTCCAAATCATGCAAGAATGAGGTCAAAACAATATCAAAAGTGTTTGGAAAAGTAGATACGTTTGAGACGTATCAATCCCATCCGGGAAAGTTTTCCTGGTTCCGGACATTTGTCAGACAGATGACCGAAGGGGGAAAGTTCCATGTTCAGGTATTTAGAGGCATGCGGCGGACAAACAGACCTCGTATTCGGATTCGTCTCGTCGTTCTAAGCAACTTTCATGTACAAAGTATTTTCATCCGAGTTATGGATTATTTTATATTATTTTTTAAGTATTTAAATCATTTTTCAATTTATTATTATTAAAATAATTCGAAAATATTATTATTGCATCAGCCTGACGTCAGCATGACGTCATTAGTCAACAGAGGTGTTGACTGGTCAAGCTGACGTGTGGGTCCCGCATGTCATTGTCTAAATAACTAATTACAATTTTAGATTAGCTAATCTACTTCATTAGGTTAACTAAGATTAATTAATTAAGTTAATTTATCATTTAATTAATTAATTAATTAATTAATTATATTAATATACTTTAATTTACTTATTCATTTATATTTTTTAAGGGGGCGGGCCCAATCTGGAAGTGGCCCAGGAGCCAAAGCGGGCTAACGGCCGCTGGGCGCCGCCCGAGCGGCGCACGCCCAGGGGCGCGCAAGGCAGCGAACCCGGCAGGGCGCCGGGGCCGAGGGAGGCCGGGGTCGATGGTGAGGGGCCAAGGGAGGCCAGGGGCCGGCGGTGAGGGGCCACGGGCGGCGTCTGGGCGAGGCTAGGGCACGGCCGGAGCACGAGGGAGTGCGGGCAGGGGAGCAGCGACGCGGGGCTGGACGCGGTCACGCTCGCGGTGACCGCGGCCACTAACCGTAGACCGTGCGACGCATACGATGACCTACGACGGAAAATAGAGGGGGGAAAGGGGGAGACCGACGCGGGAGCTCACATCAAGGATCGTGGAGGGGGTCGGGGCGGCCCGAGGTCCATTGACGGCGGCGATAGGAGACGTGGTCTGGCTGATGGGGACGACGACGAACACGCCGGTGAGGGAGAGGGGCGCCGACGAGGTCCGGTGACGGCGTTGAGGCCCCCTCGACTCGGTCTAGCGCGGTGACGAGGCGCCCGGAATGGTCGACCGACGAGCGCCAAGGCTACGAGCCGGGCCCCGACGGCGGCAGGCATGCAGGCAAGGAGGAGGTCGAGGCGCGCGAGGCGATGGCGAGCCGCGAGGAGGCGGCTGGTCTCCGGCAAGGGCAGCCGGGGCGGGGTGCAACGTAGGAGATTGGCGAGGTCGCCGGTGGGAGGTGATGGGCCTCGAACCCCTCGTTGGTTACCCCAAGTGGAAGGTGTAAGATGCAGTAAGTAGAAGTGTTTTCCCTTAGCAAAGATGCCAAGGATCGAATCCCCAGAGACTCCTAGGTTCAACAAGTAGGTGTCAATTGCTACGGCGCCAGATTAGTAGCAATCAACGTGGACCTGCACACAGATACAAATAACTTTGCTCCCAACGAGTACAGAGAGGTTGTCAATCTCTCCGGCCTTGTAGTTCACAAAGGGTTAAAAGCAATGATAGTAGTGATAGATAGTTTTTGCAATAGTAAGTAAATAGCGAAAATTAAATAGTGGATGTGATCAATGATGGTAATATGGACCGGAGTCTCATGATGTTCACTAGTGATGTCTCTCTCCCAAAAGACGATAAAACAGCTATGTGAGGTAAACAAATTACAGCTGGGCAATTGACAGGACCACGAACGCAAACCAATGCTGACTACATTGCAAGAAAGGTTGAGGTTCAAAGCATGGGCGGTACGCCAAAGTAAGTAGACCGAAATCCATCAATATCTACTACTAATCATCCACCTTGAGATATCTATCCAGAACATCTCGCTGGTATTAAGTTGCGAGTCCCACCCATAGTGTAAACTCAATGCAACAGACAACTGCATTAAAAGAACTTTGCGTAAAGTAAACAATCCTTGCACCCGCGGGCACAAGCACCGTTGTTTTCCCCCTTGTGGCAACAGCACATCCCCTAGACTCATGTTTCTGTCACTCAAGCTAGTCATCGAGGGGCATGAACCCACAATCGAGCATAACGTTCCCTCTTGGAGTCACTACCTATTACTCGGCCAAAGCAATAAATAACAACGGAGAACATGCAAGAATTACTTATGAACTAAAATATAAAAGAGGTGAATCAAATATATTACTCAAGATCAATCTGAACAAAATCTCATAATCCATCGGATCCCAGCAAACTCAACATAGCAACAGCATAAGGATTACATAGGTGCCTCGATCATGTAGGGCAGCTCACGAGGACTAATTAGTGACGCACAAGAACGGGAGGAGAACATCACATAACTACTGGTCATGGACTCATGGTCCAAGGGAGACTACTCACGAGTCATCCGGGAGGCGTCCATGGTGGTGGAGAAGCTCCCGGTGGTGATCCTCCCCTCCGGCAGGGTGCCGGGAAGAGTTCTCCTGGTGCTCCCGATCTTGGAAGCGGCGGCAGCGGCGGAACAGAGATGGGATCGCGAAAAGAGTTCCTTTTATGAGGGTTACGGAGGGTCCTTTAAATATATGCCAAAGTAGGGCATCGGGGGAGCCTCGGGGGGCCCAGGCGCCCCCCCCGGCGTGGCCCAGGGGGGGGGGCGCCGCCAGGGCGCCTGGAGCCCTGGTGGCCCCCCCAGGCTGCCCTTCGGACGCAGTGTTGTTTCCGGAACGCTGATTTTTTATATAATTTTTCTGGATTTTTCTGGACAGTTCTCGAAACGTGAAAACCTGAAATACAAAAACAGTCGAAAACAGAAACTGGCACTGGGGTGCACTGGATTAGTAAGTTGGTCCAAATATGATCAAAAGTGTATGGAAGTGTATGAATATCATAGCAATATCACCCAAAAGTGGCATGGAGCAAGCAGAAATTATAGATACGTTTTGGACGTATCAACATCCCCAAGCTTAATTCCTGCTCGTCCTCGAGTAGGTAAATGATAACAAGAATAATTTCTGTGGTGACATGCTATTAACCATATAGGACTTTTTCATAGTCATATGACAAAAGCTTACTGAGACAATGATTCTAAAGTAATTAAGTTGCCTCAAATGAAAATCACAAATGACTGAAAGTTTTACAACATGAAACTGAAACATAAAAAAGATTTGCAATGAACATGATGTGCAAATATGATAAAGTGATATCTAGCTTGCCCCCTTTAGTGATGCAAACATAAATGCAGGGGCACCTTCAAGGTTTAAGTGATGACTAGATACAATGATTTCAGAATAAACGATATCACAATCATGCAAAAGACAATGCTACTTTGGGACAATGCACATTACACTCAGAATGACAATCATGTTCTCAGTAGTTGGTGCTTCAACATAAAAGTAAAAGAAAGGTTAAGTGCTAGAGCTTTTTATTTTGAAAACATGGAAGCAATTGTGTCAACGGTAGTAGTACTTCATATGTGTCATGCATAAAACATCCTATAAGTTGCAAGCCTCATGCATCGAATACCAATAGTGCTCGCTCCTTGTCCTAATTAGCTCGGATTCCCATGGGTTATCATTGCATTGCATATGTTTCAACCAAGTGTCACAAAGGGGTACCTCTATGCCACCTGTACAAAGGTCCAAGGAGATAAATCACATTTAATTTCTCGTTTTTGATAGATCTCAACTTGAGGACATCCATACCGGGACAACATAGAAAATAGATGATGGACTCCTCTTTAATGCATAAGCATATTCTCATGAGAGATTGAGGATTAAGGTCCAAGCTAAAACTTCCACCATGATGCATGGCTTTGGTTGGCGGCCCAATGTTCTTCTCTAACAATATGCATATTAATTCAACCCACGGTAAATCACCCTTACTTCGGACAAGACGAACATGCATAGCAACTCACATGATATTCAACAGAAGTGTGACAGTTGATGGCGTCCCCAGAAACATGGTTACCGCTCAGCAAGCAACTTATAAGAAATAAGATACATAAGTAACATATTCTTTACCACAATAGTTTTTAGGCTACTTTCCCATGAGCTATGTATTGCATGGTTAGTTTGCTTAGTACAGGTGGAGGTTGGCAAAAAGACTGGGAGCGACCAACTAAGAGAGCAATGACGGTCATAATCATGCAGAGCGACAAAGCAATATTGAATCAGGCATGGAAGTTATATCGCTACTCAGAAATAAAAGATCATCAAGGCTTGACAGACTTTCTTTACAGTCTTGAATATGCGTGAGCATACGCCAAGTCAATCAAAATAAATTCTCGAAGGAAAAAATTACTAAGCCATACCACATCATAGGCAAACAAACCAAGTTGGTACTCCAATAACACATTGGGAACCCCCCAGCTATTTGAGATTAACCATAAGAAAACCTGAATTACTAAGCCCCATCATGCAAGTAGCATCTTTATCATAGACACATTAACCAATGCAACGGAAGCAAACTCTCTTAATAAGGTGAGCATGATAATTAAAGAGAGTTCAAGCAACCAACTAAACAAAAGCTCTTTGAAAAGATAAGCATGAATACTAAGAGCAGAGCACGATAGTAGCTGTTAAAAGACAAAGAACACACACAACATAGATAGACATGAAAATTCTATGTTATGTTCTAGGTAGAAGTGGAGCGTGTTTCTCTCCCACATAAAGGAATGCTGGGTTCTGACTCGTTATGAAAATCTAAAAAGAAAACTAAAAGCAAGACGCTCGAAGCATAGCACATAACACATTAAGTGATAAAAATATAGCGAAACGAAAGACGAACTGATAATGTTGATGGAGAAGGGGATGCACGGGGGCATCCCCAAGCTTAGACGCTTGAGTCTCGAATATTTCTTGGGGGTGCACGGGGGCATCCCCAAGCTTGAGCGCTTGACACTCCTGAATCTTTTTATCATCTTCCCTCGCACATTTGAAAACTCCCTTCATACATAACTCATCATAATCTGATTAGCGAGGTTAGTACCCTTAATAAAATAATTATACCTTGCTGGAAATAAGGATATTCTTGAAGTTCTACTGTTTCTCAAGATTGCCAAAAGGTTTTTGCAAAGAAAAAGCAAGTTCTTAATTTGCAAAGTGAAGGTAAGGCAAAACAGGACAGAATCTGTGAAAAACAGAACAGTAGGCAGTAATTGATCTGTTCGGGATACTTCTGCAACTCAAATAAAAAAACTCAGAACTGACGCACGAAAGACAATTATATATAGAACGCTGTCGAAAAAATTCAGACCAAAAAGATGATCTGGTGATTTTATACGAATTTTTCTATCCAAGGACAGAATCTGTTTCCTGGACAGCACCTCACAACTTTTGAACTTTCTAGCAATCGGAGGCTATACTTGGCACAAATATGAAAAGAAAAGATACAATGATGATGCTACAGCAGTAAACAACATCAAGACACAACAAAAGCAAAAAATTTATTCATGTGGGCTGCCTCCCAAAAGCGCTTTCTTTTATGCCTTTAAGCTAGGCATAATGCATAGATCAAGTTTTATCAAGAGTAAAAGAATAACTAGCCCGTACAACGGACTCAAAAGGTAACTTGATCTTCTTTCAAGGGAAGTGTTCCATCCCTTTCTTGAGAGGAAACTGAAATTTTATATTACCCTCTTTCATGTCAATGACAGCACCAACGGTGCGCAAAAAGGGACGTCCCAAAATAATTGGACAAGAAGGATCACATTCAATATCCATAATAGTGAAATCAACGGGCACATAATTATCATTGACAACAATTAGAACATCGTCGATACTCCCCAAAGGTTTCTTTATGGAAGAATCAACGAGACGAACACCAAAAGAACAAGAATCATAAGGTTTCAATTTAAGCATATCATATATCCTTTTGGGCATAACAGAGGTACTAGCACCAACATCACATAATGCATAAGAAGAGAAGTCATTCAAATTAATTTTTATCATAGGATCCCAACCATCTTCTAGCTTTCTAGGTATGGAGGCTTCTACTCTAAGTTTCTCCTCCCTAGCTTTGATGAGAGCATTAGTGATATGCTCTGTGAAGGCAAGGTTAAGCGTGCTAGTGCGGGGATCTCTAGACATCTTGTGAAGGAAATCAATAACTTCGGTAAGAGTGCAATTATCAAAATCAAGGTCACGAGCATCAAGTAAAGTGGTAGTGGTGTCCTTAAGGTTCACTTGTTTGGTAGTTTCTATAGTCATAGCATCACCATTAATAGGTCCATTGGGACCAGGAGTACATTGGGTGCTAAGAGTGTGAACATCCTCAATAACTTGGATAGTAGCAACAGTGTGGTGGGTAGGAAGGCTCTTAATTCTTTCCTCTTCCTCCCTTTCTCTAGCCCATCTCTCTTTAAGCTTAGCCATCATCCTAATGTTTTCATTAATTTGCACTTGAGTAGCATTAATAGGGATGACTTCCCTCTCCTTAAGTGGAGAAGTTTCAATTTTTAGCAATTTTACCTCATTGGCTAAGTGGTCTACCTTAAAAGAAAGATCATCTAGTTTATGTAGTTTCTCTTCTACATTCTTATTAAAGGCTTTTTGGGTAGTGATGAAATCTCTAAGCATGGTCTCTAGTTCAGTATTGGAGTTCTTGGTACTAGGATAAGCATTGTTGTTCCCATAAGAGTTAGAGGGGAACGGTCTAGGATTGCTACCAAAATTACTCCTATAAGCATTGTTGTTAAAATTGTTTCTAGAGATAAAGTTCACATCTACTTGTTCTTGAGCAATCAAAGAATTTAAAGGAACATCACGAGGATCAACAGTAGATTGCTTCGAAAGTAGAGACATGATCAAGTCAACTTTTTCATTGAGGGAGGAAATCTCCTTGACAGAGTTTACCTTCCTACCTATTGGAGCGCGTTCGGTGTGCCATTGGGAATAGTTGGTCATCATCTCATCGAGAAGCTTCGTGGCAGCACCAAGTGTAGTTGACATAAAAGTTCCTCCCGCGGCCGAGTCTAACAAGTTCCGCGAGGTAAAGTTCAAGCCTGCATAAAAAGTTTGGATAACCATCCAAGTAGTCAAACCGTGAGTAGGGTAGTTCTTGATAAGAGATTTCATACGTTCCCAAGCTTGGGCAACGTGTTCATTATCCAATTGTTTAAAATTCATGATGTTACTTCTAAGTTGGATAATTTTAGCAGGTGGATAGTATTTTCCAATAAAAGCATCTTTGCACTTGTCCCATGAATCTATGCTATTTCTAGGCAAAGACTGAAACCAAATTTTAGCTCCTCCTCTCAAAGAGAAAGGAAAAAGCTTAAGCTTAACAATATTACCATCTATTTCTTGGTACTTTTGCATATCACAAAGTTCTACAAAGTTGTTCAAGTGTAAAGCAGCATCATCTCCAGCACCGGAGAATTGTTCTCTCATGACACTAGTAGATAAAGGGTCTTTAGCCCCGGTTCATTTGGGCCTTTTAGCCCCGGTTCCAGAACCGGGACAAGAGGGTCGGTACTAATGCTCTGACCCTTTAGTCCCGGTTCAATCCAGAACCGGGACAGAAGGGTGTCCACGTGGCCTGTGCACCGAGTCCAGGCAGGAGGGGCTTTAGTCCCGGTTGGTGGTACCAACCGGGACCAAAAGGCATCCACGCGTCAGCATTTCTGTGGCTGTGGTTTTTGTTTTTGTTTTTGAAAGGGGAGGGGGGGTTTTAGGTTTTGGGTGTTAATTTAGGTGTTTCATATATTGTGTTAGCTAGCTAATTAATAGAGAGAAGTGTTCTCTCTTATGTCCGTGCTTGGTCGACGCTACATACTACACATACGCATATAGAGAGGACTAGAGTCACGCTAGCTAGCTAGCTAGCTGCTAGCTACTAAGCAAACGAAGGAAACAGAAGATCGTATAATCAACATATATATATATGCATACAGAGAGAAGTAATATCGACCACCTCTCCTTCTCCGAGAGATTGGTCGAACAACAAGTTCTCGTATATCTATCCGACACTACCGGGCACATATATACAATAATTATCTCTTACAAAAATAATCTCCTAACACATGGATGCATGGTCCACATAGTATTCTCCGTCTTCAGCGATCACGTGTTCAAGGAAGAATGCCGCCAATTCCTCTTGAATTGCTCGCAGACGATCTGGTGTTAGGAGTTCATCCCGCATCCGAAACATCTAATTTGAAGTAGGTGGTCAATACATGAAATGATGCTATAAATTTGTGAATATTATTGATTGCTTACGCACTTCAAATTGTTCATCAGTGTAGCCCCGCTCACAGGTCGTGTGGCGGATGGACTCGCCAATGTAGTATCCACAATAATCATTCCCGGGTTCCTGCCACAACCACTTTACAAGAAATAGAGGTCAATCAAACTGATAAGCAAGAATGCCAAATTGGTATTGATGAAACTAGCGCTTGAATCAAGATATAGGAGATGTGCGCGCGGAACATGCTACTATATAGTACTTACTTTCGGGTATCTAAATTGTAGCTTCTTCGGCAGTCCCGGAGCTTTTTTGGTGAATTTTTTCCAAGCCCTGCCAGACAAAGAAAACAATTAGTAGATATCAGAAATGAAGTTGCTGATATATATGCATGGTGGGTAATATTGATCGATTTAACTTACCTGGCTAGCATTTGAGTCATGTCCGCATACTCCTCGGGATCTTTACGTTTAGAGTCGAAGACAGTTACTACTCCCTTCTCAAGCTTAATCTCTAAGAGAATATAGTGGAAGCTGCGCACGAATGCATGAGATCATCAATTACATCACTATAACCTTGACTGATATATAAGGGAAACCAAATATGCACAAGACATTAACACTCACTTGAAGTTGTAAGGAAAGAGTATTATAACTTTGTTTTCATTTACCACCAACGATCGTAGCAAGTTGGTCTCGGTATCGTCGGGACGCAATTTAACCTCGGTTGCATCTATGAGGTATGTGTTAATAAACCCAATATCACCTACTTGTCTTTTCTTCAATTCGACGATCTTCAATCTGCATAATATAGTGAGGATAATTATAAATACATGCAATGAAGATCAGCTATATAGAGAGACTTAATGACAGAAGTAGTACTACTTACAAACAGTAGCAGGTGACCGTTGTTTTATCGAGGGCCAATTGATTGAAAAATTGATAGAACTTCTCAAATGGAACAGGCAACAGGTCAATTCCAACGAGGTCATGCTCCGGTTTAACTCTCAAATACAAGTTATTCCTCCCCCCAGACTCTCTGCAGATTTTCATGTACCAATCATGCAATCTTCGCATATTCGTTGATAGAGATCTTTCATTTTTGACGAGAGGCTTTTTGTACTCGTATCTTTCTATCTGCACTTCCAAGAAATCATAGTGTACATCGTCGGACGCGTAATCTGCAAGATTGGTATAACCGGGCACCATCCTCGGATCATTAGCGACCATGTCGCTAGACACCTTGAGCGGGGGGCACGATTGGTCCGCTTGTTCGCCGAGCTGGGCAATTTATTTCCCAGCTCGCCCTTCTGCTAACCTCTGATCACTTTTAGTACTTCCCGACCGCTTCGCTGCTTGATATGACTTTTGGATCATGCGGTCATAGTTGTCCTGCGGCTTACTTTGCGCTGGTTGCTTCAGGGCAGCAAGAGTGCGCTTTGCTTTCAACGCATCTATCTTCTCCTCCGGAGGTGGATGTCTCTGTGCTTTCAACCCTTCAAAAAATTCCTTCACTTGGCCTTGAGCGATCTTCGTGTTTTCCTCGTCGGACCTCTCGTACGGTAACTTCTCTAGAGGCGTGAGAGAAGGACCGAATCTGCATCGCCTCCCGCCTCTGGCACTGGTAGACGTCGCCGGACCAGACGAAGCGGCTGTCTTTTTTACTTGCTTACGCGCCGGAGCAGGAGCAGCCGGAGCAGCGGCAGGTCTCTTCCCCCCTTGCTGATTAGGCGATGAAGGAGGAGCAGGCTGGCTACTCGGGCGCGCCGGCGGCGAAGGAGGCGGAGTGCCGCCACGCACCGGCGGCGAAGGAGGCGGAGTGCCGCCACGCGTCGGAGAAGGAGCCGGAGTGCCCTGATGGTCACTCGCCGGAGGAGGAGGCGGTGGAGGAGGCAGAGTGCCCTGACTCGCCGGAGGAGGAGGAGGAGGCGGAGGCGTCCAATTGAGAATGTTGATTAGGTCCTTCCGCCATAGGCATGGAGTCTTCAGTGAAGAACCCAGCCGAGTCTCCCCTTCACTGGTAGGGTGGTCAAGCTGGAGCTCCTCAAATCCCTCCGTTATTTCGTCGATCATCACCCTAGCATATCCTTCTGGAATCGGCCGGCAGTGAAAAGTGTCGTCGGGTCCAGAAGGATAAACAGAGCCAACAGCCGCCTTGACCTTCAGATTCATCCACTGTGCCATAAGGTGGCAATTTTGTGCCTGCGTGATAGCATCCACAGGATTCCCGGCAGTAGCCATCAAGGCAAGCTCTGGCTGAAGCAGCTCGGTGGAAGCCACGCTGCTTCTCCGCTGAGATGGCGGGGTAGCTTCGGGGGAAGCTTCGGCAATTCTTTTCTCCCGATTTGCTTCCCGTTCCTCTATCGCTTGTATTCTGGCCCGCAGCGCCTGGATTTCGGTCTGCTCCATTTTCTTCCTCCTGTCGTGGCATTTGTAGCCTCCTGCGTCCGGAAACCCAGCACGCCACGGAAGGGAGCCTGGCGTGCCTCGTGTCCGTCCAGGATGCTCAGGATTCCCGAGGGCCATTGTCAGCTCGTCGTTCTCTCTGTCGGGGATGAACGTCCCTTCATGCGCTGCTTTGATATACTGTCGCATCTTCCTGAGTGGTGTTTCCAATTGCTTGTCCGTCCAAATGCACCACCCTGTTACAGGGTCCAAGGTTCCGCCAGCCCCGAAGAACCAAGTCCGGCAACGTTCTGGCCAGTGCATTGTCTCTGGTTCGATCCCTTTCTGAAGCAGATCATTCTCAGCCTTGGCCCACTTAGGCCGGGCTATGAGGTAGCCGCCCGACCCCGTGCGATGGTGATGCATCTTCTTCGCAGCATTTATCCGGTTTGTCTCCGACATCTTCTGACTCTTTTCCGACTTCTTATGGGCCACAAATGTGGGCCAGTCATCTTTGATCTTCTCATATATGCCCACGAATTCTGGAGTCTTTTTATCTTTGACAAACTTATTCAGTTTTTTCTTCCATGCCCTGAATTGGTCTGCCATCTTCGAAAGTGCAACAGACTTGATTAACTCCTCTTTAACTGGGTTCGCCGGATCAACCTCTCGCGGTAGGACGAAATTTGACTTCAGCTCAGTCCAAAGATCTTCTTTCTGCATATCAGTGACATAAGTCACCTGAGCGTCGTTTGCAGCCGGCTTTAACCATTGATGGATGCTGATCGGGATCTTGTCCCTAACCAGAACCCCGCACTGATTAACAAATGCGTTCTTTGTCCGGATGGGTGCAATCGGCTCGCCAGAGCGCGAGATTTCTAAGATCTCAAACTTTTCATCCGGCCTCAACTTTTTCTTCGCTCCTCGTCTCTTTACCGAAGATTTGCTCGATCCGGAGGGCTAGAAAAAGGAACAAAGACGAGAGTTAATGAATGAATCAATTAACTAGTCAGCACATGCTTAACTAACATATATACCTCCTGGCCGGACTCGGTTCGGTCACCGGAGTCAGCATCACGGTCTCCTTCTTGCACCGGCATTGGGTCACCGGAGCCGTCCTCACGGTCTACTTCTTCCATGTGCATTGGGTCACCGAATTCATCAATATCATAGCCTAGATATTCCAGCTGCAGCTCTTGTTCGACCTGCTCATCGGTGTCGTTGAGATACGACAAGACAGCATTTTGTCCGTGTGCGATTATGTCCATCAACATCGCTTCTTGTGCTAGGTCTCGGGTGTTGTCGTCCATTGTTTCTACAAATATTTACAACATGCCAATTATTATTCAAACATGACAGATGGATATATTAATGGCAAACGTAGAACTAGCTTCAACCCTCGACTGCTCGGCGATCCACAAACCCTAGACCCCCTCATGTCACATTTTGTCTAGTGTCAAAGGATTCAACAAAACCAATACTTCATCATTAGGCGAAAGTAACAGTAGCATGATGGTACGAAGCTCTCCAAAGTTGTTTTGGAACGGAGTCCCCGGATAAGATAATTCGTAACAAAAGACGGATTATCCTATCAGGGACTTCGTTCCAGAACAACTTCGCATAACTTTGTACCAAAATGCCCCGGTTACTTCGGGCAAATGATGAAGTCATGGAATTCTTCAATACTTTGACACTAGCTAGGCAACCTCTCTCGACCCCTCGACCCCCGACTTCTCGGAGATCCACAACCCTAGTCCCCCTCATGTCACCTTTTGTTTAGTGTCAAATGATTCAACAAAACCAATACTTCATCATTAGGCGAAAGTAACAGTAGCATGATGGTACGAAGCTCTCCAAAGTTGTTTTGGAACGAAGTCCCAGATAAGATAATCCGTAACAAAAGACGAATTATCCTATCAGGAACTCCGTTCCGGAACATCTTTGCATAACTTCGTACCAACATGCCCCGGTTACTTCTGGCAAATGATGAAGTCATGGAATTCTTCAATACTTTGACACTAGCTAGGCAACCTCTCGACCCACCCCCCCCGACTTCTCGGCGATCCACAACCCTAGACACCCTCATGTCACATTTTGTCTAGTGTCAAAGGATTCAACAAACCAATACTTCATCATTAGGCGAAAGTAACAGTAGCATGATGGTATGAAGCTCTCCAAAGTTGTTTTGGAACGGAGTCCCAGATAAGATAATCCGTAACAAAAGACGGATTATC
>LR738715.1:801309051-801329119 GCA_902687465.1 Secale cereale
ACTTTTGGCAAATGATGAAGTCATGGAATTCTTCAATACTTTGACACTAGCTAAGCAACCTCTCTCGACCCCTCGACCCCCGACTGCTCGGCGATCCACAACCCTAGACCCCCCTCATGTCACATTTTGTCGAGTGTCAAAGGATTCAACAAAACCAATACTTCATCATTAGGCGAAAGTAACAGTAGCATGATGGTACGAAGCTCTCCAAAGTTATTTTGGAACAGAGTCCCAGATAGGATAATTCGTAACAAAAGACGGATTATTCTATCAGGAACTCCGTTCCAGAATATCTTTGCATAACTTTGTACCAAAATGCCCCGGTTACTTCTGGCAAATGATGAAGTCATGGAATTCTTCAATACTTTGACCCCCGACTGCTCGGCGATCCACAACCCTAGACCCCCGACTGCTAGGCAACCTCTCGACCCCTCGACCTTCGGCCTCTCGGTCCCTCGACGACCCTCGACCCCTTGACCTTCGGCCTCTCGGTCCCTCGACGACCCTCGACCCCGGCCCCCCCTAATGTCGAAGTTATCGGGGAGGGTGTATATCGACATAGACATATCCGATAAAAAAAAGAGGAAGAAGAAGAAAAAAGGAACCGCTAGAGGAGAAGATCGAAGAAAAAAAAAAGAAAAAAAAGGAGAAGAAGAAAGGAATAGAGGAGAAGAAGAGAAAATTTATCTTCTTCTCCTCTATCCTTTCTTCTTCTCCTCTTTTTTTTTTCTTCTTCTTATTTATTTCTCCTCTTCTTCCTCTCCTCTTCTTCTTTCTTTCCTCTTTCTTATTTTCTTCTTTCCTATCCTTCTTTTTCTAAATTTGTAACTTTTGCATATATAAAACTTTCTATATATATTTAGCATATATAAACAAAAAACTATATAGCCACATACACATATATATACATCACATATACACACATCACATATATACAGCAACTTCCTAAGAAAAAATATATTTATATACACATACATATATATTTAACATATATATTTAGCAAATTCCTAAGAAAAAAAAAGATATACACATACATATAAATACAACAACTATATATACAGCAACTATATATACTGCAATTTATATAAACATAAAAAAAATATACACATATATACATATATACACAGCAACTATATATATATATACAGCAATATTAAACATAAAAAAAAGGGAGCCCCTCACATCGGCGGGGCTGGGCGGCGCGACGGCGGCGGGGCGGGGCGGCGGCGAGGCGGCGTCGGGGCGCGGCGGCGCGACGGCGGCGGGGCGGGGCGCGCGGCGCGACGGCGACGGGCCGGCCGGGGCGCGGCGACGACGCGGGGCGGGGCGACGAGGCGGCGTCGGGGGCGACGGCGACGGCGACGGGGCGACGGGGGCGGGGAAGGAGAGGGAGGCGTCGGGGCGGGGAAGAAGAACTGAACGAAATTTTCGCAAGTGTTAGTTTATATAGGAGGCGTATTAGTCCCGGTTGGTGGCTGAAACCGGGACTAATACCCCCCCTTTAGTCCCGGTTGCTGCCACCAACCGGGACTAAAGGTCCCTTTTCAGCAGCCCAAAGGGCGGGAAGGAGGGGCCTTTAGTCCCGGTTGCTGCCAACCGGGACTAAAGGGGGGTATTAGTCCCGGTTTCAGCCACCAACCGGGACTAATGCCACCCTTTAGTCCCGGTTGGTGGCACCAACCGGGACTAAAGGCCTTGCCGCGGTGCGGTGGGAAGTTTAGTCCCACCTCGCTAGTTGAGGGAGAGCAGCACCAGTTTATAAGCCCCGCTGCCTCTCTCCTCTCGAACTCCTCTATACTGCAGGCCTAAGGGCCTAAACTGACACTGATTTTCCTGTGGTCTTGCTGGGCTTTCTACGGGCCTGAATCCTGGCCCATAGTTGGGTTTCTAGTCGTATTCAGGCCGTGTGGGCCCAGCAGGTGGCATATTTTTTATTTTTTTCTTTGTTGCTTTATTTTTTAGTTTTGTTTTTTTTCAACAAAATACTTACTGTTGCTATTTTTATTTATTTGTTTTCTGTGTTGCTTTATTTATTTGATTTTGTTTCTACTTACAAAAAAATACTTATTGTTGCTATTTTTTTCAAGTTTTTTTGTTTTGTTTTCTGCATTATTTATTTTCTTTTGTAAAACCAATTACAAACTTTCTGTTAGTGCAAGTAGTATTCAAATTTGAATAGTTTAAATTTGAAATTATTTGTTTTCTTTGTTGCTTTATTTATTTTATTTTGTTTCTACTTACAATGAAATACTTATTGTTGCTATTTTTTATTTTTTTGCAAGTTTTTTTGTTTTCTGCATTATTTATTTTCTTTTGTTTTTTGTTTTATTTTTTAATTCTTTCTGGTAAAACCAATTACAAACTTTATGTTAGTGCAAATTTGAATAGTATAAACAGACAATGGTATCATACTCATTTGTTACAAAGTTGGCATGGTATCATCATAATAGTTGCGGAAAAAAGTCTTCACTTTTTCTTCGCTTGTGTCATTTGCTTATTGCGCCGTAACCATGGATAATCTTCATCGTTTATCAGGATGCTTGGGTCAGCCTTGACTTTGAAGGGAGGAATTTCATGAAACTTTTCATAATCTTCAGACATGTCTGTCTTGCCCTCCACTCCCAGGATGTCCCTTTTTCCTGAAAGAACTATGTGGCGCTTTGGCTCATCGTATGATGTATTCGCTTCCTTATCTTTTCTTTTTCTCGATCTGGTAGACATGTCCTTCACATAGATAACCTGTGCCACATCATTGGCTAGGACGAACGGTTCGTCAGTGTATCCAAGATTTTTCAGATCCACTGTTGTCATTCCGTACTGTGGGTCTACCTGTACCCCGCCTCCAGACAGATTGACCCATTTACACTTAAACAAAGGGACCTTAAAATCATGTCCATAGTCAAGTTCCCATATGTCCACTATGTAACCATAATATGTGTCCTTTCCCCTCTCGGTTGTTGCATCAAAGCGGACACCGCTGTTTTGGTTGGTGCTCTTTTGATCTTGGACAATCGTGTAAAATGTATTCCCATTTATCTCGTATCCTTTGTAAATCAATACAGTCGAAGATGGTCCCCTGGACAACAAGTACAACTCATCACAAACAGTGTTGTCACCTCTGAGACGTGTTTCCAACCAACTGCTGAAAGTCCTGATGTGTTCACGTGTAATCCAGTCGTCGCACTGCTCCGGGTGTTTGGAGCGCAGACTGTTCTTGTGTTCATCGACATACGGGGTCACCAATGTAGAGTTCTGTAGAACCGTGTAGTGTGCTTGAGACCAAGAATATCCGTCCCTGCATATTATTGAGTCCCTTCCAAGCGTGCCTTTTCCAGTCAGTCTCCCCTCGTACCGCGATTTAGGGAGACTTATCTTATTAAGGCCAGGAATGAAGTCAACACAAAACCCGATGACATCCTCTGTTTGATGGCCCATGGAGATGCTTCCTTCTAGCCTTGCGCAGTTACGGACATATTTCTTTAGGACTCCCATGAACCTCTCAAAGGGGAACATATTGTGTAGAAATACGGGCCCCAGAATGACAATCTCGTCGACTAGATGAACTAGGACGTGTGTCATGATATTGAAGAAGGATGGTGGGAACACAAGCTCGAAACTGACAAGACATTGTGCCACATCACTCCTTAGCCTTGGTACGATTTCTGGATCGATCACCTTCTGAGAGATTGCATTGAGGAATGCACATAGCTTCACAATGGCTAATCAGACGTTTTCCGGTAGAAGCCCCCTCAATGCAACCGGAAGCAGTTGCGTCATAATCACATGGCAGTCATGAGACTTTAGGTTTTGGAACTTTTTCTCTGCCATATTTATTATTCCCTTTATATTCGACGAGAAGCCAGTCGGGACCTTCATACTGAGAAGGCATTCAAAGAAGATTTCTTTCTCTTCTTTCGTAAGAGCATAGCTGGCAGGACCTTCATACTGCTTTGGATGGATGCCGTCTTTTTCGTGCAAACGTTGCAGGTCCTCCCGTGCCTCAGCTGTATCTTTTGTCTTTCCATACACGCCCAAGAAGCCTAGCAGGTTCACGCAAAGGTTCTTCGTCACGTGCATCACGTCGATTGAAGAGCGGACCTCTAGGTCTTTCCAGTAGGGTAGGTCCCAAAATATAGATTTCTTCTTCCACATGGGTGCGTGTCCCTCATCGTCATTCGGAACAGCTAGTGCGCCGGGGCCCTTTCCAAAGATTACGTGTAAATCATTGACCATAGCAAGTACGTGATCACCGGTACGCATGGCGGGCTTCTTCCGGTGATCTGCCTCGCCTTTGAAATGCTTGCCTTTCTTTCGACATTGATGGTTGGTCGGAAGAAATGGACGATGGCCCAGGTACACATTCTTCCTGCACTTGTCCAGGTATATACTTTCAGTGTCATCTAAACAGTGCGTGCATGCGTGGTATCCTTTGTTTGTCTGTCCTGAAAGGTTACTGAGAGCGGGCCAATCGTTGATGGTCACGAATAGCAACGCCTTTAGGTCAAATTCCTCCTGTTTGTGCTCATCCCACGCACGTACACCGTTTCCATTCCACAGCTGTAAAAGTTCTTCAACTAATGGCCTTAGGTACACATCAATGTCGTTGCCGGGTTGCTTAGGGCCTTGGATGAGAACTGGCATCATAATGAACTTCCGCTTCATGCACATCCAAGGAGGAAGGTTATACATACATAGAGTCACGGGCCAGGTGCTGTGATTGCTGCTCTGCTCCCCGAAAGGATTAATGCCATCCGCGCTTAAAGTAAACCATACGTTCCTTGCGTCCTTTGCAAACTCCTCCCAGTACTTTCTCTCGATTTTTCTCCATTGCGACCCGTCAGCGGGTGCTCTCAACTTCCCGTCTTTCTTACGATCCTCACTGTGCCATCGCATCAACTTGGCATGCTCTCTGTTTCTAAACAAACGTTTCAACCGTGGTATTATAGGAGCATACCACATCACCTTCGCAGGAACCCTCTTCCTGGCGGGATCGCCATCAACATCACCAGGGTCATCTCGTCTGATCTTATACCGCAATGCACCGCATACCGGGCATGCGTTCAGATCGTTGTATGCACAGCGGTAGAGGATGCAGTCATTAGGGCATGCATGTATCTTCTGCACCTCCAATCCTAGAGGGCATACGACCTTCTTTGCTGCGTATGTACTGTCGGGCAATTCGTTATCCTTCGGAAGCTTCTTCTTCAATATTATCAGTAGCTTCTCAAATCCTTTGTCAGCCACAGCATTCTCTGCCTTGCACTGCAGCAATTCCAGTACGGTACCGAGCTTTGTGTTGCCATCTTCGCAATTGGGGTACAACCCTTTTTTGTGATCCTCTAACATGCGATCGAACTTCAGCTTCTCCTTTTGACTTTCGCATTGTGTCCTTGCATCGACAATGACCCGGCGAAGATCATGATTTGGTTCCTCTTGATCTTCAGCAGCTTCACCCGTTGCAGCATCATTGGGCACATCGTCTGGTTCCTCTTGATCTTCACCAGCTCCCCCCATTGCAGCATCACCGTATTCAGGGGGCACATAGTTGTCATCGTACTCTTCTTCTTCGCCATCTTCCATCATAACCCCTATTTCTCCGTGCCTCGTCCAAACATTATAGTGTGGCATGAAACCCTTGTAAAGCAGGTGGGAGTGAAGGATTTTCCGGTTAGAGTAAGACATCGTATTCACACATTTAGTGCATGGACAACACATAAAACCATTCTGCTTGTTTGCCTCTGCTGCATTTAGAAACTCACGCACGCCCTTAATGTACTCGGAGGTGTGTCTGTCACCGTACATCCATTGGCGGTTCATCTGCGTGCATTTATATATAATTAAGTGTGTCAAAAACCATTACAGAACATCATAAATAGATAATTAAGTGACCAAATGGATAAAAGTTCATCATCACATTAAAACCAAAGTACATACATATATAGTTCTCATCTAACAACATATAGCTCTCCATACACATCGAAACTATGTAAAACATTTCAACACGAAAACAAATGCTATCATAATCGCAACCAAGGTAACAATTGATCCAACGGCATAATGATACCAAGCCTCGGTATGAATGGCATATTTTCTAATCTTTTTAATCTTCAACCGCATTGCATCCATCTTGATCTTGTGATCATCGACGACATCCGCAACATGCAACTCCAATATCATCTTCTCGTCCACAATTTTTTTTATTTTTTCCTTCAAGAATTTGTTTTCTTCTTCAACTAAATTTAACCTCTCGCCAATAGGGTCCATCTTGATCTTGTGATCATCGATAACTTCCGCAACATGCAACTCCAATTCCATCTTCTCCTCCTCCATTTTTTCCAATTTTTTCTTTAACGAAATGTTTTCCTCTTCAACTAAATTTAACCTCTCCACAAGAGGGTCGGTTGGAATTTCCGGTTCAACTACCTCCTAGACATAATAAAACATCTATGCATGTCAGGTTGGTCGGCATAACTATCATAAGCACTAAAACAAATAGTTATAAATTAAAGATAATATACCACATCCGAATCGTAGACCGGACGAGGGCCCACGTGGGCGGATATCGAAACCATCGCACTATATAATAACAAGCAATAATAAACGTAAGAAAATTAGACAAATATCTATCTAAAGCAATAATAAAAGTAAGAAAAGCATGGACATAACAAGAGGCTCACCACGGTGGTGCCGGTGACGAGATCGGCGGGGGCGATCGACGGCGGAGAAGACGGGGACGGGACGTGACGGACCGCTAAACCTAGACAAATCTCGGAGAAAATAGAGCTTCGAGAGGAGAAAAGCTTAACTAGTGTGGCTCGGGCATTCCACCGAACACGTTGTGTGCATAGGAGGTGAGCTATAGAGCACCACTAACCCCTCTCCCCCTCGTCCAGAAAAAAAACAGAGCAGTGAGCTCTGCTCTTGAGTGAGGGGGTTTATATAGGCAACTCACTGGTCCCGGTTGGTGCTACAAACCGGGGCTAAAGGGGTGCCTTTGGTCCCGGTTCATAAAACCAACCGGGACCAATAGTGGTGGGCCAGGAGCAAGAGCCATTGGTCCCGGTTTTTAGCTCCAACCGGGACCAATAGGTCCAGACGAACTGGGACCAATGGCCCACGTGGCCCGGCCGGCCCCCTGGGCTAACGAACCGGGTCCAGTACCCCCATTGGTCCCGGTTCTAGATTGAACCGGGGCTAATGGGTTGGACCAATGCCCTGTTTTCTACTAGTGTGACTAAGTTCAGTAAAGCAGGTTTAATTTCATAAGAAGGTGCTGAAGTGGCAGGTGTAGTGATAGGTGTGCTGATAAAGTCATCGTTGTTGTGACTAGTGAAGTCACACAACTTGGTGTTCTCGGTGGAACCCATAGTAGCAAGCAAGCAAGATAACTATTTTTGTGATTTTCGATAAAAAGGAACTAAAGCAAAAATTAAAGGTAAACTAACAAGACTAAAAAGCAAAGGTAAAAGATAGCATGCAACTCCCCTATCCTGAAGAGTGGAGTCCCCGGCAACGGCGCCAGAAAATACTCCTTGATGGGCCTCGAACCCCTCGTTGGTTACCAGGTGTAAGATGCAGTAAGTAGAAGTGTTTTCCCTTAGCAAAGATGCCAAGGATCGAATCCCCAGAGACTCCTAGGTTCAACAAGTAGGTGTCAATTGCTACGGCGCCAGATTAGTAGCAATCAACGTGGACCTGCACACAGATACAAATAACTTTGCTCCCAACGAGTACAGAGAGGTTGTCAATCTCTCCGGCCTTGTAGTTCACAAAGGGTTAAAAGCAATGATAGTAGTGATAGATAGTTTTTGCAATAGTAAGTAAATAGCGAAAAGTAAATAGTGAATGTGATCAATGATGGTAATATGGACCGGAGTCTCATGATGTTCACTAGTGATGTCTCTCTCCCAAAAGACGATAAAACAGCTATGTGAGGTAAACAAATTACAGCTGGGCAATTGACAGGACCACGAACGCAAACCAATGCTGACTACATTGCAAGAAAGGTTGAGGTTCAAAGCATGGGCGGTACGCCAAAGTAAGTAGACCGAAATCCATCAATATCTACTACTAATCATCCACCTTGAGATATCTATCCAGAACATCTCGCTGGTATTAAGTTGCGAGTCCCACCCATAGTGTAAACTCAATGCAACAGACAACTGCATTAAAAGAACTTTGCGTAAAGTAAACAATCCTTGCACCCGCGGGCACAAGCACCGTTGTTTTTCCCCCTTGTGGCAATAGCACATCCCCTAGACTCATGTTTCTGTCACTCAAGCTAGTCATCGAGGGGCATGAACCCACAATCGAGCATAACGTTCCCTCTTGGAGTCACTACCTATTACTAGGCCAAAGCAATAAATAACAACGGAGAACATGCAAGAATTACTTATGAACTAAAATATAAAAGAGGTGAATCAAATATATTACTCAAGATCAATCTGAACATAATCTCATAATCCATCGGATCCCAGCAAACTCAACATAGCAACAGCATAATGATTACATAGGTGCCTCGATCATGTAGGGCAACTCACGAGGACTAATTAGTGAAGCACAAGAACGGGAGGAGAACATCACATAGCTACTGGTCATGGACTCATGGTCCAAGGGAGACTACTCACAAGTCATCCGGGAGGCGTCCATGGTGGTGGAGAAGCTCCCGGTGGTGATCCTCCCCTCCGGCAGGGTGCCGGGAAGAGTTCTCCTGGTGCTCCCGATCTTGGAAGCGGCGGCGGCGGCGGAACAGAGATGGGATCGCGAAAAGAGTTCCTTTTATGAGGGTTATGGAGGGTCCTTTAAATATATGCCAAAGTAGGGCATCGGGGGAGCCTCGGGGGGCCCAGGCGCCCCCCCGGCGTGGCCCTGGGGGGGTGCGCCGCCAGGGCGCCTGGAGCCCTGGTGGCCCCCCCAGGCTGCCCTTCGGACGTAGTGTTGTTTCCGGAACGCTGATTTTTTATATATTTTTTCTGGATTTTTCTGGGCAGTTCTCGAAACGTGAAAACCTGAAATACAAAAACAGCCGAAAACAGAAACTGGCACTGGGGTGCACTGGATTAGTAAGTTAGTCCAAATATGATCAAAAGTGTATGGTAGTGTATGAATATCATAGAAATATCACCTAAAAGTGGCATGGAGCAAGCAGAAATTATAGATACGTTTTGGACGTATCAGGAGGTAGGAGGCGCACAAGGCGGGGTGGGGCGGGATCCAGATCCAGCGAGGGTGGGGGTGGGGGAAGGACGAGAGGGAGACGTGGGGAAGTAGGGGCATCGTGGGGGATGAGTGGAGTGTCGCACTAGGGTTAGGGCGCTGGTTGGGAGCGGCTGGGCCGACCAGCTAGGCGGCTTCGGCCAATTGGGCTAGTCGGACCAATGGGGGGTCTAGTGTGTCTTTATTTTCTTTGTTTAAGTTTTAGTTTTTATTCATTTTTCCCTTTTCTGTTTTATTTTAGTTCCTATTTGTTTTAGCTTTAACAAAATACCAAAGTGGTCCCTAAATTGATGTTACAAATTAGGTCACAGCCACAAAAAGTTTTATTACAAAATAAAAATAGTTTAGTAGTTTGTAATAATAAGAAGGCATTTAATTAATGTCATATATACTATTTAATTAGTTTAGTGCATTTAAACATTTTATAAAGACGTAGTTTCTCCATCATAATTACTTTTGCAATATTTGGCCCAGCCCGAACATTTTAGTTCTAATATTTGAAAACTTTATCGTTTGTCTTAAATTTATACTTGAGTTTGAATCGGTTTTGAACTAGCGCGAGATTAACAACAGTAATCATGGTGACGTGGCATTCGTTAACGTGGGATTACTATAGCCTCATTATTCGGGCGTCATAATTCTCCTCCACTACAAGAAATCTCGTCCCGAGATTTATGCGGTGGAGTATGGGGGGGGGAGTACTAGTAGCGAAAACCTAACGAGTCTTCTCGGTCTTGGCTGCCCTTTCGAAGAGGTTGATCACTTTCGTTGATATCTTCATTTCTCTGCTTCAAGTCATCGTGATCAAGTCGTCATCCTTTCTTCGGGATCTCCATGGTCCTACGAACGCGACCAGGGGAAAAAAACTCTGAAAGAACGCATCTCGACAAAGCTGGGCATCTGACGGTGAACTCAATGGGAAATACACGAGGTACCCCACGAGTTGTATTTCAGTGAATTCGTTGAGTGCAAAAGACGATGGTGCCAAAGTTTCAAATGGGTAGGCAATCATTCGATGCCTAGACAGAAGCTGGAATGGGTGCTTGAACAACGAGAATAACATGGTGTTTGATTCCAGGATGAATAATGGTATAGAATTTAGCTCGTGAATCACAAAGAAGCCAGACGCAAAGGATACATTAGAATCCGGGTTGTAAAGAAGAGTCAGGTTCCGATCCAGTGGACCTGTGGGTTATGGGCCCACCATGTGGGTTGAAAATAGGAAGGGTGGTGACATCTTGCACAGTCATGAAAGCAAGGCATATCAGAGGGTAGCCTGCCAGCTATGTTGGCAATAATGTCGGTACCAAGGACGGGGGAAGAAGAGAACCATTTTCTTGCTCGTTGAAATGAGGCGGACCGGTAGGCAAAGTTTTCTTCCATCAGTGGTTACCGGAATGTTACCAACCATAATAACAGGGTCTTACCGACAGAGTTGTACAACAAGGTGTTTACATAAGCAGAGAATTATTACTGCTTAGAATATATGTAGATCAAGGAAAGGTTAAACAAACAAATGGAAAGGAAAATTGTGATTACACACAATTATTAGGATATATCCTTCCCATTGAAAAGAAGAACATGGCATACAGGGTAGGAGAAGTACCCAACCATTCAGATAAAGAGGCAATGATTAATCAAGATGTTACCCATTCAACGGTGTTTGGATAACTGACCAAGAAACATTTAGAATCACACCTCCAATGTTCTTGTTGATGAGCGGGGTATCATAGTCATGCTTCGAGGTAGCAATGATATGGTGTTTCAATCAAGGGCCAGACTTTGGATACACAAATGATCCATCAGAAGCAACTTATAAAATAAGTCTTACAATTTCCTTCTGGAAGAATGGCTATCCTCGCAAAAGAAATTATAATAAGGGGTCCTCCAGCCAGGGGTGCTAGGCACGACATCATATTACTGAGTCATCAAAGGACCAATATTATAACTCCTGGAAAGTTGTCCCAACCATCATATGTGACCGAGATTCAGATCTGATTGGTGTCATGATACCTCAGACTCAGGATGTTCGAGAAGAAAAGGTGCCACACAAATCGGTGAAATGACATTGCAAGATTCTTGGGAAATGAACTATGGGAGCGGGTTCCCGAAACAATAGTTCATCATTAAACCAAGGAGAGGATGAGGAGGTGGCTGATGGGCTCAGCGAAAAATCATCGAGAATTCCAAACAAATGGATTTCCGCAATAATGTGAACAAGAAGATGACACTCGTCAATTCAAATGATATAATGTTGTATGCTCGAGGAAAACATACACCATTAATCATTAGTTGAAAGGTGTGCCCGAAATATGACCTTAGGCAGCAAGATCAATGTTAGAGTGATGATTCAATAACCAACAGTCTAAGAACGAACTGTCGATCGTTAACTTCAAAGCAATAGGGTTGCTAGACGTACAGAACTCAAGCAGCATCGTTAGCATATTGGTATCCCGGTTAAAAACAACACGGGGACCAAGGAAGAATGGTGATGGTGAGAAGTACCATCATACCGGGAATTTCTAAGAGGTGGAGCAATCCCCACAACATTCTCAACATAAAAGACAGTAATACTTCAATGCAGAACACAACACTCGCTGGAGAGCAAGTTGTATTCATGATATGGACAAGTTCGCGATGAAAGGAAGTCAAGGGTGTTGTCAATGATAATAAAAATCATCGAGGGCAAGGAGGGTATTTCTCATCCTGAACACAGTTGACATCTTGGAAGAAGACAAAGTGTTGAAGGTGATCCGACACATTTGCCGGGAGGTTTCAAGAGGATGCAATCAAACAACAACGGCAATAAGCAAGGGAATGACAAAGTGGCAAGTTATAGGATCAATATATAAGGTGCAAGCTCGGAACCAAAGTTGCCTTTCAAGACAAGCAACATGATGTTGAAAGCTCAACGTAAGTCATGCTCACACACTGAAGAATTCGTGCACCAGAGAAGGACGAGGTAGCACACTCAAAGATAGCAAGACCAGGATGCAACCGATAGTCTAGGAATTACCAGATTGAGTTCAGAATTTCCCTGTAAAAATACCAGGGGTATTTGACTTGTAGTGCGGAATAATTCCACTAGTCGGTGTCCTCGGTTGACAATAACCCAGACCCGTAGAGTGATTACGACAAGGAAATACATTACTTCAACAAAGTTAGTAAGATGTGGTGCAATGGCAAGATATCTTCGAGATACCAGGGGGTAATACTCGAAGGTAGAACATGATAGAAGTAGAACCGGGTCATTGACCAATGAAAGTAGATACTTCAACCTTGCCGAAAATAGACGAGGCACTGGAATGAATTCCCATCAGATATATTAGATCAGGACAACATGGTCAGAACCATAACTATATGGAATCAATTCAAGAATACCGAAAGAATCATACAGCTGGATAATCATTTTGCAAGAAGTTTCCGAGACGGTCTACATCATTTTCATGGGCATGAACACAAAGTTCAAGGTCGACTCCCACTTCTTTAATGCATATTATTTCATTCACATCTCGCTTTAATAAAATTGTAGTGTTGGAATTTTATTTGGTAGAACACCGAAAGAGTATGACTTGTGAAAACTTTCGGGTTCTCACGGATTAGGGGAAGTGTCGGGGCCGGATTTCGGGAACACAATATTCCAGAAATTAACCCCTAGTGTCATCACCAGCCCAGGATTACTGTTACTGGTGGACACATCCTTGTTACAGATTACCAAGCATTTACAAGAATTTGATACAAGACCATAAAGGTCTACTGATACAACAATGACTCCGGTGGTGGATGAAGGAATTGGCTTGTGGATCTCCACATCGATGGGGCTCCATTCCCACAGGAACAGCTGACCCGGATAACTCCTATCCCGCGTGGCTGTACTCCTAGGCTTCGTACGGACGTCGCTGTGGTTTTCCCCGTAGAACTCCTAACCTGGCCAAGTAAATAGCCAGGGACAAGCCCGTGAGTACGTTTGAATCTACTCGCAAACATCATGGACAAATGATATAACAAATGCAGCAAACAAATATATGGTCATGATGAATTAAACTATATGCATATGCTCATGATGGACTTATATTATATGCATGCTGACAGGAATTAAAACATGGCATGGTGAATAATAGTTAGTGCAGAAAATAAATATTAGTATCAATAAAATATAAAAGAAATGCCGGTCGGATGTCAAGTGACACCACGGTCGGTCTTGAAAAGAAATGCCAGTCGGGTGTCTCAAAGAGAAATCGGACGATACCATCCGAGAACTCAGGCAACGCCACGAAAGGACTTGAAAAGAAATGCCAGTCGGGTGTCCACAAGAGTAGTGGCGTGATAAACCGCCTGAAACTCGAGGGACGCCACAAAAGGACTTGAAAATAAAGGCGAGTGCCCGGGGTAGTCCAGCCAGCCCCTGAGACACTCTAAGAAAATAAAATAAGAGTAATGGGTGAGTCCACAATAATAATCATATCATCAAATATACTCCTGGTGACACCAGTAGCAACGATAATTATCCTGCAAAATAACCATGCTCAATTTTAAATATTTCCTCCGGAGACCGACTCTAAGACCGACACTTGTCCAACCCAGACTGTAGTCCTTAACCGCGGACTCGGCTATTCGAATAGATATGACTCTGCAGAGGGTGTACTCTTTACCCACAAGTATAGGATTTCTTTAGTCAGTATCGTGACACTGACTAATTCCCATTATGGTCTTTGGGTTGAAAACACGCCTGACCAGCACACACCAGCTTAACTTTTCTGCTGCCAGGAATCACCCAAAACAACAGTTAAGTAAAACTCTAAGTGGGAAGGCTACAACCTCCAATAGCATGGGATCACTATTCAAACGCGCGGATTACAAGGGTACACTCCCTCTCGGCATCACGACAGCCGGAAACACCCATGCCCCCTTGACCCGATGACTGGGTTTAGTCCAGGGCCCTGGAAACCCTCATCGTGGCCCTCTGTACGGTGTGTGCATGGAAAGGGGTTAACAACTTACTAAACCATACCTTACCCGAGGCAGGGACAAGTGGTAGCACGAAACAAGTATGGGGGTTACCGGAACAAGACTCGATCTATGGTCGACTCAGGAGGCTTATGTTCCCTGCAGTGGTTAGCACAACAAAACATTCTTTCACAGTATCACCAGGACAGGGCCACAACCCTTGCCTGCTTCCACAAATATCTCGTGACACCACCGTGTCAAAAAGGGCCCGTGCCCACCGGCACGTCCAAAACAGGAGCACACTCCTGGATGCTCACAAACTATGCATGTTGCAAAATGCATGCAAGAGAAAATAATTATATGAACATGCATGCATGAAATATTTCTACTCATATGAAATTCTTATTAAGAACTAACAAACTATGCATCAAATATTCTAGCAAACATTCACCATATCAAGTGTTCAGGATGCTTGCCTTGAACATGCAGAAGCATTGGGTGCATACCAAAAGTTTTGAAAATATTATCTCCCCTCCATTTTCCTATTTTCAAAAATACTTAAATCACCACATAATTCAAAAACAGTACTAAAAAGTATTTCAAATATTTTTTTGAAATAAATACTAAAATAAACTAGGGGATGTTTAAGAAATAACAGAAAAAGAATTAATTTATTTAGAGCATATTTGAATTAGTTATGGAATTACTAAGATTGAAAACATGATTAAAAGCAATATTAAATTCATTAAACAGAAACTATGCACAGTAAAAATGTTCACTTAATTTAAATAATTATAGAATGATTTTAGAAGTCTGCAGAAATTGGAATAATCAATTTTGGATAAGAAATGGCTACTATGGAATTATTTGAATATGTGCTGAAAGGAAAAAGGAAGGGATCAGAATTGCGCCCTGAGCGCTGAATAGTAATTGGGCCGGCTCGGAGATGCACGGCTACGCAGACAAAACGGCGTCTCACCGACAGGTGGGACCCACCTGTCGAGTTTGCCTTCTCCCTCGCGCGCTCCTGAACAGAGACAGAGGCGAGCTCCGGCGTTCGGCGCCGGCAAACGACGGCGCCCCACGGTGAGCCGAGCCCATCGTTGTGTCGAGGAAGCCGAGGCGGTCCTGCCGGTGGCCTGCATGGCCGGCGGGAGGCCCTATCTCGCCGGTGACGAGGATCCCCGAAAGTCTCCGGCGGAGACGAATTGGGCATTTCACCCACGGTGGTTCCCGAGGTAATTTGAAGGCGGGGATGGGTCGGTGGATGCTCAAAGAGGCTCATGGTGGATAGATTTTGGAGAGAGGGGGCCGGACGGCGTCGGAACCAACCGAACGGTGGCGGTGGCAGAAGCTGCCGGAGACGGGGGAGGTGACCGTTTCCGGTCGTTCTGCTGTTCGAGGGAGATCAGTGAGGGAGGGGGAAGATGTGGTGGTGCTGGTTGCCGGCCTGGGGTGGCTTATATAGGCGGGGCAAGGCGGTTCGGTGGCTTCCAGAGAGCGGACACGGCGGACCTCGCCATTGATGGCGCTTGGGGTAGCTGGCATGGTCGGTGGGGGTCGGTAGGGGACGGTGGTTAGGCTGGCGTGGACGGTGGCCGTCCAGAGTTACTCCGGGGCGTGTTGGCTGGCGAGAGGGCGAGCCACGCGTCCTGGACGGTGCCGTGCCCGCGAAGTCTATGGCGGCGGTGATGAGGTGGTGACGCCGGTGAGGTCGTTGGTGGACGGTGGGGTTCTGTGGGGACGGCGGCCGTCCATATTAATGCCAGGGGGAGGCTGGTGGAGACAGTGGCGTGGTCGGCGGGGTCGGTGCAATCGTTGGCCGCCGCGTATGAGCTCGGGTGGTTAGGAGTTAAGACGGGGGAGACGTGGCCGAGCGGAGTTCGTCGGGCGGCAGTGAACGGCGGCGGTGGACGGCGCTAGGAGCCAGGGGAGGGTGTCGGCGAGCGTCCAGGTCGTCGTGCTGATCCAGGGGAAGATTAGGATGAGAGGGGGAGGCAGTAGAGCGGTAGGGGCGCGGGTGCCAGTGGCTGCAGTCCAGGCGCTCTGCTCGCGCCCTAGACACGCACAGAAGTTGCTCGACGAAATGCTAATGGCATCTAGAGTGACCCACATGAGCTGCAAATTAGCAGGGTGGTGCTTTAGGGCATGAGAGAGGTCATGGACATGCTGGTTTGGCCAAAAGTGCAAGTCTCCAATGTAGTTAAGAGAGATGCCAATTTCCTGCCATGCCCACAGGGTGTTTGATGAAATGATAGGGCTACGTAGGGAGTTGTGTTGGGTGTGACAATTGGCAGTATGGTGTCTCATTGGATGACAGAGATGATGGTGGAGTTAGTTTGTGAAAAGAGAAAACTTGCTAATGCAAGTTTTACTGAAATTCAGTTTTGGACAGAAACTTCAGAGAGGTATTTGGTGGACTTAGAAAATTCCAATGGAGCTGATCTTCAGGACTTAAGGGTTTAATAGGAAGGACTAGGATATGGACAAGTATCAAAAATTTTAGAGCAAGGAAAAATGGGGTTGCAGTAGAAACCTAGAAAATAGACAGAAATGAAAAGGAGGATAGTTCACTCAAGTTTTGCAAAACACCAAGTTGGGTTTTTGCACCAAAGTGACATATAGGCATCAAAAGACCTCTCAGAATTATGGTGGAATTTTTAGAGAATTATATAAATTAGTTGTAGTGCAACAGAAGCATTTAAAATACTGAAAATGCTATTAAAATAGTTATTTAGAGACAAATTTTATTATGAAAATAATTTCAACTGTCATTAAACAAATAATGAAATGACTCAAGATACAACCAGAGCCCACAAAATTATTTCCAAAAATTTACTATATGAAGAGAAGATTTTCTAAGACAGGAATAGAAAAGGCTTGAAAATTATTAAAGAACCTAATATAATTCAAAAATTTATTTCTAGCCAAATTTTTAATTAATAAAAATATCATTAAATTTTTGGGGTGTTACAGGAAGGCATAGGTTCAACCCATCGGGCATCTTAGTAACATATACCACAAGTTTCAAAAGTAAATACACATGCTCGAAAGTAGAGGATACAATTTACCAAAGGCATTATGTATCAGGGGAAGAACTCACAAGGTGATTGAATATGAAGGACACTGTCGAATAACAATCCAACAATGGATCGGGTGATCCACAATGGAGCTGATGTGAGTATCGGCACTTACTCAGAGGAAGAAGGAATGCAGAGGCATCAGATTCAAGAATCACCTTATTAGTCTGATGCTTAAATAGAAAGAAATTATGCTTTCCAAAATGAAGGATCAGAAGCAGACGCTCTGATCAAGATGGATAAGTTGAAAAGACTTAGTTGGACAATCAATAAAGGTTTGGAATTGCCGAGAACCAGCTCATGTCCGGAATGACGTCTGAGCCGGAAAGATAATTTTATAAAGGATAATCTGATGACTGCGTGCATACGCACACATTCAATCAATAGGCTCAAAATGGCTAAGACAAGGGATGTTATCAAAGACTACTAGTCATATGGAAGTAACCATAATGCAACCACGCAAGAATTTTAAGAGTAATAGGCTACAGAGGATTTTCGAAAGATCGAAAAGTATTCCGAAGAATTTTGTGAGACACATGAACAATTGAGAAGAACGGATCCTCGTAAAATGTGAGGGAATGACCATAAGGGTTTTCATGCGAAATAAAACTACAAGACAGTATACTCAAAGGATTCTCGGGACAACGGAAAATATTTCGAGGCATCTTGTAACAACAAGAGCAACGAGGAATGATCATGAGAATGACAAGTGCATGCAGATATCCATAGGGATATATCGGTGGTAGTGAATTGCAAAGGCGATGACCACAAGGGTCTCGGGAAAATATCGAGGGATATCCTCAGAATCTTCTGACGAAGCAGGTGATCTTCCGGAATGAGGGCTCTCCTGGAGGAATAGTTACGAGAACCTAGAGTCAGAGTTAGTAAAATCTTTTAACCCGAATAGAAGAGAGATCAGAGTCCCATAGCATAGAATAGGAATAAAAGATCCTAACACCATCCATTAGTGATGTGGGCCCGTAAGCCACACAACAAGTTAGTAAATTTGTATTTCAAAGACTAGACTCAACTTCGGCCAAGGAGTTGGAAAGGGGGATTCCTACAGGCACTTGGCTCTGATACCAACTTGTGACGCCCCCGTTTTGACCGTACACTAATCATGCACGCAAATGTGTACGACCAAGATCAGGGACTCACTGGAAGATATCACAAAACAACTCTAGACACAAATTAAAATAATACAAGCTTTATATTACAAGCCAGGGGCCTCGAGGGCTCGAATACATAAGCTCGAATACACAAGAGTCAGTGGAAGCAATAATATCTGAGTACAGACATAAGTTAAACAAGTTGCCATAAGATGTCTAGCACAAAAGTAGCAACGATTGAAAAGGCAAGGCCTCCTGCCTGGGACCTCCTAACTACTCCTCGAAGCCGAACTCCACGTAGAAAAATCCTCGGGATCTTCTGGCTCCTGGACTCCACCATCTGGTTGCGTCATCCGAGAAGAAGGGACAAAAGAGGAAAAGGGGAGCAAAGCAACCGTGAGTACTCATCCAAAGTACTCGCAAGCAAGGATCTATACTACATATGCAATGGTATCTGTGTAAAGGGTTAATATATGTGGGTTAAACTACAGAATGCTAGAGTAAGAGGGGGATAGCTAATCCAATTGAAGACTTCGCTTCTGGACACCTCCATCTTGCAGCAGAAGATGAGAGTAGCTGGAAAGTAACAAGTATCCTCGCTTCTGGCAGCCTCCGTCTTGCAGCAGTAGATGGGAGTAGATGGTAAGTTCGCCAAGTAACATCGTATAGCATAAACCTACTCGGCGATCCTCCCCTCGTCGCCCTGTGGGAAAGCGATCACCGGGTTGTATCTGGAACTTGTCTGGGTGTGTTTTATTAAGTATCCAGTTCTAGTTGTCATGAGGTGAGTACAACTCCGGGTCGTCCTTTTACCGAGGGACACGGCTATTCAAATAGATTAACTTCCCTGCAGGGGTGCACCACATAACCCAGCACGCTCGATCCCATTTGGCCGGACACACTTTCTAGGGTCATGCCCGGCCTCGGAAGATCAACACGTCGCAGCCCTACCTAAGCACAACAAAGAGGTCAGCACGCCGGTCTAAACCCTAAGCGCATGGGGGTCTGGGCCCATCGCCCAATGCACACCTGCATGTTGCGAGGGCGGCCAGTAAGCAGACTTAGCCGCTCCTAATACCAGACCGGCTTTCCAGTCCAATCCGGCGTGCGCCGCTAAGTCGTTGACGTAAAGAAGGCTTCAGCTGATACCACGACGTCGAGTGCCCATAACTATTCCCACGTAGCTGGTTAGTGTGTATAGGCCAAATGGCCAGACTCAGATCAAATACCAAGATCTCGATAAAGGTGTTATTATGAAATAACCACGACAACGACCAGGGCCAGGCCCACCTGTCTCCTAGGTGGTCGCAACCCGCCCTGTCGCTCCGCCACAAAGTAACCATCAAGGGGCTGTCGGGAACCCACGCCCACCACTACCTGTGTGGAACCACCTGCCCCTTCAGCCCCCATATCCGAATCATCATCATGTGTATGTAATAGTATAGTATATACCCGTGATCACCACCCGAAGTGATCGCGGCCCGATAGTATAGCATGGCGGACGGACAAGAATGCAGGGCCGTTGATGGAATACTAGCATCCTATACTAAGCATTAAGATAGTAGATAAAGGTATCAACAGATGTAGCAACCATGACAGGCTATGCAACAGAATAGGATTCATCGAAAGAAGTAACATGCATGCTACCCTACTCTAATGCAAGTAGTAGAGAGAGGAATATGCGATATCAGGTTGATCAAGGGGGGGGGGGGGGGT
>LR738715.1:801329308-801379324 GCA_902687465.1 Secale cereale
GGGGGATTGCCTGGTTGCTCTGGCAAGAAGGAGGGGTCATCGTCGACGCAGTCGATCAAAGTGGCACCGTCAGCAGTCTTAGTCCTGGTGTCTATCGGAGAGAAGAGGGGGGAGAAACAATAAATATAAAGCAAACAATTGTAACACAAAGTATGACATGGTGATACGATGTGCCGGGTGTGCCCTAACGCAGTGTTACATGTTACCGACAAAGGAGGATCCCATCCGGGAAAGTTTTCCTGGTTCTAGACATTTGTCAGACAAATGACCAAAGGGGGAAAGTTCCATGTTCAGCTATTTAGAGGCATGTGGCGGACAAACATACCGCGTATTCGGATTCGTCTCGTCGTTCTAAGGAACTTTCATGTACAAAGTATTTTCATCCGAGTTACGGATTATTTTATATTTTTTTAAAGATTTAAATTATTTTTCAATTTATTATTATTAAAATAATTCGAAAATATTATTATTGCATCAGCCTGACGTCAGATGACGTTATTAGTCAACAGAGGTGTTGACTGGTCAAGCTGACGTGTGGGTCCCGCATGTCATTGTCTAACTAACTAATTACAATTTTAGATTAGGTAATCTACTTCATTAGGTTAACTAAGATTAATTAATTAAGTTAATTTATCATTTAATTATTTAATTAATTAATTAATTTTATTAATATACTTTAATTTATTTATTTATTTATTTTTTTAAGGGGGTGGGCCCAATCTGGAAGTGGCCCAGGAGCCAAAGCGGGCTAACGGGCGCTGGTACACGGGCGTTGGGCGCTGCCCGAGCGGCGCACGCCCAGGGGCGCGCGAGGCAGCGAACCCGGCAGGGTGCCGGGGCCGAGGGAGGCCGGGGCCGGCAGTGAGGGGCCAAGGGAGGCCAGGGGCCGGCAGTGAGGGGCCGCGGGCGGTGTCTGGGCGAGGCCAGGGCACGGCCGGAGCACGAGGGAGTGTGGGCAGGGGAGCAGTGACGCGGGGCTGGACGCGGTCACGGTCGCGGTAACCGCGACCACTAACCATAGACCGTCCGACGCATACGGTGACCTACGACGGAAAACAGAGGGGAAACGGGGAGACCGACGCGGGAGCTCACATCAAGGCTCGTGGAGGGGGTCGGGGTGGCCCGAGGTCCATTGACGGCGGCGATAGGAGACGTGGTCTGGTTGACAGGGACGACGACGAACACGCTGGTGAGGGAGAGGGGCGCCGACGAGGTCCGGCGACGGCGTTGAGGCCCCCTCGACTCGGTCTAGCGCGGTGACGAGGCGCCCGTAATGGTCGACCGACGAGCGCCAAGGCTACGAGCCTGGCCCCGACGGCGGCAGGCACGCAAGCAAGGAGGAGGTCGGGGCGCGCGAGGCGATGGCGAGCCGCGAGGAGGCGGCTGGTCTCCGGCAAGGGCAGCCGGGGCGGGGTGCAGCGCGGGAGATTGGCGAGGTTGCCGGTGGGAGGTAGGAGGTGCACAAGGCGGGGCGGGGAGGGATCCAAATCCAGCGAGGGTGGGGGTGGGGGAAGGACGAGAGAGAGACGTGGGGAAGTGGGGGCATCGTGCGGGATGAGTGGAGTGTCGCACTAGGGTTAGGGCGCTGGTGGGGATCGGCTGGGCCGACCAGCTAGGCCGGCTTCGGCCAATTGGGCCAGTCGGACCAATGGGGGGGGGTCTAGTGTGTCTTTATTTTCTTTGTTTAAGTTTTAGTTTTTATTCATTTTTCCCTTTTCTGTTTTATTTTAGTTCCTATTTATTTTAGCTTTAACAAAATACCAAAGTGGTCCCTAAATTGATGTTACAAATTAGGTCACACCAACAAAAAGTTTTATTACAAAATAAAAATAGTTTAGTAGTTTATAATAATAAAAGCCATTTAATTAATGTCATATCTAATATTTTAATTAGTTTAGTGCATTTAAACATTTTATAAAGACGTAGTTTCTCCATCATAATTACTTATGCAATATTTGGCATAGCCCGAACATTTTAGTTCTAATATTTGAAAACTTTATCGTTTGTCTTAAATTTATACTTGAGTTTGAATCGGTTTTGAACTAGCGCGAGATTAACAACAGTAATCGTGGTGACGTGGCATCGTTAACGTGGAATTACTGTAGCCTCATTATCTGGGCGTCACACTATTGATGATAGCTTTCCTTCTGAACAACTAGCTGTCATAAGTACTTCTCGTACTGCTCCTTGGTATGCTGATTATGCTAATTACATTGTTGCTAAGTTTATACCTCCTAGCTTCACATACCAGCAAAAGAAAAAGTTCTTCTATGATTTGAGACATTACTTCTGGGATGACCCACATCTTTATAAAGAAGGAGTAGATGGTATTATTATACGTTGTGTACCTGAGCATGAACAGGAACAGATCCTAGGCAAGTGCCACTCCAAAGCATAGGGAGGACACCATGCGGGAGACAGAACTGCACATAAGGTATTGCAATCCGGTTTTTATTGGCCTACTCTCTTCAAGGATGCCCGTAAGTTTGTCTTATCTTGTGATGAATGTCAAAGAATTGGTAATATCAGTGGACGTCAAGAAATGCCTATGAATTATTCACTTGTTATTGAACCATTTGATGTTTGGGGCTTTGATTATATGGGACATTTTCCCGCCTCTAATGGGTACACACATATTTTAGTTGCTGCTGATTACGTTACTAAGTGGGTAGAAGCTATTCCAACTAGTAGTGCTGATCATAACACCTCTATTAAGATGCTTAAAGAAGTTATATTTCTGAGGTTTGGAGTCCCTAGATATCTAATGACTGATGGTGGTTCACACTTTATTCAGGGTGCTTTCCGTAAGATGCTTACTAAGTATGATGTCAACCATAGAATTGCATCACCTTATCACCCATAGACTAGTGGTCAAGTAGAACTAAGTAATTGGGAGTTGAAATTAATCTTGCAAAAGACAGTTAATAGGTCTAGAAAGAATTGGTCCAAGAAACTAGATGATGCATTATGGGCCTATAGAACCGCATACAAATATCCTATGGGTATGTCTCCATATAAGATGGTATATGGAAAAACTTGTCACTTACCTCTTGAGCTAGAACATAAGGCATATTGGGCTATTAAGGAGCTCAACTACGATTTCAAACTTGCCGGTGAAAAGAGGTTATTTAACATTAGTTGTCTCGATGAGTGGAGAACCCAGGCCTATGAGAACGCCAAACTGTTTAAAGAAAAAGTTAAAAGATAGCATGACAAAAGGATACAAAAGCGTGAGTTTAACGTAGGTGATTATGTCTTGCTATTCAACTCTCGTTTAAGATTTTTTGCAGGAAAACTTCTCTCCAAGTGGGAAGGACCTTACATTATCGAGGAGGTCTATCGTTCCGATGCCATAAAAATTAACAACTTCGAAGGCACAAATCCGAAGGTGGTGAATGGTCAAAGGATCAAACACTATATCTCAGGTAATCCTATAAATGTTGAAACTAATATTATTGAAACCATAACCCCGGAGGAATACATAAGGGACACTTTCCAGAATGATTCAACCTCTGAAAAGGAAGAGGTACGTGATACGGTAAGTAAACCGACTCCAAAACAGTTCTAAAGGTAATTTTTCTCCGTTTTGGAATATTTAGAAAAATAGAAAAATAAACCGTAGTCCGGAGGAGACACGGGGGGCCCCTGCCTCGAGGACACCCCGTGTGTCCCCGGACTCCGTTTTCTTGTGGGTTACTCCTTTTGTTCGGGAAAAATTCATTATATATACTCCCGAAGGTTTTGACCTTTGTATCACGCAGAAATCCTCTGTTTTCGTTTCGAGCTATTTTCTGCTAGGGTTTGCAAAGCTAGGCATCATGTCGTCTCCCTCCACCAACAACGAAGGCAACGATGCTTGGCTAATGAAGATAGATCTAAAGAGAGAAGGACCCGAGGAGATCCACAAGGAGAAGAAGATCAAGATGGAGGTGGAAGATCCGGCTCTGGCAGCGGGAGAAGAAGACACCTCTAAATCCCTTCCTAATTTCTTTACCTCAACTGAGCTAGAAGCTTTCAGGATGATTGAGTTAGCTCAGATTCGCAACAAGCATCTCACAAGTGAAAATCTTTTGTTGAAGGATTACATATCTGCTCTCAAAGGTATTATCCGCAAGCTGGAAGATCTCCTACGCTCGATATATGAGGATCCCCCATCACTACTTGCAACTCCATCATCACCAACCCCGAAGAAGGAGACATAATCATATGGGTATGGGCACTCCCCTTGGCAACTGCCAAGCTTGGGGGAGTGACCCCGGTATCGTATCACCATCACTCCTATCTTTACCGTTTTACTTAGTTTGATCCTTTTGGTAGTATCTTGATCTAGTAGAATAAAGTTAGCATGATCTAGTTGTGGGCTTTTGCTTTGTGAGCTTTATCCTTTGTAATCGAGTCCGTAAGCTATATAATAAAGATTAGTGTTGAGTCAAGGGATTGATTTCCTCACTTGGGTCATGATAAAAAGAAAGAAAACTTAAAAAGTATCAAAGAGATCATATCGATCTTATGGGAAGTAATGACTTCACATACAAGAGTATGATAAATAGAAGTTGTTGGGAAGTGACAAACATAGTTTTGGTCATCGTTGCAATTAATAGGAAGTAATAAAAGAAGAGAGGCTTCACATACAAATATACTATCTTGGACATCTTTTATGATTGTGAGCACTCATTAAAGTATGACATGCTAAAGAGTTGATGTTGGACAAGGAAGACAACATGATGGGTTATGTCTTCTTGTATCCAAAATAAAGTATATTGCCATGGATCATCCAACATGTTGAGCTTGCCTTTCCCCCTCATGCTAGCCAAAACTCCTCACACTAAGTAGAGATACTACTTGTGCTTCCATAAATCCTTAAACCCAGTTTTGCCATGAGAGTCCACCATACCTACCTATGGATTGAGAAAGATCCTTCCAAGTAAGTTGTCATGTTGCAAACTCGCTAAAATATGTATGATTTATTAGTGTGGGAGAAATTAGCTTTATACGATCTTGTGATATGGAAGTAATAAAATCGACGGACTGCATAATAAAGGTCCTTATCACAAGTGGCAATTTAAAGCGAAGTTCTTCTATGCTAAGACTTTGTGCATCCAACCACAAAAACACATGACAACCTCTGCTTCCCTCTGCGAAGGGCCTATCTATTATTCCTGTCTTAAAAGTGTCAAGGTGAGTCCCACCTTTCCTTTTTACATTTTATCCTTTGGCAAGCACATTGTGTTGGAAAGATCCAGACATATATACCCACTTGGATGTAAGTTTTCATGATCTATTACTGTTGACATTACCCTTGAGGTAAAAGGTTGGGAGGCAACACCATAAGCCCCTATCTTTCTCTGTGTCCTATTAAAACTCCATAAACATAAGTATTGCGTGAGTGTGAACAATTGTGAAAGACTATATGATAGTTGAGTATGTACGCTTGCTGAAAAGCTCTTATATTGACTCTTTCCGATATTACAATAAATTGCAATTGCTTCAATGACCTAGACCAAAGTTTGTTAGTTTCCAATAAAGTTTATGATGCATACTTGATATTGTGGATGAATTGTTACTTTAGCATAAGAATCATATGACTATATTTATATAAGTTGCTGTTATAAGAATGATCATGATGCCCTCATGTTCGTATTTTGTTTTTATCGACACCTCTATCTCTAAACATGTGGACATATTTTTCGATATCGGCTTTCACTTGAGGACAAGCGAGGTCTAAGCTTGGGGGAGTTGATACGTCCATTTTGCGTCATGCTTATAAGTTGATATTTATTGCATTATGGGCTGTTCATACATGTTTTGTCACAATACTTATGCCTTTTCTCTCTTATTTTACAAGGTTTACATGAAGAGGGAGAATGCCGGCAGCTGGAATTCTGGGCTGGAAAATGAGCAAACTCTGGAAACATATTCTGCATAACTCCAAAAGGCCTGAAACTCCATAGAACGATGTGTCAGAAAATATAGAAAATATCTGGCGAAAGAAACCCATGAGAGGGGCCACCAGCTGGCCTCGAGGGTGGGGGGGGCGCCCCCTACCTCGAGGGCCAGCCGGCAGGCCCATGGTGCCCATCTTCTCCTATATGAAGCGTTTTGACCGGGAAAAAATCAAAAGGAGGCTTTGGGGACCAGACGCCGCCGTCTCGAGGCGGAAACAAATCTAGGGCTTTGGCAGAGCTGTTCTGCCGGGGATACTTCCCTCCGGGAGGGGGAAATCGTCACCGCCGTCATCACCAACAACTCTCCCATCTTTGGGAGGGCTATCTTCATCAACATCTTCACCAACACCATCTCCTCTCAAACCCTAGTTCATCTCTTGTATCCAGTCTTTGTACCCAAACCTCAGATTGGTACCTGTGGGTTGCTAGTAGTGTTGATTACTCCTTGTAGTTGATGCTAGTTGGTTTATTTGGTAGAAGATCATATGTTCAGATCCATTATGCATATTAACACCCCTCTAATCATGAACAATATTATGTCTTGTGAGTAGTTACTTTTGTTCCTGAGGACATGGGAGAAGTCTTGCTATTAGTAGTCATGTGAGTTTGGTCTTCGTTCGATATTTTGATGAGATGTATGTTGTCTATCCTCTAGTGGTGTCATGTGAACGTCGACTACATGACACTTCTCCATTATTTGGGCCTAGAGGAAGGCATTGGGAAGTAATAAGTAGATGATGGGTTGCTAGAGTGACAGAAGCTTAAACCCTAATTTATGCGTTGCTTCGCAAGGGGCTGATTTGGATCCATATGTTTCAGGCTATGGTTAGGTTTACCTTAATACTTCTTTTGTAGTTGCGGATTCTTGCATTAGAGGTTAATCATAAGTGGGAGGCTTGTCCAAGTAAGGGAAGCACCCAAGCACCGGTCCACCCACATACCAAATTATCAAAGTACCAAACGTGAATCAGACGATCATGATGAAAACTAGCTTGACGATAATTCTCATGTGTCCTCGGGAGCGCTTTCCTTTATATAAGAGTTTGTCCAGGCTTGTCCTTTGCTACAAAAAGGATTGGGCCATCTTGTTGCACCTTATTTACTTTTACCTTTTTTCACTTGCTACCAATTATCTTATCACAAAACTATCTGTTACCTATAATTTTAGTGCTTGCAGAAAATACCTTACTGAAAACTGCCTATCATTTCCTTCTGCTCCTCATTGGGTTCGACACTCTTACTTATCGAAAGGACTACGATAGATCCCCTACACTTGTGGGTCATCAGTTTGCCCCTTTCATCACTCGGTTTCAATTCTTACGGTGGTTCGTCCAATATTCTTTTTCCTTTGTCATCATATCAATTCTATCGTTCTTTTCGATCATACCGGTGGTTCATGAAGACTTTCTCGAGTTTTGTGCTATATCCCTCTTTATTCATTTACCAACGAGAATTAGTATGCAAATCCATTGTTGCTCATCAAGTTAATTTGATGAAGGATAATCATAACAATATTCTAATTCTTTCACCAAGTTGTTTAATCCCTTCCTTCGGAATTTGTTCTTGATGAATAAATTCTAGTTCCAAGTGTTTTTATTATTTTATTTTCCGGATTTCAAATTTTCTCGGTTATCTCATCGGAGGCTCTTTCTAAATCATCGCAAAGCTTTAATCTTGTTTGTGCATCCTTCACTTCTATCTCATTATCCTCTTGTTACCAGAGTTCTTCATGGTGGTTCATCGCGATCCAAATTCATTCTTCAAGTGTTCATCAAATTCTTGTTGAGGAGCTCAAGCATTATTCCTTTGTGTCCCGAGATGCAAATAATTCTCCGTATTAGTTTGAAGTGGAGTTTTGCATTTCTTCATTCTCAGCTAATCCATCTTTTCGTTGTGGCAGAATTTCACCTCAAGTTTGGGATGATTTCCATAAGTCCACACCAAGCTTATTCTTTTGTTGTTGACTTCTCAACAACTCCGTTCATTCTTTCTTCGCAAGGATGCTTTTAATTCATTCGTGGTGGAAGTTGTTCTTCTCTTATCCGTTCGTGTCATTCCACTATTTAAATTCTTCCGGGCGCAATGTCTTGTTCATTTCGTCATGTTTTGTTTCATCTTCTCAGGTTCATGTCATATTCCATTCATATTCAACCGAAGTGTCGCCCGAATTTCTTTCTATCTCTTATTAACCGGAGTGGTTTCGAATTCATTCTTGTTCCTTCAGCTCTTGTTTCGTGCCTTTCAACCTCCTTGATTCTCGTCGTATTCCTTGTTCCTCTTGTTTAACGAAGTCTTTGCAACTTCGTTCATCTCCGTTGTATCATTTCTTTCAAGTTGTTCAACCTCTCAAGGTTCTTTGGTTTCACCTTTTTCCTTTTTACTTCCGTCTCGTTCCTAAGATCTTGGGACGAGATCTCTTGTTAGTAGGGGAGTGTTGTCACACCCCAAGACCGATGCGCCAGGTGTCAGCCAGTTATTCGTTGCCGTTGCCATGTCATCTGCTTGCGTGTCGCATCTTTGCCTTGTCATCATGTGCATTGCATCCTCATGTTTTCAGAACTTGCATCCATCCGAGTCTGCCCGTTCCCTCCGTTGTCCGTTCTGAGCCCAGACACACTCGCACGCGCCCGCGACATCTCCGAATAATTATTTTATGAGTGGCCAAAGTACGTTCTCGGAATGGGGTGAAACTTGGCGAGTGGTCTTATTATAGTGTAGACAAGCCGCCTGCCAAATTTCATCATATTCGGAGCTCGTTTGATAGCCCAACGGATAACTATAGCGGCACCGTTGCCGGTTAATTCATCGGACGTTTTCGGTCTCCGAAAATTGTCGTCGGTACTCTCTCTCCTCTCCTCACAGCCCACTCATGCCTTATAGACAGCCCACTAACCAATCCACTAACCCACCTACCTACCCCCTCCGCTTCAGACCGTCCGATGGCGATCGAACGGCTTCAAAACGGCCTAAAAACCCTAGTCCTAGCCCCCTACCCTATATATTCACACCCCCAGGCCATTTTTGGCCTTCCCCAACCTCCCTCCTCAATTTCCATGCCTTCCCACTCCTCAGCCGCCACCCAGCCGGCCCCCTCCTCAAAATCCGGTGCCGTCCAGCCGCCTCCTACCACGTGGGTCGCCCCCATTGGCTCCACCGTCGCCAGCCGTCGGTTCCCACCAATCCTGCGCTGCCACGTCACCCTGCCGTGTCTCCCCGCCGCCGCGGCCCTGTGGGCCCAGGCGCGACCCGTCTGGCCTGTCTGCTCCGTCGCCGCAGGCCCGCGCGAGCCCGCTCCCTCGCCCGAGCCGCTTCCTCCTCGATCCCGACCTAGATCGAGGGAGCTAAGCCACCGGCCGCCTCGCCGCTGCACTGGTCGCCACCGGCGGGCACCGCCGCGACCAGGCGCCGCCTCCGCTTCGACCCTGCGCGTGTCCAGAGCTCCGCCGCCGAGCCCCTCTGCTCCCCTCGGGCCTCCTCCCTCGCCGTGACCCTTCAACTCGCCATGCTCCGCCGCCCCGCGCTCCAGCTCCGGTGGCCGCGCACCGGCACCTCGCTCCTCTTCAGCCCCGAGAAACAGCAGATCCGGTGCCCTCGCGGACGATCCGGCTATCCCCGGCCTGCCAAGCCCCGCCTCGGCCATCTCTGGCGACCCCGCGCCCTCCGCCGCCGTGCCTGCTCACCATCGGTCGGATCGGGCTAGATCCGGTCCAGGCCTCGCCGAGCCGGACATTGTCCGTCCAGGCACGGAAATGTCCGACGCCTTCCCTCACCCGTGTCACTGCCATGTGGGCCCCAGCCGACGGACATGTCCGTCCGGACCCGAACATGTCCACCCCGGGAGTTAGTTTTTCCACTAAGTCCCTGAAAAAACGTTATCATGATGCATACTTTGAGTGGCTGTAACTTTTTGTGTGATTATCCAAATTGAGTGAATACTATGTCAAAATGTTCGTTGTGATATGCTCTTCATATTGTTGTACTGTGGCATGCTTGTTTGAGTTCATATTGATGCCCTAATCATCGTTGCAAAAGTGCTATATGTTTTAAACTACTGAAAACTGTTATTATGTTAGCATGTTTGGGAGGTGATAACTTTGTGCATGTTGGTCCAAATGGAGTGCATGATATGTCAAAATGTTCATTATGAAGTGCTCTACATGATGGTTCCTGTAGCATTCATGTTAGGTGCCATATTGCCATGTTTATCTCTGTTGCAAAAGTGCATGTGGCTGTTAAGTGCTGAAACTTGTTATGAGATGCTGATTTGTCATTTTTGTATCTTTATGTGTGATTTTTGTTTGAGCAACATGTCAATATGTTTTAGAAGCACAATCATGTCATCTTTGCTGTGGTGCAAACCACTTTTCATGTTATGCCTTGTGGTGATTGCAACAAGCTTGCAAAGTGACCTACTCGCTGTTGTTGTTTTCCATGACTTGTCAAAAACTGTTAAACCTAATGCCATGTTTGCTTGATGCCCCACACAAATTCATGCATGTTTTGGGTTGTCCAATGATCATGTCTTGTTTTCCATGTTATGCTATATCCATCCATGCCCTTGTTTGCATATATGGTCTGATATAGCTTATTTATTTCTTGCTCTCAAGGTGCTATAAAATGTTTCTGTCAGCCTGTTATCAGCATGTTCAATTTTGCCATGTGAATAGCTAGTGATCTATGCATCCTGTGATCATGTTCTTGCCATGAGTAGCTACATAAACACGTCTTCTTGCTGTTGGTTAAATCACTTGCCATGTTATTCTCTAAGTTGAGTTGCACATGTTTGCAAACATGCCTACTTGTCGTTGTTTCTACCATGCTCTGTTTTTTTCACAAAGTCTGAGAAATTAGTAAACTTCTTGAATCTTGCCATGCTAGTTTAATTATGTTCCAGCAAGTGTTTAGGTGTGCTCTTAGTTCATGCTTGTTGAGAATCATGTCTATTTCACATCCATGCCTTGTGTTATCATGTTTGGGTGCTGTAGCATAAATATACCTTGCTCCAAAGTTGCTATGTTGCTGTTAACTTCAGCTTTGCATTGCATCTTGTTTTGCTCATATCTTCTAGGCCGTAGCTCCGAATTAAATAAACTTTATATGTAACTTGACTAGAATTTCGAGTAGATCATCATGGTGCTTGTTAACTTGCTGTTTAACAAATTGAACTTAAGGTTTGTTCAGATCTGGACTAATTTCGAAATGTGCATATGAGGACTTACCGAAATTGTTATATGTTGATTCCGGCCTCATTTAAACTTGTTGGTTTGTGTTGTTCTTGTGTCCTTCATCCCTTGCCATGAATTGCATCATATAGACTTATCTTGCATCACACTTGGTTGAGCATCATGTCTTGTTTTTGTGTTGTGTGTTTACCATGTTGTGTGCTTCTTCTCGCTAGTTCATATTCCGTTGCGTTCGTGAGGATTCGTTCGTCTACACTTGGTTCGTCTTCATGGATTCTTCTTCGTCTACTTCATGGACTCGTTCTTCTTCCTTGCGGGATCTCAGGCAAGATGACCATCACCTTGGATACCTTTACTATCATTGCCATGCTAGTTGTCTCGATGCTATCGTTATATGTCGCGCTACCCATCATTTATTGTCAGCCTCTCTCCTTGTTGCCATGAAACCTCTAACCTTTGACACCTTCCCACCAAACCGTTGCTTGGCTATGTTACCCGCTCGCTCAACCTCTCTTATAGCGTTGTTAGTTGCAGGTGAAGATGATGATTGCTCCATGTTGGAAATTGTTATTGAAATATCACAATATATCTTATATGTATTAACACATCTATATACTTGGCAATGGGTGGAAGCCTTGGCCTTTTGCTCGGTGTTTTGTTCCACTCATGCCGCCTTAGGAGCCGATAAACCGGCGTTATGTTCCTTGATTTTGCGTTCCTAACGCGGTTGGGTATATGGGGACCCCTTGACAGTTCGTCTTTGAAGAAAACTCCTCCAGCAAGGCCCAACTTTGGTTTTAATTTGCAACATAATAAAAACTTAATTAATTAATTGCATGGTGATACGTCCAAAATGTATCTATAATTTCTGCTTGCTCCATGCCACTTTTGGGCGATATTGCTATGATATTCATACACTTCCATACACTTTTGATCATATTTGGACTAACCTACTAATCCAGTGCACCCCAGTGCCAGTTTCTGTTTTCGGCTGTTTTTGTATTTCAGGTTTTCACGTTACGAGAACTGCCAGGAAAAATCCAGAAAAATTATATAAAAAATCAGCGTACCGGGCCGTGTCAGGGGTGGGGGAGGGCTGGCCCCCCCGAAGCTTCCCCGATGCCCCCCTTTGGCATATATTTAAAGCGTCCTCCGAAACCCTCAGAACAGGAACTCTTTTCGCGATCCCATCTCTGTTCCGCCGCCGCCGCCGCTTCCAAGATCGGGAGCACCAGGAGAACCCTTCCCGGCACCCTGCCGGAGGGGAGGATCACCACCGGGAGCTTCTCCACCACCATGGACGCCTCCCGGATGACTAGTGAGTAGTCTCCCTTGGACCATGAGTCCATGACCAGTAGCTATGTGATGTTCTCCTCCCGTTCTTGTGCTTCACTAATTAGTCCTCGTGAGCTGCCCTACATGATCGAGGCACATATGTAATCCTTATGCTGTTGCTATGTTGAGTTTGCTGGGATCCGATGGATTATGAGATTATGTTCAGATTGATCTTGAGTAATATATTTGATTCACCTCTTTTATATTTATGTTCATAAGTAATTCTTGCATGTACTCCGTTGTTATATATTGCTTTGGCCAAGTAATACGTAGTGACTCCAAGAGAGAACGTTATGCTCGATTGTCGGTTCATGCCCCTCGATGACTAGCTTGAGTGACAGAAACATGAGTCTAGGGGATGTGCTGTTGCCACAAGGGGGAAAACAACGGTGCTTGTGCCCGCGGGTGCAAGGATTGTTTACTTTACACAAAGTTCTTTTAATGCAGTTGTCTGTTGCTTTGAGTTTACACTATGGGTGGGGCTCGCAACTTAATACCAGCGAGATGTTCTGGATAGATATCTCAAGGTGGATGATTAGTAGTAGATATTGATGGATTTCGGTCTACTTACTTTGGCGTACCGCCCATGCTTTGAACCTCAACCTTTCTTGCAATGTAGTCAGCATTGGTTTGCGTTCGTGGTCCTGTCAATTGCCCAGCTATAATTTGTTTACCTCACATAGCTGTTTTATCGTCTTTTGGGAGAGAGACATCACTAGTGAACATCATGAGACTCCGGTCCATATTACCATCATTGATCACATCCGCTATTTACTTTTCGCTTTTACTTACTATTGCAAACATTATCTATCACTACTATCATTTGCTTTTAATCCTTTGTGAACTACAAGGCCGGAGAGATTGACAACCTCTCTGTACTCGTTGGGAGCAAAGTTATTTGTATCTGTGTGCAGGTCCACGTTGATTGCTAATATCTGGCGCCGTTAGCAGTTGACACCTACTTGTTGAACCTAGGAGTCTCTGGGGATTCGATCCTTGGCATCTTTGCTAAGGGAAAAACTTCCACAACACTGCATCTTACACCTTCCACTTGGGGTAACCAACGAGGGGTTAGAGGCCCATCAAGGAGTTTTTCTGGCGCCGTTGCCGGGGACTCCACTCTTCAGGATAGGGGAGTTGCACGCTATCTTTTACCTTTGCTTTTTAGTCTTGTTAGTTTACCTTTCAGTTTTTGCTTTAGTATCCTTTATCGAATATCACAAAAATAGTTATCTTGCTTGCTTGCTACTATGGGTTCCACCGAGAACACCAAGTTGTGTGACTTCACTAGTCACAACAACGATGACTTTATCAGCACACCTATCACTACACCTGCCACTTCAGCACCTTCATATGAAATTAAACCTGCTTTACTGAACTTAGTCATGAGAGAACAATTCTCCGGTGCTGGAGATGCTGCTGCTTTACACTTGAACAACTTTGTTGAACTTTGTGATATGCAAAAGTACCACGAAATAGATGGTAATATTGTTAAGCTTAAGCTTTTTCCTTTTTCCTTGAGAGAAGGAGCTAAAATTTGGTTTCAGTCTTTGCCTAGAAATAGCATAGATTCATGGGACAAGTGCAAAGATGCTTTTATTGGAAAATACTATCCACCTGCTAAAATTATCCAACTGAGAAGTAACATAATGAATTTTAAACAATTGGATAATGAACACGTTGCCCAAGCTTGGGAACGTATGAAATCTCTTTTCAAGAACTGCCCTACTCATGGTTTGACTACTTGGATGGTTATCCAAACTTTTTATGTAGGCTTAAACTTTACCTCGCGGAACTTGTTAGATTCGGCCGCGGGAGGAACTTTTATGTCAACTACACTTGGTGCTGCCACAAAGCTTCTCGATGAGATGATGACCAACTATTCCCAATGGCACACCGAACGTGCTCCAACAGGTAGGAAGGTAAACTCTGTCGAGGAGATTTCCTCCCTTAATGAAAAAGTTGACTTGATCATGTCTCTACTTTCGAAGCAATCTACTGTTGATCCTCGTGATGTTCCTTTAAATTCTTTGATTGCTCAAGAACAAGTAGATGTGAATTTTATCTCTAGAAACAATTTTAACAACAATGCTTATAGGAGTAACTTTGGTAGCAATCCTAGACCGTTCCCCTCTAATTCTTATGGGCAACAATGCTTATCCTAGTACCAAGAACTCCAATACTGAACTAGAGATTATGCTTAAAGATTTCATCACTACCCAAAAAGCTTTAATAAGAGTGTAGAAGAAAAACTACATAAACTAGATGATCTTTCTTTTATGGTCGACCACTTAGCCAATGAGGTAAAGTTGCTAAAAATTAAAACTTCTCCTCTTGAGGAGAGGGAAGTCACTCCTATAAATGCTATTCAAGTGCAAATTAATGAAAACATTAGGATGATGGCTAAACTTAAAGAAAGATGGGCTAGAGAAAGGGAGGAAGAAGATAGAATTAAGAGCCTGCCTACCCACCCCACTGTTGCTACTATCCAAGTTGTTGAGGATGTTCAAACTCTTAGCACCCAATGTACTCCTGGTCCCAATGGACCTATTAATGGTGATGCTATGACTATAGAAACTACCAAACAAGTGAACCTTAAGGACACCACTACCATTTTACTTGATGCTCGTGACCTTGATTTTGATAATTGCACTCTTACCGAAGTTATTGATTTCCTTCACAAGATGTCTAGAGATCCCCGCACTAGCACGCTTAACCTTGCCTTCACAGAGCATATCACTAATGCTCTCATCAAAGCTAGGGAGGAGAAACTTAGAGTAGAAGTCTCCATACGTAGAAAGCTAGAAGATGGTTGGGATCCTATGATAAAAATTAAATTGAATGACTTCTCTTGTTATGCATTATGTGATGTTGGTGCCAGTACCTCTGTTATGCCCAAAAGAATATATGATATGCTTAAATTGAAACCTTATGATTCTTGTTCTTTTGGTCTTCGTCTCGTTGATTCTTCCATAAAGAAACCTTTGGGGAGGATCGACGATGTTCTTATTGTTGTCAATGATAATTATGTTCCCGTTGATTTTACTATAATGGATATTGAATGTGATCCTTCTTGTCCAGTTATTTTGGGACGTCCCTTTTTGCGCACCGTTGGTGCTATCATTGACATGAAAGAGGGTAATATAAAATTTCAGTTTCCTCTCAAGAAAGGGATGGAACACTTCCCTCGAAAGAAGATCAAGTTACCTTTTGAGTCCGTCGTACGGGCTAGCTATTCTTTTACTCTTGATAAAACTTGATCTCTATGCATTATGCCTAGCTTAAAGGCATAAAAGAAAGCGCTTTTGGGAGGCAGCCCACATGAATAAATTTTTTGCTTTTGTTGTGTCTTGATGTTGTTTACTGCTGTAGCATCATCATTGTATCTTTGCTTTTCATATTTGTGCCAAGTATAGCCTCCGATTGCTAGAAAGTTCAAAAGATGTGAGGTGCTATCCAGGAAACAGATTCTGTCCTTGGATAGCAAAATTTGTATAAAATCACCAGATCATCTTTTTGGTCTGAATTGTTTCGACAGTGTTCTCTATATAATTGTCTTTCGTGCGTCTGTTCTGAGTTTTTTGATTTGAGTTGCAGAAGTATCCCGAACAGATCAATTACTACCTGCTGTTCTGTTTTTCACAGATTATGTCCTGTTTTGCCTTTCCTTCACTTTGCAAATCAAGAACTTGCTTTTTCTTTGCAAAAACCTTTTGGTAATCTTGAGAAATAGTAGAACTTCAAGAATATCTTTATTTCCAGCAAGGTATAATTATTTTATTAAGGGTACTAACCTCGCTAATCAGATTATGATGAGTTATGTATGAAGGGAGTTTTCAAGTGTGCGAGCGAAGATGATAAAAAAGATTCAGGAGTGTCAAGCGCTCAAGCTTGGGGATGCCCCCGTGCACCCCCAAGAAATATTCAAGGAGACTCAAGCGTCTAAGCTTGGGGATGCCCCCGTGCATCCCCTTCTCCATCAACATAATTAGTTCGTCTTTCGTTCCGCTATATTTTTATCACTTCATGTGTTATGTGCTATGCTTGGAGCGTCTTGCTTTTAGTTTTCTTTTTAGTTTTTCATAACGAGTCGGAACTCAGCTTTCTTTATGTGGGAGAGAAACACGCTCCACCTCTACCTAGAACATAACATAGAATTTTCATGTCTATCTATGTTGTGTGTGTTCTTTGTCTTTTAATAGCTACTATCATGCTCTGCTCTTAGTATTCATGCTTATCTTTTCAAAGAGCTTTTGTTTAGTTGGTTGCTTGAACTCTCTTTAATTACCATGCTTATCTCATTAAGAGAGTTTGCTTCCGTTGCATTGGTTAATGTGTCTATGATAAAGATGCTACTTGCATGATGGCACTTAGTAGTTCAGGTTTTCTTATGGTTAATATCAAATAGCTGGGGGGTTCCCAATGTGTTATTGGAGTACCAACTTGATTTGTTTGCCTATGATGTGGTATGGTTTAGTAATATCTTCCCTCAAGAATTTATTTTGATTGACTTGGCGTATGCTCACGCATATTTAAGACTGTAAAGAAAGTCTGTCAAGCCTTGATGATCTTTTATTTCTGAGTAGCGATATAACTTCCATGCCTGATTCAATGTTGCTTTGTCGCTCTGCATGATTATGACCGTCATTGCTCTCTTAGTTGGTCGCTCCCAGTCTTTTGCTAACCTCCACCTGTAGTAAGCGAACTAACTTTGCAATATATAGCTCATGGGAAAGTAGCTTAAAAACTATTGTGGTAAAGAATATGTTGCTTATGTATCTTATTTCTTATAAGTTGCTTGCCGAGCGGTAACCATGTTTTTGGGGACACCATCAACTATCACACTTTTGTTGAATATCATGTGAGTTGCTATGCATGTTCGTCTTGTCTGAAGTAAGGGTGATTTGCCGTGGGTTGTATAAGTATGCATATTGTTAGAGAAGAACATTGGGCCGCCAACCAAAGCCATGTATCATGGTGGAAGTTTTAGGTTGGACATTAATCCTCAATCTCTTATGAGAACATGCTTATGCATTAAAGAGGAGTCCATCATCTATTTTCTATGTTGTCCCGGTATGGATGTCCTCAAGTTGAGATCTATCAAAAACGATAAATCAAATGCGATTTATCTCCTTGGACCTTTGTACAGGTGGCATAGAGGTACCCCTTTGTGACACTTGGTTGAAACATATGTAATGCAATGATAACCCATGGAAATCCGAGCTAATTAGGACAAGGTGCGAGCACTATTGGTATTCGATGCATGAGGCTTGCAACTTATAGGATGTCTTATGCATGACACATATGAAGTACTACTACCGTTGACAAAATTGCTTCTATGTTTTCAAAATAAAAAGCTCTAGCACTTAACCATTCTTTTACTTTTATGAGTTTCCACCTTCTTTCTTCAAGCACCAACTACTGAGAGCATGATTGTCATTCTGAGTGTAATGTGCATTGTCCCAAAGTAGCATTGTCTTTTGCATGATTGTGATATCGTTTATTCTGAAATCATTGTATCTAGTCATCACTTAAACCTTGAAGGTGCCCCTGCATTTATGTTTTGCATCACTAAAGGGGGCAAGCTAGATATCACTTTATCATATTTGCACATCATGTTCATTGCAAATCTGTTTGATGTTTCAGTTTCATGTTGTAAAACTTTCAGTCATTTGTGATTTTCTCATGAGGCAACTTAATTACTATAGATTCATTGTCTCAGTAAGCTTTTTTCATATGACTATAAAAAGTCCTATATGGTTAATAGCATGTCACCACAGAAATTATTCTTGTTATCATTTACCTACTCTAGGACGAGTAGGAATTAAGCTTGGGGATGTTGATACGTCCAAAACGTATCTATAATTTCTGCTTGCTCCATGCCACTTTTGGGTGATATTGCTATGATATTCATACACTTCCATATACTTTTGATCATATTTGGACTAACCTACTAATCCAGTGCACCCCAGTGCCAGTTTCTGTTTTCGGCTGTTTTTGTATTTCAGGTTTTCACGTTACGAGAACTGCCAGGAAAAATCCAGAAAAATTATATAAAAAATCAGCGTTCCGGAAACTACCGTGCGTCCGAAGGACAGCCGGGGGGGGGGGGGCACCAGGGCTCCAGGCGCCCTGGCGGCGCGCCCCCCTGGGCCGCGCCGGGGGGGGCGCCTGGGCCCCCCGAAGCTTCCCCGATGCCCCCCTTTGGCATATATTTAAAGCGTCCTCCGAAACCCTCAGAACAGGAACTCTTTTCGCGATCCCATCTCTGTTCCGCCGCCGCCGCCGCTTCCAAGATCGGGAGCACCAGGAGAACCCTTCCCGGCACCCTGTCGGAGGGGAGGATCACCACCGGGAGCTTCTCCACCACCATGGACGCCTCCCGGATGACTCGTGAGTAGTCTCCCTTGGACCATGAGTCCATGACCAGTAGCTATGTGATGTTCTCCTCCCGTTCTTGTGTTTCACTAATTAGTCCTCGTGAGCTGCCCTACATGATCGAGGCACATATGTAATCCTTATGCTGTTGCTATGTTGAGTTTGCTGGGATCCGATGGATTATGAGATTATATTCAGATTGATCTTGAGTAATATATTTGATTCACCTCTTTTATATTTATGTTCATAAGTAATTCTTGCATGTTCTCCGTTGTTATATATTGCTTTGGCCAAGTAATATGTAGTGACTCCAAGAGAGAACGTTATGCTCGATTGTGGGTTCATGCCCTCGATGACTAGCTTGAGTGACAGAAACATGAGTCTAGGGGATGTGATGTTGCCACAAGGGGGAAAACAACGGTGCTTGTGCCCGCGGGTGCAAGGATTGTTTACTTTACGCAAAGTTCTTTTAATGCAGTTGCCTGTTGCTTTGAGTTTACACTATGGGTGGGGCTCGCAACTTAATACCAGCGAGATGTTCTGGATAGATATCTCAAGGTAGATGATTAGTAGTAGATATTGATGGATTTCGGTCTACTTACTTTGGCGTACCGCCCATGCTTTGAACCTCAACCTTTCTTGCAATGTAGTCAGCATTGGTTTGCGTTCGTGGTCCTGTCAATTGCCCAGCTATAATTTGTTTACCTCACATAGCTGTTTTATCGTCTTTTGGGAGAGAGACATCACTAGTGAACATCATGAGACTCAGGTCCATATTACCATCATTGATCACATCCGCTATTTACTTTTCGCTTTTACTTACTATTGCAAACATTATCTATCACTACTATCATTTGCTTTTAATCCTTTGTGAACTACAAGGCCGGAGAGATTGACAACCTCTCTGTACTCGTTGGGAGCAAAGTTATTTGTATCTGTGTGCAGGTCCACGTTGATTGCTAATATCTGGCGCCGTTAGCAGTTGACACCTACTTGTTGAACCTAGGAGTCTCTGGGGATTCGATCCTTGGCATCTTTGCTAAGGGAAAAACTTCCACAACACTGCATCTTACACCTTCCACTTGGGGTAACCAATGAGGGGTTAGAGGCCCATCACATGGGGAGTTAGCGCTACCCGAGGATTCTTTCTACATACAGGGGGGCCAGTGCCGATGGTGTTGGTCCCAAACGGGGGTCATGCGGGGCCGTCTCGTGGAAACTCGAGGTATCTGGCATCCCGTAGCATCGCCCATCTGGTCGTGGCCTGAGACGAGATACGCGCGGGTACTATCAGGGTGTCGGCATGCCGGGAGGTCTTGCTGGACTTGTTTTACCATTGTCGAGATGTCTTGTGCACCGGGATTCCGAGTCTGATCGGATTGTCCCTAAGATAAGGGGTAATACTTTTACTTCTGATGATCGTGAGAGCTTGTGGTGGGCTAAGTTGGGACACCCCTGCAGGATTATAATCTTTCGAAAGCCGTGCCCGCGGTTATGTGGCAGATTGGAATTTGTTAATGTCCGGTTGTAGAAAACTTGACAGAGGATCCGAAGTAAAATACACGAACCGCGTGAGTAACCGTGACCTTCTCTTTTCACTTTGAGAAGAGAACACGGTGGGGTTATGTTTGACTCGTAGGTAGATCAGGATCTTTAGAGATCATCACTAGTTTGCGACCATTTGCGTAGATGCTCATCTTTTTCTTGTACTCATAAGTTAGCTACCATACATTTGCTTAGGTGCTGCTGCAACCTCACCACTTACCCTCTTCCTACCCATTAAGCTTTGCTAGTCTTGATACCCATGGTTATGGGATTGCTGAGTCCTCGTGGCTCACAGATACTGCAACAACAGTTGCAGGTGCAGGTTTCCGATGACTTGACGTGAGAGCGATGTTACCTTTTGTTGGAGTTCTTTCTTCTTCTTCTTCGTCAGTCTTGGGCTAGGTTCCTAGTCGATAGCCTGGGATAACAGGATGGATGTCGTTGTGTTTTTCATGTTTGCATCCGTAGTCGGATGCCTTGTATTGCTGTTGTTGTATTCATGTGACTTGTATGAATTGTTGTATCCCCCATGTATGTATGTAATGGTACGATGTAATGATACCCATCTTGCTAAGCGCCCGAAATGTGGTTGTGCCTCAGTCGCAAGTTTTATCTAGTGATCGAGATAGAATCTCATCTTGGGCCTGACAGAACCCTGGTGTCCGTTCTTATAGAGTTTAGCGCCTTAATTTGTTGGGAACGTAGTATTTCAAAAAAATTCCTACGATCACGCAAGATCTATCTACTAGATGCATAGCAACGAGAGGGAAGAGTGTGTCTACGTACCCTCGTAGACCGAAAGCGGAAGCGTCTAGTGCCGCGGTTGATGTAGTCGAACGTCTTCGCGATCCAACCGATCCAAGCACCAAACGTATGGCACCTCCGCGTTCAACACACGTTCAGCTCGAGGACGTCCCACGAGCTCTTGATCCAGCTGAGCTTCACGGGAGAGTTTCGTCAGCACGACGGCATGGTGACGGAGATGATGAAGCTACCGGCGCAGGGCTTCGCCTAAGCACTGCAACGGTATGGCCGAGGTGTGTTTCTGTGGAGGGGGGCACCGCACACGGCTAGAACAATGTTTCTTGTGTGTCTTTGGGTGCCCCTGCCCCCGTATATAAAGGAGCAAGGGGGGAGGTGCGGCTGGCCAAGTATGGCGCGCCAGGAGTAGGATTCCTACTCCTAGTAGGAATAGGAAACCCCTTTCCTATTCCTACTAGGAGTAGGAAAGGAAAGGGGAGAGGAGAAGGAAAGGAGAGGCGGGCGCCTCCCCACTTTTCCTAGTCCAACTAGGAACCCTAGGGGGTGCGGCCAGCCCTATGGGCTGCCCCTCTCTTTCCCTCATTGGCCCACTATGGCCCATACTCCCTCGGGGGGTTCCGGTAACCCCCTCCGGCACTCCGGTTTTACCCGATAACACCCGGAACACTTCCGGTGTCCGAATATAGTCATTCACTATATTAATCTTTATATCTCGGACATTCCGAGACTCCTCGTCATGTCCGTGATCTCATCCGGGACTCCAAACTACCTTCGATACATCAAAACTCATAAAATCATAATACCGATTGTCATCAAACATTAAGCATGCGGACCCTACGGGTTCGAGAACTATGTAGACATGACCGAGACTCATCTCCGGTCAATAACAAATAGTGGAACCTGGATGCTCATATTGGCTCCTACATATTCCACGAAGATCTTTATCGGTCAAACCGCATAACAACATACGTTGTTCCCTTTGCCATCCGTATGTTACTTGTCCGAAATTCAATCGTCGGTATCTCAATACCTAGTTCAATATCGTTGCCGACAAGTCTCTTTACTCGTTCCACTGTACATCATCTCGTGACTAACTCATTAGTCATTTGCTTGCAAGGCTTATTATGATGTGTATTACCGAGAGGGCCCAAAGATACCTCTCCGACATTCGGAGTGACAAATCATATTCTTGATCTATGCCAACACCACGAACACTTTCGGAGACACCTGTAGAGCATCTTTATAATCACCCAGTTACGTTGTGACGTTTGATAGCACACAAGGTGTTCCTCCGGTATTCGGGAGTTGCATAATCTCATAGTCATAGGAACATGTATAAGTCATGAAGAAAGCAATAGCAGTAAAACTAAACGATCATAGTGCTAAGCTAACAGATGGGTCTTGTCCATCACATCATTCTCCTAATTATTTGATCTCTTTGATCAAATGAAAACTCATGTCTACGGCTAGGGAACATAACCATCTTTGATCAATGAGCTAGTCTAGTAGAGGCATACTAGGGACATTCTGTTTTGTCTATGTATTCACACATGTACTAAGTTTCCGGTTAATACAATTATAGCATGAATAAAAGACATTTATCATGATATAAGGAAATACCAATAACAACATTATTATTGCCTCTAGGGCATATTTCCTTCAGTCTCCCACTTGCACTAGAGTCAATAATCTAGTTCACATCACCATATGATTTAATACCGATAGTTCACATCGTTATGTGAATAACACACATAATTCACATCGCCATGTGACCAACACCAAAAGGGTTTACTAGAGTCAATAATCTAGTTCTCATCGCCATGTGATTAACACCCGAAGAGTACTAAGGTGTGATCATGTTTTTGCTTCGTGAGAGAAGTTTAGTCAGCGGGTCTGTTACATTCAGATCCATATGTATTTCGCAAATTTCTATGTATACAATGCTCTGCATGGAGCTACTCTAGCTAATTGCTCCCACTTTCAATATGCATCCAGATTGATATTTAGAGTCATCTGGATTAGTGTCAAAGCTTGCATCGCCATAACTCTTTATGCCGAACTCTTTATTACCTCCATAATCGAGAAACATTTCCTTAGCCATCCAGTAACTAAGGATAATTTTGTCCGCTGTCCAGTGATCTACTCCTGGATCACTATTGTACCTCCTTGCCAAACTCATGGAAAGGTACACAACATGTTTGGCACACAGCATGGCATACTTTATATAAGCTATGGCTGAGGCATAGGGAATGACTCTCTGTTGGAAATATGCCCTAGAGGCAATAATAAAAGAGTTATTATTATATTTCCTTGTTCATGATAATCGTTTATTATCCATGCTATAATTGTATTGATTGGAAACTCAAATACATGTGTGGATGAATAGACAGACTTTGTGTCCCTAGTGAGCCTCTACAGGACTAGCTCGTTGATCAAAGATGACCGCGGTTTCCAGGTCATAGACATGAGTTGTCATTTGATAACGGGATCACATCATTAGGAGAATGATGTGATGGACGAGACCCAAACGTTAAACATAGCTTTTGATCGTGTCAGTTATCGCTATAGTTTTCTGCATGTCAAGTATAAGTTCCTATGACCATGAGATCATGTAACTCACTGACACCGTAGGAGTGCTTTGTGTGTGCCAAACGTCACAACGTAACTGGGTGACTATAAAGGTACTCTACAGGTATCTCCGATGGTGTCTGTTGAGTTGACATGGATCGAGACTGGGATTTGTCACTCCGTGTGACGGAGAGGTATCTCCGGGCCCACTCGGTAATACGTCATCTCAATGAGCTCAAAGTGACTAAGTAGTTGGTCACAGGATTATGTATTACGGTAACGAGTAAAGAGACTTGCCGGTAACGAGATTGAACTAGGTATAGAGATACCGACGATCGAATCTCGGGCAAGTAACATACCGACGAGACAAAGGGAACTGTATACGGGATTGCCTGAATCCTTGACATCGTGGTTCATCCGATGAGATCATCGAGAAACATGTGGGAACCAATATGGGTATCCAGATCCCGCTATTGGTTATTGACCTGGGAGTGTCTCGGTCATGTCTACATGGTTTCCGAACCCGCAGGGTCTACACACTTAAGGTTCGGTGACGCTAGGGTTGTTAGTGAGAACAGTGCATGGTTACCGAAGGTTGTTCGGAGTCCCGAATGAGATCCCGGACGTGACGAGGGTCTCCAGAATGGTCCGGGGACGAAGATTGATATATAGGATGAAAGGTTTCGGAGTCCGGAAGTGTTCCGGGGAGCATCGGGAAATCGGCGGATGACCGAAAGTGGTTTCGGGGGTTCCGGAAGTGGTTTTGGGCCTAATGGGCCACAAGGGGGGACACAACAGCCCTCATAGGGCTGTGCGCCCCCCCTGGGCCCTCTCCTCATGCGCAAGGGGAGGTGGACCCTCCTAGGGCAGCCGCACCCCCCCTGGCTTGGGGGGCAAGGCGCCTAGGGGGGAAACCCTAGGGCCTGGCCCTTGGCCGCCGCCCCCCCTGCCCTGGCCGCCGGCCCCCCTAGGGGAAACCCTAGGGCGCCCACCTCTCCTCCTTCCCCCTATATATAGAGAGGTAGAGGGAGGGCAGCCAAAACAAGTTCGTGCCTCGGTGCTGCCCTCCCTCTCCCATAACATCTTCCTCTCCCGCGGTGCTTAGGCGAAGCCCTGCTGGAATCCTCCATCACCACCACCACCACGCCGTCGTGCTGCCGGTTCTCCATCAACCTCTCCTCCACCCCTTGCTGGATCAAGAAGGAGGAGACGTCCCCGAGCCGTACGTGTGAAGAACGCGGAGGCACCGTTGTTTCGGTGCTAGGATCTTCGGCGATCTGAATCGCGGCGAGTACGACTCCATCAACCGCGTTCTTAACGCTTCCGCTTAGCGATCTACAAGGGTATGTGGATCCTACTCTCCCCTCGTAGTTGCATCTACTAGATTGATCTTGGTGAACGTAGAGAAAATTTTTTGTTTTCCATGCAACGTTCCCCAATAGTGGTATCAGAGCTAGGATCTTGCGTAGATGCTTTCTCGAGTAGAACACAAAAGGGTTTGTGGGCGTTGATGTTTAAATTGCTGCCCTCCTTAGTCTTTCTTGATTCAGCGGTATTATGGGATGAAGCGGCCCGGACCAACTTTACATGTCCACGTACATGAGACCGGTTCCATCGACAGACATGTGACTTTTGTTGCATAAGATGGCTGGCGGGTGTCTGTCTCTCCTATCTTAGTTGAATCGGAATAGAACAAGGCGGTCCTTGTAGAAGGTTAAATAGCAACTTGAATATCACCGTTGTGGTTTTGCGTAGGTAAGAAGCGTTCTTGCTAGATACCCATAGCAGCCACGTAAAACATGCAACAACAAATTAGAGGACGTCTAACTTGTTTTTGCAGGGTATGTATGTGATATGATATGGCCAATGACATGATGAGATATATTTGATGTATGAGATGATCATGTTGTAATAGTTAATATCGACTTGCATGTCGATGCATACGGCAACCGGCAGGAGCCATAGGATTGTCTTTAATTTTTGTATGACCTGCGTGTCAATCATTAAGCACTTTGTAATGCTTTACTTTATCGCTAAACGGTAGCAATAGTAGTAAGAGCATGGTGGGCGCCGACAACCCCGATGGCGACACGATGATGGAGATCATGATGATGGGGATCATGGTGTGGCGCCGGTGACGATGGAGATCATGCCGGTGCTTTGGAGATGGAGATCAAAAGCACGAGTTGATGGCCATATCATGTCACTTATGATTTGCATGTGATGTTAATCCTTTTATGCATCTTATTTTGCTTAGGACGACGGTAGCATTATAAGATGATCCTTCACTAAAATTTCAAGATAAAATTGTGTTCCCCCCGAGTGTGCGCCGTTGCGAAGGTTCGTCGTTTCGAAGCACCACGTGATGATCGGGTGTGATAGACTCTACGTTCGCATACAACGGGTGCAAGCCAGTTTTGCACATGCAGAACACTCGGGTTAAACTTGACGAGCCTAGCATGTACAGACATGGCCTCGGAACACGGAGGACCGAAAGGTCGAGCATGAGTCATATAGTAGATATGATCAACATGTTGATGTTCACCATTGACACCACCTCATCTCACGTGATGATCGGACTTGGGTTGGTGAATTTGGATCATGTCACGCTCGAATGACCAGAGGGATGTCAATTTGAGTGGGAGTTATAATTAATTTGATTAGGTAGTAACTCACTTATCATGAACAATAGTCTAAAATGTCTTTGCAAATTTTGTTGTAGATGGCTCGCGCAGTAGCTCCCCTGAATTTTAATGCGTTCCTAGAGAAAGCTAAACTGAAAGATGATGGGAGCAACTTTGTGGACTGGCTCCGCAATCTGAGGATCATCCTCACAGCTGCCCAAAAGGTTTATGTCCTAAATGCACCGCTAGGTGACCCCCCCGCTCCTACAGCCCCTGCGGACGTTTTGAACGTCTGGCAGACACGTTCGGATGACTATTCGATAGTGCAGTGTGCCATGTTGTACGGCTTGGAAGGAGGACTTCAAAGGCGTTTTGAACGTCATGGTGCATATGAGATGTACACGGAGTTGAAGTTCATCTTTGAAAAGAATGCTAAGATCGAGAGGTATGAGACCACCGATAAATTCTTTGCTTGCAAGATGGAGGAGAATTCGTCTGTCAGTGAGCACTTACTGAAGATGTCTGGGTACTATACCCGCATAGATGATCTGGGACTTGTGTTCCCGGATGAGGCTATCATTGACAGAATTCTCCAGTCACTCCCTCCAAGCTACAAGAGCTTCATGCAGCAGTATAACATGCAAGGGATGAACAAGACCATCGCCGAGCTGTTTTCGATGCTGAAAGTCGCTGAGGCAGACATCCAGAAGGAGTATCAAGTGTTGATGGTCAATAAAACCACCAGTTTCAAGAAGAATGGCAAGGGCAAGAAGGGTAACTCTAAGAAGGGTGGCAAAGCAGTTGCTCATCCAGTGAAGAAACCCAAGGCTGGGCCCAAGCCAGAGACTGAGTGTTTCTATTGCAAGGGGAACGGCCACTGGAAGCGGAACTGCCCCAAGTATCTGGCGGACAAGAAGGGGGCCAACAACAACAAAGGTATATGTGATATACATGTTATTGATGTGTACCTTACCAACTCTCGTTGTAGTGCCTGGGTATTTGATACCGGTTCGGTTGCTCACATTTGCAACTCTAAACAGGAACTGCGGAATAAACGGAGGCTGGCGAAGGACGAAGTGACGATGCGCGTGGGAAATGGTTCCAAGGTTGATGTGATCGCCGTCGGCACGCTCGCTCTTCGATTACCATCGGGATTAGTTATGAACCTGAATAATTGTTATTTAGTGCCTGCGTTAAGCATGAACATTATATCTGGATCTTGTTTATTGCGAGACGGTTACTCATTTAAGTCAGAGAATAATGGTTGTTCTATTTATATGAGTATATATCTTTTATGGTCATGCACCCGAAGTTAGGGGTTTATTCTTATTGAATCTCGATAGTGATGATACACATGTTCATAACATTGATGCCAAAAGATGTAGAGTTGATAATGATAATACCACTTTCTTGTGGCACTGCCGTCTGGGTCATATCGGCGTGAAACGCATGAGGAAGCTCCATGCTGATGGACTTTTGGAGTCTCTTGATTTTGAATCACTTGACACGTGCGAGCCGTGCCTCATGGGCAAGATGACAAGGACCCCGTTTTCAGGGATAATGGAACGGGCAAGTGACTTATTGGAAATCATACATACTGATGTGTGCGGTCCGATGAGTGTAACGGCGCGCGGTGGATATCGTTATTTTCTCACCTTCACTGACGACTTAAGTAGATATGGGTATATTTACTTGATGAAGCATAAGTCTGAAACTTTTGAAAAGTTCAAACAATTTCAGAGTGAAGTTGAAAATCATCGTAACAAGAAGATCAAGTTCCTACGATCTGATCGAGGGGGAGAATATCTGAGTTATGAGTTTGGTGATCACTTAAGAAAATGTGGAATTGTTTCACAGTTGACGCCACCTGGAACACCACAGCGTAATGGTGTGTCCGAACGTCGTAATCGAACCCTATTAGATATGGTACGTTCTATGATGTCTCTTGCCGATTTGCCACTATCGTTTTGGGGATATGCGTTAGAGACAGCTGCATTCACTTTAAATAGGACTCCATCTAAGTCCGTTGAGACAACACCGTATGAACTGTGGTTTGGTAAGAAACCTAAGTTGTCTTTTCTCAAGGTTTGGGGTTGCGATGCTTATGTCAAAAGGCTTCAGCCAGAAAAGCTCGAACCCAAAGCGGACAAATGTGTCTTCATAGGATACCCAAAAGAAACTGTTGGGTACACCTTCTATCTCAGATCCGAGGGAAAAGTGTTTGTCGCTAAGAACGGGTCCTTTCTCGAGAAAGAGTTTCTCTCGAAAGAATTGAGTGGGAGGAAGGTAGAACTTGATGAGGTTATTGAACCTCTACTTCAACCAGAAAGTAGCGCAGCGCAGAAAGATGTTTTTGTGGAGCCTGCAGAGGTTGAAGAGGAAGCCAATGATGATGATCAAGGAGCTTCTGATCAAGTTACTACCGAACCTCGTAGGTCGACAAGGGTACGCACCGCACCTGAGTGGTATGGTAACCCTGTCTTGGAGGTCATGTTGTTAGACAACGGTGAACCTACGAGCTATGGAGAAGCGATGGTGGGCCCAGATTCCGACAAATGGTTAGAGGCCATGAAATCCGAGATGGGATCCATGTATGAAAACAAAGTATGGACTTTGGAAGTATTACCTGAAGGGCGGAAGGCCATTCAGAATAAATGGATTTTTAAGAGGAAGACGGACGCTGACGGTAATGTCACCGTGTATAAAGCTCGACTTGTGGCAAAGGGTTTTTCACAAGTTCAAGGGATTGACTACGATGAGACTTTCTCACCCGTAGCGATGCTTAAATCCGTTCGAATCATGTTAGCAATAGCTGCATATTTCGATTATGAAATTTGGCAGATGGATGTCAAAACAGCGTTCCTTAACGGTTTTCTTAAGGAAGAGTTGTATATGATGCAACCAGAAGGTTTTGTCGATCCAGAGAATGCTGACAAAGTATGCAGGCTTCAGCGTTCCATTTATGGGCTGGTGCAAGCATCTCGGAGTTGGAATCTTCGCTTTGATGAGGTGATCAAAGCGTTTGGGTTTATACAAGTTTACAATGAAGCTTGTATTTACAAGAAAGTGAGTGGGAGCTCTATAGCGTTTCTAATATTATATGTGGATGACATATTGCTGATTGGAAACAATATAGAATTTTTGGATAGCGTGAAGGGGTATTTGAACAAGAGTTTTTCGATGAAGGATCTCGGTGAAGCTGCTTTCATATTGGGCATCAAGATCTATAGAGATAGATCAAGACGCTTGATAGGACTTTCACAAAGTACATACCTTGATAAAGTTTTGAAGAAGTTCAAAATGGATCAATCCAAGAAGGGGTTCTTGCCGATATTGCAAGGTACAAAGTTGAGTAAGACTCAATGCCCAGTGACTGCGGAAGATAGAGAAAAGATGAGTGTCGTCCCCTATGCTTCAGCCATAGGCTCTATCATGTATGCAATGCTGTGCACAAGACCAGATGTCAGGCTTGCCATAAGTATGGCCGGAAGGTTTCAAAGTAATCCTGGTATGGATCACTGGACAGCGGTCAAGAATATCCTAAAGTACCTGAAAAGGACTAAGGAGATGTTTCTCGTTTATGGAGGTGATCAAGAGCTCGTCGTAAAGGGTTACGTCGATGCAAGCTTTGACACTGATCCGGATGACTCTAAGTCTCAAACCGGATACGTATATATTCTCAACGGGGGAGCGGTAAGCTGGTGCAGTTCCAAGCAGAGCGTGGTAGCTGATTCTACATGTGAAGCGGAGTATATAGCTGCCTCGGAGGCGGCAAAGGAAGGTGTCTGGATGAAGGAGTTCATGACAGATCTTGGAGTTGTGCCTAGTGCACTGAACCCAATGACTCTGTTCTGTGACAACACTGGTGCCATTGCTCTAGCCAAGGAACCAAGGTTTCACAAGAGGACCAGACACATAAAGCGACGCTTCAATTCCATCCGCGATTCGGTCAAGGAGGAGGACATAAATATTTGCAAAGTACACACGGATTTGAATGTTGCAGATCCATTGACTAAGCCTCTTCCACGGGCTAAGCACGATCAACACCAAGACTCTATGGGTATTAGATTCATTACCTTGTAATGCTAGATTATTGACTCTAGTGCAAGTGGGAGACTGTTGGAAATATGCCCTAGAGGCAATAATAAAAGAGTTATTATTATATTTCCTTGTTCATGATAATCGTTTATTATCCATGCTATAATTGTATTGATTGGAAACTCAAATACATGTGTGGATGAATAGACAGACTTTGTGTCCCTAGTGAGCCTCTACAGGACTAGCTCGTTGATCAAAGATGACCGCGGTTTCCAGGTCATAGACATGAGTTGTCATTTGATAACGGGATCACATCATTAGGAGAATGATGTGATGGACGAGACCCAAACGTTAAACATAGCTTTTGATCGTGTCAGTTATCGCTATAGTTTTCTGCATGTCAAGTATAAGTTCCTATGACCATGAGATCATGTAACTCACTGACACCGTAGTAGTGCTTTGTGTGTGCCAAACGTCACAACGTAACTGGGTGACTATAAAGGTACTCTACAGGTATCTCCGATGGTGTCTGTTGAGTTGACATGGATCGAGACTGGGATTTGTCACTCCGTGTGACGGAGAGGTATCTCCGGGCCCACTCGGTAATACGTCATCTCAATGAGCTCAAAGTGACTAAGTAGTTGGTCACGGGATTATGTATTACGGTAACGAGTAAAGAGACTTGCCGGTAACGAGATTGAACTAGGTATAGAGATACCGACGATCGAATCTCGGGCAAGTAACATACCGACGAGACAAAGGGAACTGTATACAGGATTGCCTGAATCCTTGACATCGTGGTTCATCCGATGAGATCATCGAGAAACATGTGGGAACCAATATGGGTATCCAGATCCCGCTATTGGTTATTGACCTGGGAGTGTCTCGGTCATGTCTACATGGTTTCCGAACCCGCAGGGTCTACACACTTAAGGTTCGGTGACGCTAGGGTTGTTAGTGAGAACAGTGCATGGTTACCGAAGGTTGTTCGGAGTCCCGGATGAGATCCCGAACGTGACGAGGGTCTCCGGAATGGTCCGGGGACGAAGATTGATATATAGGATGAAAGGTTTCGGAGTCCGGAAGTGTTCCGGGGAGCATCGGGAAATCGGCGGACGACCGAAAGTGGTTTCGGGGGTTCCGGAAGTGGTTTCGGGCCTAATGGGCCACAAGGGGGGACACAACATCCCTCATAGGGCTGTGCGCCCCCCCCCTGGGCCCTCTCCTCATGCGCAAGGGGAGGTGGACCCTCCTAGGGCAGCCGCACCCCCCCTGGCTTGGGGGGCAAGGCGCCTAGGGGGGGAAACCCTAGGGCCTGGCCCTTGGCCGCCGCCCCCCCTGCCCTGGCCGCCAGCCCCCCTAGGGGAAACCCTAGGGCGCCCCCCTCTCCTCCTTCCCCCTATATATAGAGAGGTAGAGGGAGGGCAGCCAAAACAAGTTCGTGCCTCGGTGCTGCCCTCCCTCTCCCATAACATCTTCCTCTCCCGCGGTGCTTAGGCGAAGCCCTGCTGGAATCCTCCATCACCACCACCACCACGCCGTCGTGCTGCCGGTTCTCCATCAACCTCTCCTCCACCCCTTGCTGGATCAAGAAGGAGGAGACGTCCCCGAGCCGTACGTGTGAAGAACGCGGAGGCACCGTTGTTTCGGTGCTAGGATCTTCGGCGATCTGAATCGCGGCGAGTACGACTCCATCAACCGCGTTCTTAACGCTTCCGCTTAGCGATCTACAAGGGTATGTGGATCCTACTCTCCCCTCGTAGTTGCATCTACTAGATTGATCTTGGTGAACGTAGAGAAAATTTTTTGTTTTCCATGCAACGTTCCCCAACACTCTCATTCTTTCTCTATCTTCTGTCGTGGTCGGGTTTTGAGTCTTACTCAACTTCATACCTTATAACTCAGGCAAGAATTCCTTCTCTGACTTATCCATTTTGAACTACTTCAAAAACTTGTCAAGGTATGTACTCATTGAAAAAACTTATCAAGCGTCTTGATCTATCTCTATAAATCTTGATGTTCAATGTGTAAGCAGCTTCACCGAGGTCTTTCTTTGAAAAACTCCTTTCAAACACTCCTTTATGCTTTCGAGAAAATTCTACATCATTTCCGATCGACAATATGTCATCCACATACAATATCAAAAATGCTACAGAGCTCCCACTCACTTTCTTGTAAATACATGCTTCTCCAAAAGTCTGTATAAAACCATATGCTTGGATCACCTCATCAAAGCGTATATTCCAACTCCGAGATGCTTGCACCAGTCCATAGATGGATCGCTGGAGCATGCACATTTTGTTAGCACCTTTAGGATTGACAAAACCTTTTGGTTGCATCATATACAATTCTTCTTTAATAAATCATTAAAGAATGCAGTTTTCTTATCCATTTGCCAGATTTCAAAAAATGCGGCAATTGCTAACATGATTCTAAGCATCGCTACGGGTGAGAAAGTCTCATCGTAGTCAACTCCTTAAACTTTGTCAAAAACCTTTTGCAACAAGTCAAGCTTTGTAAACAGTAATATTAACGTCAGCGTCGGTCTTCCTCTTGAAGATCCATTTATTTTCAATGGCTTGCCGATCATCGGGCAAGTCAACCAAAGTCCATACTTTGTTCTCATACATGGATCCCATCTTAGATTTCATGGCCTCAAGCTATTTTACGGAATCTGGGCTCATCATCACTTCCTCATAGTTCGTAGGTTCATCATGGTCTAGTAACATGACTTCCAGAATCGGGTTGCCGTACCACTCTGGCGCGGAACGTACTCTGGTTGATCTACAAAGTTCAGCAGTAACTTTATCCGAAGTTTCAGGATCATCATCATTAGCTTCCTCACTAATTGGTGTAGGAATCACTGGAACTAGTTTCTGTGATGTACTACTTTCCAATTCGGGAGAAGGTACAATTACCTCATCAAGTTCCACTTTCCTCCCACTCACTTTTTCCGGGAGAAACTCCTTCTCTAGAAAGGATCCATTCTTAGCAACGAATATCTTGCCTTTGGATCTATGATAGAAGGTGTACCCAACAGTTTCCTTTGCGTATCCTATGAAGACACATTTCTCCGATTTGAGTTCGAGCTTATCATGTTGAAACTTTTTCACATAAGCATCGCTGCCCCAAACTTTAAGAAACAACAACTTTGGTTTCTTGCCAAACCACAGTTCATAAGGCGTCGTCTCAACGGATTTAGATGGTGTTCTTATTTAACGTGAATGCAGCTGTCTCTCATGCATAACCCAAAATGATAGTGGTAAATCGGTAAGAGACATCATAGATCGCACTATATCTAATAAAGTACAGTTATGACATTCGGACACACCATTACGATGTGGTGTTCCGGGTGGCATGAGCTGTGAAACTATTCCACATTGTTTTAAATGAAGACGAAACTCATAACTCAAATATTCGCCTCCGCGATCAGATCATAGAAACTTAATTTTCTTGTTACGATGATTCTCTACTCCACTCTGAAATTCTTTGAACTTTTCAAGTGTTTCAGACTTGTGCTTCATCAAGTAGATATACCCATATCTGCTCAAATCATCAGTGAAGGTCAGAAAATAATGATACCCACCGTGAGCCTCAACACTCATCGGTCCACATACATCAGTATGTATGATTTCCAACAAATCAGTTGCTCGCTCCATTGTTCCGGAGGACGGAGTTTTAGTCATCTTGCCCATGAGGCATGGTTCGCAAGCACCAAGTGGTTCATAATCAAGTGATTCCAAAAGCCCATCACTATGGAGTTTCTTCATGCGCTTTACATCAATATGACCTAAACGGCAGTGCCACAAATAAGTTACACTATCATTATTAACCTTGCATCTTTTGGCTTCAATATTATGAATATGTGTATCACTACGATCGAGATCCAACAAACTATTTTCATTGGGTGTATGACCATCGAAGGTTTTATTCATGTAAAAAAAATAATTATTATTCTATGACTTTAAATGAATAATTGTATTGCAACAAATATGATCAAATCATATTCATGCTCAACGTAAATGCCAAATAACATTTATTTAGGTTCTACACTAATCCCGAAAGTATAGGGAGTGTGCGATGATGATCATATCAATCTTGGAACCACTTTCAACACACATCGTCACTTCACCTTTAACTAGTCTATGTTCATTCTGCAACTCTCGTTTCAAGTTACTAATTTTAGCAACTGAATCGGTATCAAATACCCAGGGGTTGCTATGAACACTAGTAAAGTACACATCAATAATATGTATATCAAATATACCTTTGTTCACTTTGCCATCCTTCTTATCCGTCAAGTATCTAGGGCAGTTACACTTCCAGTGACCATTTCCTTTGTAATAGAAGCACTTAGTTTCAGGCTTGAGTTTAGCTTTGGGTTTCTTCACGGGAGTGACAACTTTCTTGTCATTCTTCTTGAAGTTCCCCTTCTATCCCTTTGCCCTTTACTTGAAACAAGTGGTCTTGTTAACCATCAACACTTGATGCTCTTTCTTGATTTCTACCTTCGTTGATTTCAGCATCGCGAAGAGCTCGGGAATTACTTTTGTCATCCCTTGCATATTATAGTTCATCACGAAGTTCTACTAACTTGGTGATAGTGACTAGAGAACTTTGTCAATTACTATCTTATCTGGAAGATTAACTCCCACTTGATTCAAGCAATTGTAGCACCCAGACAATCTGAGCACATGCTCACTGGTTGAGCTATTCTCCTCCATCTTGTAGACAAAGTACTATCAGAGGTCTTATAACTCTCGACACGGGCATGAGTGTGAAATACCAATTTCAACTCTTGGAACATCTCATATGCTCTGTGGCATTCAAAACATTTTTGAAGTTCCGGTTATAAGCCGTAAAGCATGGCGCACTAAACTATCAAGTAGTCATCATACCGAGCTTGTCAAACGTTCATAACGTCTTCATCTGCTCCTGCAATAGGTTTGTCACCTAGCGGTGCATCAAGGACATAATACTTCTGTGCAGCAATGAGGATAATCCTCAGATCACGGACCTAGTCTGCATCATTGCTATTAACATCTTTCAACTTAGTTTTCTCTAGAAACTTATCAAAACATAGGGGAGCTAGAACGCGAGCTATTGATCTACAACACAATTTGCAAATATTATCAGGACTAAGTTCATGATAAATTAAAGTTCAATTAATCAAATTACTTAAGAACTCCCACTTAGACAGACATCCCTCTAATCATCTAAGTGATCACGTGATCCATATCAACTAAACCATGTCCGATCATCACGTGAGATGGAGTAGTTTTCAATGGTGAACATCTTATGTTGATCATATCTACTATATGATTCACGCTCGACCTTTCGGTGTCCAGTGTTCCGAGGCCATATATGCATATGCTAGGCTCGTCAAGTTTAACCTGAGTATTCTGCGTGTGCAAAACTGGCTTGCACCCGTTGTATGTGAATGTAGAGCTTATCACACCCGATCATCACGTGGTGTCTCGGCACGACGAACTTTCGCAACGGTGCGTACTCAGGGAGAACACTTATACCTTGAAATTTAGTAAGATATCATCTTATAATGCTACCGTCGATCTAAGAAAAATAAGATGCATAAAAGATAAACATCACATGCAATCAATATAAGTGATATATGGCCCTCATCATCTTGTGCCTTTGATCTTCATCTCCAAAGCATCGTCATGATCACCATCGTCACCGGCGCGACACCTTGATCTCCATCGTAGCATTGTTGTCGTCTCGCCAACTATTGCTTCTACGACTATCGCTACCGCTTAGTGATAAAGTAAAGCAATTACATGGCGATTGCATTTCATACAATAAAGCGACAACCATATGGCTCCTGCCAGTTGCCGATAACTCAGTTACAAAACATGATCATCTCATACAATAAAATTTAGCATCATGTCTTGACCATATCACATCACAATATGCCCTGCAAAAACAAGTTAGACGTCCTCTACTTTGTTGTTGCAAGTTTTTACGTGGCTGCTACGGGCTTAGCAAGAACCGTTCTTACCTATGCATCAAAACCACAACGATATTTCGTCAAGTATGTGTTGTTTTAACCTTCACAAGGACCGGGCATAGCCACACTTGATTCAACTAAAGTTGGAGAAACTGACACCCGCCAACCACCTATGTGCGAAGCACGTCGGTAGAACCAGTCTCGCGTAAGTGTACACGTAATGTCAGTGTTGGGGAACGTAGTATTTTAAAATTTTCCTACGATCACGCAAGATCTATCTGCCAGATGCATAGCAACGAGAGGGAAGAGTGTGTCTACATACCCTCGTAGACCGGAAGCGGAAGCGTCAAGTGACGCGGTTGATGTAGTCGAACTTCTTCGCGATTCAACCGATCAAGCACCGAACGTACGTCACCTCCGCGTTCAGCACACGTTCAGCTTGATGACGTCCCACGAGCTCTTGATCCAGTTGAGCTTCACGGGAGAGTTTCGTCAGCACGACGGCGTGGTGACGGATATGATGTATTCACCGGCGCAGGGCTTCGCCTAAGCACCGCGACGGTATGACTGAGGTGTGTTTCTGTGGAGGGGGGCACCGCACACGGCTGGAACAATTCAACTTGTGTGTCTTTGGGTGCCCCCCTGCCCCCGTATATAAAGGAGCAAGGGGGGAGGCCGGCCGGCCCTTCTATGGTGCGGCTAGGGGTGCAATCCTACTAGGACTAGGATTGCAATCCTATTCCTAGTAGGAACTACCGAAGAAGGAAGAGAGGGAAAGGAAAAGAAGGAGAGGTGGCGCCCCCCAATCCTAGTCCAACTAGGAACCCTAGGTGGGGCGCCGGACAGCCCCTATGGGCTGCCTCTCTCTTTTCCATAAGGCCCACTATGGACCATCCCCCTTCGTAGGGGGTTCCGGTAACCCCCTCCGGCAATCCAGTTAAATCCGAAACTTTTCCGGAACACTTCCGGTGTCCGAATATAGTCGTCCAATAAATCAATCTTTATGTCTCGGACATTCCGAGACTCCTCGTCATGTCCGTGATCTCATCCGGGACTCCGAACTACCTTCGGTACATCAAAACTCATAAACTCATAATACCGATCGTCATCAAACGTTAAGCGTGCGGACCCTACGGGTTCGAGAACTATGTAGACATGACCGAGACTCATCTCCGGTCAATAACCAATAGCGGAACCTGGATGTTCATATTGGCTCCTACATATTCTACGAAGATCTTTTATCGGTCAGAACCGCATAACAACATACGTTGTTCCTTTTGTCATCGGTATGTTACTTGTCCGAGATTCGATCGTCGGTATCTCCATACCTAGTTCAATCTCGTTACCGGCAAGTCTCTTTACTCGTTCCGTAACACATCATCTCATGACTAACTCATTAGTCTTTTGCTTGCAAGGCTTATTGTGATGTGTGTTACCGAGAGGGCCCAGAGATACCTCTCCGACACTCGGAGTGACAAATCCTAATCTTGATCTATGCCAACACCACGAATACTTTTGGAGACACCTGTAGAGCATCTTTATGATCACCCAGTTACGTTGTGACGTTTGATAGCACACAAGGTGTTCCTACGGTATTCGGGAGTTGCATAATCTCATAGTCATAGGAACATGTATAAGTCATGAAGAAAGCAATAGCAGAAAACTAAACGATCATTGTGCTATGCTAACGGATGGGTCTTGTCCATCACATCATTCTCCTAATGATGTGATCCCGTTGATCAAATGACAACTCATGTCTATGGTTAGGAAACATAACCATCTTTGATCAATGAGCTAGTCTAGTAGAGGCATACTAGGGACATACTGTTTTGTCTATGTATCCACACATGTACCAAGTTTCCGGTTAATACAATTCTAGCATGAATAAAAGACATTTATCATGATATAAGGAAATACAAATAACATCTTTATTATTGCCTCTAGGGCATATTTCCTTCAGTCTCCCACTTGAACTAGAGTCAATAATCTAGATTACAAAGTGATGATCCTCACACCCATGGAGTCCTGGTGCTGATCATGTTTTGCCCGTGGAAGAGGCTTAGTCAACGGGTCTGTAACATTCAGATCCGTATGTATTTTGCAAATCTCTATGTCTCCCTCCTTGACTAGATCGCGGATGGAATTGAAGCGTCTTTTGATGTGCTTTGTTCTCTTGTGAAACCTGGATTCCTTCGCCAAGGCTATTGCTCCAGTGTTGTCACAAAAGATTTTCATTGGACCCGATGCACTAGGTATTACACCTAGATCGGATATGAACTCCTTCATCCAGACTCCTTCATTTGCTGCTTCCGAAGCAGCTATGTATTCCGCTTCACACGTAGATCCCGCCACGACGCTCTGCTTGGAACTGCACCAACTGACAGCTCCACCGTTCAATAAAAATACATATCCGGTTTGTGACTTAGAGTCATCCAGATCAGTGTCAAAGCTAGAATCGACGTAACCGTTTACGACGAGCTCTTTGTCACCTCCATACACGAGAAACATATCCTTTGTCCCTTTTAGATACTTTAGGATGTTCTTGACCGCTGTCCAGTGATCCATTCCTGGATTACTTTGGTACCTCCCTGCTAGACTTATATCAAGGCACACATCAGGTCTGGTACACAGCATTGCATACATGATAGATCCTATGGCTGAGGCATATGGAATGACTTTCATTTTCTCTCTATATTCTGCAGTGGTCGGGCATTGAGTCTTACTCAACTTCATACCTTGTAATACAGGCAAGAACCCTTTCTTTGACTGATCCATTTTGAACTTCTTCAAAATCTTATCAAGGTATGTGCTTTGTGAAAGTCCAATTAAGCGTCTTGATCTATCTCTATAGATCTTGATGCCTAATATATAAGCAGCTTCACCGAGATCTTTCATTGAAAAACTCTTATTCAAGTATCCTTTTATGCTATCCAGAAATTCTATATCATTTCCAATCAACAATATGTCATCCACATATAATATTAGAAATGCTAAAGAGCTCCCACTCACTTTCTTGTAAATACAGGCTTCTCCAAAAGTCTGTATAAAACCATATGCTTTGATTACCTCATCAAAGCGTATATTCCAACTCCGAGATGCTTGCACCAGTCCATAGATGGATCGCTGGAGTTTGCATACTTTGTTAGCACCTTTTGGATCGATAAAACCTTCTGGTTGCATCATATACAACTCTTCTTTGAGATATCCATTCAGGAATGCAGTTTTGACATCCATTTGCCAGATTTCATAATCATAAAATGCGGCAATTGCTAACATGATTCGGACAGACTTAAGCATCGCTACCGGTGAGAAAGTCTCATCGTAGTCAACTCCTTGAACTTGTCGAAACCCTTTCGCAACAAGTCGAGCTTTGTAAACAGTAACATTACCGTCTGCGTCGGTCTTCCTCTTGAAGATCCATTTATTTTCGATGGCCTGCCGATCATCGGGCAAGTCAACCAAAGTCCACACTTTGTTCTCATACATGGATCCCATCTCAGATTTCATGGCCTCAAGCCATTTTGCGGAATCTGGGCTCATCATCGCTTCCTCATAGTTCGTAGGTTCATCATGGTCTAGTAACATGATTTCCAGAACTGGGTTGCCGTACCACTCTGGTGCGGAACGTACTCTGGTTGATCTACGATGTTCTGCAGAAACTTGATCCGAAGTTTCACGATCATCATCATTAACTTCCTCACTGATTGGTGTAGGAATCACTGGAACAATTTTCTGTGATGTACTACTTTCCAATCCGGGAGAAGGTACAATTACCTCATCAAGTTCTACTTTCCTCCCACTCACTTCTTTCGAGAGAAACTCCTTCTCTAGAAAGGATCCATTCTTAGCAACGAATATCTTGCCTTCGGATCTGTGATAGAAGGTGTACCCAACAGTCTCTTTTGGGTATCCTATGAAGACACATTTCTCCGACTTGGGTTCGAACTTATCAGGTTGAAGCTTTTTCACATAAGCATCGCAGCCCCAAACTTTAAGAAACGACAACTTTGGTTTCTTGCCAAACCATAGTTCATAAGGTGTCGTATCAACGGATTTAGATGGTGCCCTATTTAACGTGAATGCAGCTGTCTCTAAAGCATAACCCCAAAATGATAGTGGTAAATCGGTAAGAGACATCATAGATCGTACCATATCCAATAAAGTACGGTTACGACGTTCAGACACACCATTACGCTGTGGTGTTCTGGGTGGCGTGAGTTGTGAAACTATTCCACATTGTTTCAAATGAAGACCAAACTCGTAACTCAAATATTCTCCTCCACGATCAGATCGTAGAAACTTTATTTTCTTGTTACGATGATTCTCTACTTCACTCTGAAATTCTTTGAACTTTTCAAATGTTTCAGACTTGTGCTTCATTAAGTAGATATACCCATATCTGCTCAAATCATCAGTGAAGGTCAGAAAATAACGATACCCGCCGCGTGCTTCAACACTCATTGGCCCACATACATCAGTATGTATGATTTCCAACAAATCTGTTGCTCGCTCCATAGTTCCGGAGAACGGAGTTTTAGTCATCTTGCCCATGAGGCATGGTTCGCAAGCACCAAGTGATTCATAATCAAGTGATTCCAAAAGTCCATCACTATGGAGTTTCTTCATGCGTTTTACACCAATATGACCTAAACGGCAGTGCCACAAATAAGTTGCACTATCATTATTAACCTTGCATCTTTTGGTTTCAATATTATGAATATGTGTATCACTACAATTGAGATCCAATAAGAATAGACCACTCTTTAAGGGTGCATGACCATAAAAGATATTATTCATAAAAATAGAACAACCATTATTCTCTGATTTAAATGAATAACCGTCTCGCAACAAACAAGATCCAGATATAATGTTCATGCTCAACGCTGGCACCAAATAACAATTATTTAGGTCTAAAACTAATCCCGAAGGTAGATGTAGAGGTAGCGTGCCGACGGCGATCACATCGACTTTGGAACCGTTTCCCACGCGCATCGTCACCTCGTCCTTAGCCAATCTTCGTTTAATCCGTAGTCCCTGTTTCGAGTTACAAATATTAGCAACCGAACCGGTATCAAATACCCAGGTACTACTACGAGCATTAGTAAGGTACACATCAATAACATGTATATCACATATACCTTTGTTCACCTTGCCATCCTTCTTATCCGCCAAATACTTGGGGCAGTTCCGCTTCCAGTGTCCAGTCCCCTTGAAGTAGAAGCACTTAGTTTCAGGCTTGGCTCTAGACTTGGGTTTCTTCGTGGAAGTAGCAACTGTCTTGCTATTCTTCTTGAAGTTCCCCTTCTTTCCCTTGCCCTTTTTCTTGAAACTAGTGGTCTTGTTAACCATCAACACTTGATGCTCCTTTTTGATTTCTACCTCCGCAGCCTTGAGCATAGCGAAGAGCTCGGGAATTGTCTTTTGCATCCCTTGCATATTATAGTTCATCACGAAGCTTTTATAGCTTGGTGGCAGTGATTGAAGAACTCTATCAATAACACTATCCTCGTCAACTTTGCAACCAAGTTGAGTCATATGATTGTAGTACCCAGACATTCTGAGCAAGTGTTCACTGATAGAACTATTCTCCTCCATCTTGCAGCTGTAGAACTTATTGGAAATCTCATATTTCTCAATCCGGGCATTTGCTTGAAATATTAACTTCAACTCCTGGAACATCTCATATGGTCCATGACGTTCAAAACGTCGTTGAAGTCCTGGTTCTAAGCCGTAAAGCATGGCACACTGAACTATCGTGTAGTCATGAGACCGCGATTGCCAGACGTTCAAAGCGTCCACATTAGCGGGAGGGGGCTTGTCACCTAGCAGTGCTTCAAGGACATAATTCTTCTGTGCAGCAATGAGGATAATCCTCAGGTTACGGACCCAGTCCGTGTAATTGCTACCATCATCTTTCAACTTAGCTTTCTCTAGGAATGCATTAAAATTCAAAGGAACGGTAGCACGGGCCATTGATCTACAACAACATAGATATGCAAAAAAACTATCAGGACTAAGTTCATGATAAGTTAAAGTTCAATTTAATCATATTAATTAAAGAACTCCCACTTAGATAGACATCCCTCCGGTCATCTAAATGATCACGTGATCCAAATCAACTAAACCATGTCCGATCATCACATGAGATGGAGTAGTTTCAATGGTGAACATCTTATGTTGATCATATCTACTATATGATTCATGCTCGACCTTTCGGTCTCCAGTGTTCCGAGGCCATATCTGCATATGCTAGGCTCGTCAAGTTTAACCCGAGTATTCTGCGTGTGCAAAACTGGCTTACACCCGTTGTATTTGAACGTAGAGCTTATCACACCCGATCATCACATGGTGTCTCGGCACGACGAACTTTCGCAACGGTGCATACTCAGGGAGAACACTTATACCTTGAAATTTAGTAAGGGATCATCTTATAATGCTACCGTCGAACTAAGCAAAATAAGAAGCATAATAAGATAAACATCACATGCAATCAAAATATGTGACATGATATGGCCATCATCATCTTGTGCTTTTGATCTCCATCTCCAAAGCACCTTCATGATCACCTTCGTCACCGGCGTGACACCTTGATCTCCATCGTAGTATCGTTGTCGTCTCGCCAACTATTGCTTCTACGACTATCGCTACCGCTTAGTGATAAAGTAAAGCAATTACATGGCGATTGCATTTCATACAATAAAGCGACAACCATATGGCTCCTGCCAGTTGCCGATAACTTTACAAAACATGATCATCTCATACAAAACCGTATAAATCATCATGTCTTGACCATATCACATCACAACATGCCCTGCAAAAACAAGTTAGACGTCCTCTACTTTGTTGTTGCATGTTTTACGTGGCTGCTATGGGCTTAGCAAGAATCGTTCTTACCTACGCATACAAAACCACAACAATGTTTCGTCAAGTATGTGCTATTTTAACCTTCACAAGGACCGGGCGTAGCCACACTTGATTCAGCTAAAGTGAGAGAGACAGACACCCGCCAGTCACCTTTAAGCAACAAGTGCTCGTAACGGTGAAACCAGTCTCGCGTAAGCGTACGCGTAATGTCGGTCCGGGCCGCTTCATCTCACAATACCGCCGAAGCAAAGTATGACATGCTGGTAAGCAGTATGACTAGTATCGCCCACAACTCATTGTGTTCTACTCGTGCATATCATCTATGCATAGACCTGGCTCATGATGCCACTGTTGGGGAACGTAGTATTTTAAAAAATTTCCTACGATCACGCAAGATCTATCTGCCAGATGCATAGCAACGAGAGGGAAGAGTGTGTCTACGTACCCTCGTAGACCGGAAGCGGAAGCGTCAAGTGACGCGGTTGATGTAGTCGAACTTCTTCGCGATTCAACCGATCAAGCACCGAACGTACGGCACCTCTGCGTTCAGCACACGTTCAGCTTGATGACGTCCCACGAGCTCTTGATCCAGTTGAGCTTCACGGGAGAGTTTCGTCAGCACGACGGCGTGGTGACGGATATGATGTATTCATCGGCGCAGGGCTTCGCCTAAGCACCGCGACGGTATGACCGAGGTGTGTTTCTGTGGAGGGGGGCACCGCACACGGCTGGAACAATTCAACTTGTGTGTCTTTGGGTGCCCCCCTGCCCCCCGTATATAAAGGAGCAAGGGGGGAGGCCGGCCGGCCCTTCTATGGTGCGGCTAGGGGTGCAATCCTACTAGGAATAGGATTGCAATCCTATTCCTAGTAGGAACTACCAAAGAAGGAAGAGAGGGAAAGGAAAAGAGGGAGAGGTGGCGCCCCCCAATCCTAGTCCAACTAGGAACCCTAGGTGGGGTGCCGGCCAGCCCCTATGGGCTGCCTCTCTCTTTTCCATAAGGCCCACTATGGACCATCCCCCTTCGTAGGGGGTTCTGGTAACCCCCCTCCGGCAATCCCGTTAAATCCGAAACTTTTCCGGAACACTTCCGGTGTCCGAATATAGTCGTCCAATAAATCAATCTTTATGTCTCGGACATTCCGAGACTCCTCGTCATGTCCATGATCTCATCCGGGACTCCGAACTACCTTCGGTACATCAAAACTCATAAACTCATAATATCGGTCGTCATCAAACGTTAAGTGTGCGGACCCTACGGGTTCGAGAACTATGTAGACATGACCGAGACTCATCTCCGGTCAATAACCAATAGCGGAACCTAGATGTTCATATTGGCTCCTACATATTCTACGAAGATCTTTTATCGGTCAGAACCGCATAACAACATACGTTGTTCCTTTTGTCATCGGTATGTTACTTGTCCGAGATTCGATCGTCGGTATCTCCATACCTAGTTCAATCTCGTTACCGGCAAGTCTCTTTACTCGTTCCGTAACACATCATCTCGTGACTAACTCATTAGTCTTTTGCTTGCAAGGCTTATTGTGATGTGTGTTACCGAGAGGGCCCAGAGATACCTCTCCGACACTCGGAGTGACAAATCCTAATCTTGATCTATGCCAACACCACGAATACTTTTGGAGACACCTGTAGAGCATCTTTATGATCACCCAGTTACGTTGTGACGTTTGATAGCACACAAGGTGTTCCTACGGTATTCGGGAGTTGCATAATCTCATAGTCATAGGAACATGTATAAGTCATGAAGAAAGCAATAGCAGTAAAACTAAACAATCATAGTGCTATGCTAACGGATGGGTCTCGTCCATCACATCATTCTCCTAATGATGTGATCCTGTTGATCAAATGACAACTCATGTCTATGGCTAGGAAACATAACCATCTTTGATCAATGAGCTAGTCTAGTAGAGGCATACTAGGGACATACTGTTTTGTCTATGTATCCACACATGTACTAAGTTTCCGGTTAATACAATTCTAGCATGAATAAAAGACATTTATCATGATATAAGGAAATACAAATAACATCTTTATTATTGCCTCTAGGGCATATTTCCTTCAGTCAGTCCGGGCCACTTCATCCAACAATACCGCCGAATCAAAGTATGACATGCTGGTAAGCAGTATGACTAGTATCACCCACAACTCATTTTGTGTTCTACTCGTGCATATCATCTACGCATAGGCCTGGCTCTGATACCACTGTTGGGGAACGTAATATTTCAAAACAAATTCCTACGATCATGCAAGATTTATCTACTAGATGCATAGCAACGAGAGGGAAGAGTGTGTCTACGTACCCTCATAGACCGAAAGCGGAAGCTTCTAGTGACGCGGTTGATGTAGTCGAACGTCTTCGCAATCCAACCGATCCAAGCACCGAACGTACGGCACCTCCGCGTTCAGCACACGTTCAGCTCGACGACGTCCCACGAGCTCTTGATCCAGTTGAGCTTCACGGGAGTGTTTCGTCAGCATGACGGCGTGGTGACGGAGATGATGAAGCTACCGGCGGAGGGCTTCGCCTAAGCACTGCAACGGTATGACCGAGGTGTGTTTCGGTGGAGGGGGCACCGCACACGGCTAGAACAATGTTTCTTGTGTGTCTTTGGGTGCCCCCTGCCCCCGTATATAAAGGAGCAAGGGGGAGGTGCGGCTGGCCAAGTATGGCGCGCCAGGAGTAGGATTCCTACTCCTAGTAGGAATAGGAACCCCCTTTCCTATTCCTACTAGGAGTAGGAAAGGAAGGGGAAGAGGAGAAGGAAAGGAGAGGGGGGCGCCTCCCCCCTTTTCCTAATCCAACTAGGAACCCTATGGGGTGCGGCCAGCCTTATGGGCTGCCCCTCTCTTTCCCTCATTGGCCCACTATGGCCCATACTCCCTCGGGGGGTTCCGGTAACCCCCTCCGACACTCCGATTTTACCCGATAACACCCGGAACACTTTCGGTGTCCAAATATAGTCGTCCAATATATTAATCGTTATGTCTCGGACATTCCGAGACTCCTCGTCATGTCCGTGATCTCATATGGACTCCGAACTACCTTCGGTACATCAAAACTCATAAACTCATAATACCGATCATCATCAAACGTTAAGCGTGCGGACCCTACGGGTTCGAGAACTATGTAGACATGACCGAGACTCATCTCTGGTCAATAACCAATAGCGGAACCTAGATGCTCATATTGGCTCCTACATATTCTACGAAGATCTTTATCGGTCAAACCGCATAACAACATACGTTGTTCCCTTTGTCATCGGTATGTTACTTGCCCGAGATTCGATCGTCGGTATCTCAATACCTAGTTCAATCTCGTTGTCGGCAAGTCTCTTTACTCGTTCTGTAATACATCATCTCGTGACCAACTCATTAGTCATTTGCTTGCAAGGCTTATTATGATGTGTATTACCGAGAGGGCCCAGAGATACCTCTCCGACATTCGTAGTGACAAATCATATTCTTGATCTATGCCAGCACCAAGAACACTTTCGGAGACACCTGTAGAGCATATTTATAATCACCCAGTTACATTGTGACGTTTGATAGCACACAAGGTGTTCCTCCAGTATTCGGGAGTTGCATAATCTCATAGTCATAGGAACATGTATAAGTCATGAAGAAAGCAATAGCAGTAAAACTAAACGATCATAGTGCTAAGCTAACGGATGGGTCTTGTCCATCACATCATTCTCCTGATGATGTGATCTCTATGATCAAATTACAACTCATGTCCATGGCTAGGAAACATAACCATCTTTGATCAATGAGCTAGTCTAGTAGAGGCATACTAGGGACATTCTGTTTTGTCTATGTATTCACACATGTACTAAGTTTCCGGTTAATACAATTCTAGCATGAATAAAAGACATTTATCATGATATAAGGAAATACAAATAACAACTTTATTATTGCCGCTAGGGCATATTTCCTTCATAATTTTCACAAGCAGCTGTGTGGTGGAGTGGTAAACTGGCCGCGGTCAGTACTTTGTTGTGAGCGAGATCGTGGGATTGAAACCTAGTGCCTGCTCGTTTTTCCGAGGTTTTTTTAGGTCGCGCGCGATGTAGAAAATAGAAACGTATTTCGCGTTGATGGGTCGGCTCAGTCGTGCGTCGGCTGTTGATGGCTTCTCGCCCCTCGTTGGTTACCCCAAGTGGAAGGTTTGAGATGCAGTGTAGCGGAAGTTTTCCCTTGGCAAAGATACCAAGGATCGATTTCCCCTGAGACTCCCAGTTTCAACAAGAAGGTGTCAACTGCTAACGGCGCCAGATATTAGCAATCAACGTGGACCTGCACACAGATACAAATAACTTTGCTCCCAACGAGTACAGAGAGGTTGTCAATCCCTCCGGCCTTGTCGTTTACAAAGGATCAAACGCAAGTGATAATAGTGATAGGTATTGCTGCAAATAGTAAGTAAAAACAGAAAGTAAATAGCGGATGTGATCAGTGATGGTAATATGGACCGGGGTCCCATGATGTTCACTAGTGATGTCTCTCTCCCAAAAGACGATAAAACAGCTATGTGAGGTAAACGAATTACAGCTGGGCAATTGACAGAATTATGTGCGCAAACCAATGCTAACTATGTTGCAAGAAAGGTAGAGGTTCAAAGCATGGGCGTTACGCCAAGGCAAGTAGACTGAAATCCATCTGCATCTACTACTAATCATCCACCTTGAGATATCTATCCAGAACATCTCGCTGGTATTAAGTTGCGAGTCCCACCCATAGTGTAAACTCAAAGCAACAGACAACTGCATTAAAAGAACTTTGCATAAAGTAAACAATCCTTGCACCCGCGGGCACAAGCACCGTTGTTTTCCCCCTTGTGGCAACAGCACATCCCCTAGACTCATGTTTCTGTCACTCAAGCTAGTCATCGAGGGGCATGTACCCACAATCAAGCATAACGTTCCCTCTTGGAGTCACTACCTACTACTTGGCCAAAGCAATAAATAGCAACGGAGAACATGCAAGAATTACTTACGAACATAAATATAAAAGAGGTAAATCAAATATATTACTCAAACACAATCTGAACATAATCTCACAATCCATCGGATCCCAGCAAACTCAACATAGCAACAGCATAAGGATTACATATGTGCCTCGATCATGTAGGGCAGCTCACGAGGTCTAATTAGTGAAGCACAAGAAGGGGAGGAGAACATCACATAGCTACTGGTCATGGACCCATGGTCCAAGGGAGACTACTCACAACTCATCCGGGAGGCGTCCATGGTGGTGGAGAGGCTCCCGGTGGTGATCCTCCCCTCCCGCAGGGTGCCGGGAAGAGTTCTCCTCGTGCTCCCGATCTTGGAAGCGTGGCGGCGGCTGAACAGAGATGAGATCGCGAAAAAGGGTTCCCGTCTCGAGGGTTTCGGGACGCGATATAAATATATGCCAAAGGGGGGCATCAGCGGAGGCCTGGGGGGCTCAGGCCCCCCCCCCGGCGCGGCCAGGAGGGGGGCCGCGCCACCAGGGCGCCTGGAGCCCTGGTGGCCCCCCTCCGGCTCTACTTTGGCTGCCGGGAAGCTTCTAGAACGCTGATTTTTTATATAATTTTTCCGGGATTTTTCTGGCAGTTTTCGTAATGGGAAAACATGAAATACAAAAACAGCAGAAAACAGAAACTGGCACTGGGGTGCACTGAGTTAATAGGTTAGTCCAAATATGATCAAAAGTGTATGGAAGTGTATAAATATCATAGCAATATCACCCAAAAGAGGCATGGAGCAAGCAGAAATTATAGATACGTTTTGGACGTATCAGCTGTGTGTGTCGATCTCCTCTTTGACGCGGAATGTGTCATATAGGAGGTCCCATCCAACCTTGTCAACGCGATCCCAACAATCGCATGGATCTAGGCGCAATGGCCTGCGGTGAACACGTGGTATTTTTTTGTCCAAAAATTGCACAAGAAAGGCGATCGAGGTGTGTGTTGGGGGGGGGGGGCGGGGGTCGAACCCGCGACCTCCTGTGCATGTGCGAGCCTGTGCTGCCACTTGGCTGAGTGGACTTTTGTGAATCTTCAATGTTTAAACTATCATGTAATTTTTTTCGGAGTTAAGTTGTTTTTAAATTCATTTCCTCACATCATAATTTTCTTATTTATAGCATGGTTTTTTATTTTTATGAGGATAGCAATTTTTGTTATCCATATGCTTACATTTGTTTCAATTATTGAGAGGATGGCATTTTCTTTTTAAGCGCATGACATCGTTACTACAATAGACTGTCATTTTTTTAACAATATGATTGCATTTTTATTATTGAGAGGATATGATTTTTATGATAAAGGGGTGACATTTATAATGTTCAGAGGATGGCATTTTCTTATTTTTAATGGAATGATAGTTTTATTTCTGGCCTTATCCAGATAAAACATTTTATCTAGAGGATGGTAGTTTTATAAAGTAGCACAACAATCTTTAATAATTTCATAGCATGAAATTTATAATTTTATAGGTTTGTGAGTATACGTTTGTTCATGTCATTTTTTATCTAGAGGATGACAACTTTAAAGTTTAGCATGTCAATTTTTATTTTGTAGATCATCTACCCCTTTTTTTATTATACTCATTCTAAATTGATAAAACTAGCTAGAGAGATGGAAGTTTTTATAAAGTAGCATGACATTTTTTTTCATAAATTAGATCATGGCAATTAGGGTCTTTTTTATTGATGTCATTAAAAAATTATATGAGCCTTTGGGTCAACCAGGTGTCACGCTAGAGCAACCGAAGAGTGAACCACCTGAAACATTTGTTGGAGGGCAG
>LR738715.1:801379379-801389393 GCA_902687465.1 Secale cereale
CCCCCCCCCCCGCCCGCCCCCCGTGATGGCGTGTCCCAGATATTAGGGTCCAAAACAATGAATTGAGGGTGGAATCTGAATACCGTGTTTTGATTACCTTAAAATTGCCATGCCCATGTAGCAAACTAACTAGATAAGTCAGGATTAATTTCCACCCTAAGAAATCTAGAACATGAATAAAACAGCCCAAAAACCACATACAAAAAGTTTTATGTGCCATGTCTGCAAAATTCACATGTGCAAATGTTACACTTATCACCTAACACATGGAATTGTTGTGGTTTAGGCATTGAAATTACCACATACACTTATAATTTGCCATTCCACAAATTACAAACTAATCTCATAGCCCATGTCAAATCCCCTAAACAAAGTAGAATCGTATAATTTGCCATTGATTAAATCATTGGTGAATCTCACATCACTAGTCTTCGTTGCAACCTGAACCATGAAAAGTACCGTAAGTTTAGATTTGTGCATTTTAATATGAGATTAATATGGAGAAGAAGTTGTCATGATAGTTTGGTATGACTACCAAATTTATAAGGTGTTTCGGGCTGACTGGAAGTTGTCAAAATTTATATCTAGCTCTCATCAACTGTAGCGACCCGACCCGAATGGATCAAGTCTCTCTGCTTAAGTGTCATCCCTGGATCAGTATGCTGACACACACAGTACTCGAGGATTTATAACAGAGGTAAATCACATGTATTAAGTAACGTAAACACTATTACCTCAATCGATCATAGCGGAAGCAACAAGGTTGTGGAGTTCCATCAACACCAACGGCAAAGTTGAGTGTACATAGCGCAACCCTAACGTAACACTTACTCGTCGAGTAATTCCAGCAACACGAGACGTTGCAGCCATGTAGGTCAGTACATTGAATGTACTGGCAATTTCACACTGTAATGAGAATGATGAACAATGCCTACAACTACATGCATATTTGGCTGGTGGAGGCTGTATGGTTGTTTTTGCGTAAAGCTGATTTTTCCCTACCACAAAGAATGCATTTTATTGAACTACTTTGTTAAATTAAATCATGAACAATTGAGAATGGTTCCTCCATCTCAATCCCAAATTAAAGTAATCATTAACCCAACAAATTAAATTATAGAGTGATGAGATCAACAAATAATCCACTTCTAGATACTCAAAGACGTCCATAACCGGGGACACGGCTACTTATGAATAGTTTGTACACTCTGCAGAGGTTTGTGCACTTTCCCCACAAGACTCGATCGCCTCCGTTGGATTTCTCGCACTGCATGATGTTTGAGAAACGGATGACCGAGACACAGTCTTTCAGAAGCATTCACTCTTTACCCCGGGTGGACCGGTACACCTACATTCCCCCTACATCTTCTAGTCCACCACTGAAAGAGCTCACACAACTTACTCATACTATGCCAGAGCCCATATTGGCATGTGGCTGCACATGGAAGTTTCTAGGCATGAAAATATTATATGATCCCTTTGAGCCTGGGTGGCATTCCAATAGGACAATCACACGGAACCTCGGGATTTCCTAGGACAACACTGGCATCACCAGGTGTCCGGCAAATCCACTGGTTCACTCCCAGGGTGCCCCAACCAATCCACCCAGATGTGTATTCAAGTAGCCACCTTAAGTTGAACCATTAATTAACAACTCACATCTGTCATGGATTACACTCAAACCCAAACCACATCTATGAGCATAGCATGGCAACCTAAGCAAACGTAGAAGTAACTCCCAGGGGTTTGAAAATAATGCAGGTAATAGTTTCTACCTCAATCTACTTCCCAGTCCCACAAGTTAAGAGATCCTACTCATGCAATATGTTTGAGGATATAACTAATGCAATGAAAACTGGGTATTGGAAAATATGATCAAAGTGTGAACTTGCCTTGTACTGACGATGTAGAAGATTTGCACTCAGAACTCGTGATAGATCTAATCGTCACACTGCGATCAATCTATCGTAAGCAAATAATAATAACCACACATAAGCAATCACTCAGAAGATCGGAAAGACCGAATAAAACACTTCGGAAAACTTCGAAAACAAAAGAGTGACTCTTGAAACATAAAACAATTTCCAACAGTACCAAAATTATGTGAATTTGGCCTTATCAGAAAGTTTAGGTCAAGAGCTTCGATTTGCAAAAAGAATCAACTGAAACGGAGTTACGAAACTCAAGTTATGATCAAAACAAGTTTGAATCTAAAACTAGTTGAATTCAATTTTTAAATTTTCAAAAACTTGTTTAAGTTGTTTAACTGGAAAGAGGGGATCGTAACGAAGACGTGGGCATTGGTTTCGTTGGATTTGGACCAACGAGTAAAAAGTTCTGGCCTTTTAAAGTTTAGGGGCTAATTTGTAAATAAAAGATGTACATCTAAGTCGCTAGCCGAAAACTAAACAGAAAAGAAAAAGTTAAGGAATGAATGTTCGTTTTATAGGCCTAACTGGTGAACGTTCACTAGATAGCTAAACCTAAAAAAACTAAACCAATCTAAAGAAAAAAAACAGACAGACAGAGAACCGGAGGGGGTTTTACCTAGCGATTTTTTTTCTTTGGAACCTGTGGTTCGGGCGGTTCGGGCGGATCCGGCCGGCGACGAACTCCGGCGCGGATTCCGGCAAGTCTGGCGACTCCGGTGACACGGCGTGAGGCGAGGGCGGCGGAGGAGCTGCGGGGCAGGGCGGCGAGCGAGGCGAGGGCGCGGACGTCACGGGGCGGCGCTGGGCAGTAGCCTGCAGCGGCGGCGACGACGGTTTACGGCGGCGGCGGTGCGGCGCGAAGAGAGGCGAGGGGAGGGACGGGGCGGCGGCGGTGACTTAAATAGGCGGAGGGGCGGGGTGTGCCGTGGGCGAGGGGGCAGAAGACTCCCGGGCGTCCACGACGCGAATGCGGCGGCGGCCATGGCGTACTGGCTCGGGACTTGTCCCGAGCTTGGAGATGGGGTCGGTGGCGAGCTGGGCCGCGGCTTGGCAGGAGCTGGGCCGGCCTAGTACGGCGGAGGATTTTTTTTAAAAACACCGTGAAAGAAAATAATAAAATAGGAATAATATAAAATATTATATAGGCATATAATATATCAAAATTTGCAGAAAAAGAAATCCAACAAGATGGACATTTTCCTACTGTCAGATAAAATGCCCATAAATTCTAATAAATCAAAAGGTGCTACTGTTGCAATTAAAAACCAATAAAAATTACTTTAAAATACCAAAAAGATTTCAAATTTATTTCTCTCCAATTTTCTGCTGTAGGGAATCATGTTACCCTATTTTCCATGTAATTTATTTTTGGAGAAAAATAATTTGAATAAAACCCAAATAACTCAATATTTGAAATTGAGTTGCAGAAAATTTCAGAAAACTTCCAACTCATATTTCCTATAATTTGAAGAAGTCATTTTATCTTCTCTCTGGAAAATCATTGAGTCGCATAAAGTTTCTGAATTCGAAATATCTCGAGATTGAATTTCAAAATCCTTTCAAACCCTTTATCATTTAAAATAAATGGAAGAAGTTATATTATCTTCACTCTAGGGTTTTGTGTTGAAAAGAAATTGAATTCCCGGAGATCAAAATGCAAAGTGAAAGTTTTGGGAAAGTCATTTTATTCCCTCTCATTTAACTTTCAAAAGTTTCAAATTTCACTCAATTTCACTCAGCACAATCAGCAAGCAATCAAATCTATCTATTTATTATAACATTCCAAAATTTAGAATTTTGGGATGTTACAAACCTACCACACTTAAAATGAATCTCGTCCTCGAGATTCAGAGAGGCTAGCAAGAAATAGGTTAGGGTTTGGGGGTCTTCTAACAAATCCACTGATCGGTATGGTCTAGTGTGCTACCACACTTAGAAACAGGGTTACAGTTCCTGCAAACTCAATTACTCAATCCTTTGGGTTGACGGCGTCGGTCTTCTCAAATCTTATGGGTATTTCCTTCTCTGGCTCTTTTCGGTAGTGGCAAAATCTTTGTCCTAAATCATTGTATCCTTTCATCTTGGTAAGGCTCTTTCGGGACTGGTTCTTCTTAACTGACAGGTCTGGCGCCAATACTAACAAATATCGTTATCTCATGGTGGTCATCAAACAATTTATTGGGTCCCTGCAGAAAACGGGTCTGGGCTTCATCCTCACCGTATATCCTATGGTTGGCAACAGCATGCCCTGTACGGGAAAAAATTTGCTATACCATTCTAAGGTTTAAACAAGGTTTTGACATCGTCGTCTCTCTACTATAGGTAAGTCACTCAGATTTACCCTCCCATATAGCAGAGGCGAACAATAAGAGTAAGTCGGTATGCTGATCAATCCATCCCGCACCCAAATCATTACCTTGTATATGGTTTAGTGAATCTCGTATTCTAACACTCGATCATCCTCACAAGCATTGCAGAATTTCATCTTGTCGACGAACTGAGTTCGGATATATCCATTGATTCTGCAAGACAAACAAAACATCTAGTGTTTCTTCACAACCCTCGGGTTTAACGTAACCACCTATAAGATCGTGTGTTGGCAAGGTCGTAACTTCTTCCAGGGGTTTTCCTTCAGCAAGAGTGTGCTTGCATTCTTGACAGGTCCTGGGGCCTGTGGGTTATGGCTCATCTCACCACTAGTTACACTTGGTCTCATCATCGGTTTGCAACTGATCATTCTTCCAACATCCAACTTCATTGGCTCTCTTAAATCCATCCAATTTTGTTTGGTATCCCTTTTTCTCTGGGTACCAAACTGAGCGTAATTACTCACACTCATCCTTGGGTAGTCCTTTCCAAGTCGGACGTATCTCACTAGTAGATAAAGGGACATCTTACCCGGTTCGTTAGGGCCTTTAGCCCCGGTTCTTGAACCGGGACTAAAGGGTTGGTACTAATGCCCTGGCCCTTTAGTCCCGGTTCAATCCAGAACCGGGGCAGATGGGTCTCCACGTGGCCTGTGCGCGGAGCCCAGGCAGGAGGGCCTTTTGTCCCGGTTGGTGGCACCAACCGGGACCAAAAGGAATCCACGCGTCAGCATTTCTGTGGCTGTGGTTTTTGTTTTTTTTAAAGGGGAGGGGGTTGGAGGTTTTGGGGGGTTAATTTAGGTGTTTCATATATTGTGTTAGCTAGCTAATTAATAGAGAGAAGTGTCCTCTCTTATGCCCGTGCTTGGTCGACGCTACGTACTACACATACGTATAGAGAGGACTAGACACGCTAGCTAGCTAGCTAGTAAGCAAACGAAGGAAACAAAAGATCGTAATCAACGTATATATGCATACAAAGAGAAGTAATATCGACCACCTCTCCTTCTCCGAGAGATTGGTCGAACAACAAGTTCTCGTATATCTACCCGACACTAACGGGTACATATATACAATAATTATATCTTACAAATATAATCTCCTATACGATGGACGCATGGTCCACATAGTACTCTCCGTCTGGCGCGATCACGTGTTCAAGGAAGAATGCCGCGAATTCCTCTTGAATTAATCACAAACGATCTGGTGCTAGGAGTTCATTCCGCATCCGAAACATCTAATTTGAAGAAGGGGGTCAATACATACATACATACATATATATATATATATATATATATATATATATATATATATATGAATAAATGAAACTCAACACAAATGATCGTAATGAAATAAAATTGTGAATATTATTAATTGCTTACGCACTTCAAATTGTGCTTCAGAGTAGCCCCGCTCATAGGTCGTGTGGCGGATGGACTCGCAAATGTAGTATCCACAGAAATCATTCCCTTGTTCCTGCCACAACCACTTTACAAGAAATAGAGGTCAATCAAACTGATAAGCAAGAATGCCAAATGGTATTGATGAAACTAGCGCTTGAATCAATATATAGGAGATGCGCGGAACATGCTACTATATAGTACTTATTTTCGGGTGTCTAAATTCCAGCTTCTTCGGCAGTCCCGGAGCTTTTTTGGTGAATTTTCTCCAAACCCTGCCAGACAAAGAAAACAATTACTTGATATCAAAAATGAACAAAGTTGCTAATATGCATGGTGGATAATGATCAGTTTAACTTACTTCTCGAGCATTTGAGTCATGTCCGCATACTCCTTGGGATCTTTTCGTTTAGAGTCCAAGACAGTTACTACTCCCTGCTCAAGCTTAATCTCTAGGAGAATATAGTGGAACCTGCGCACGCATGCATGAACTCATCAATTACATTACTATAACCTTGACTAATATATAAGGGAAACCGAATATGGACAAGACAGTAACACTCACTTGAAGTTGTAAGGAAAGAGTATTATATCTTTGTTTTCATTTATCACCAACGATCATAGCAAGTTGGCCTCGGTATCTGAGGCACGAAATTCAACCTCGGTTGCATCTATGAGATATGTGTTAATGAACCCTATATCACCGACTTGTTTTTTCTTCAATTCGACGATCTTCAATCTGCATAATATAGTGAGGATAATTATAAATACATGCAATGAAAGAGCTGAGCTATATAGAGAGACTTAATGACAGAAGTAGTACTACTTACAGACAGTAGCAGGTGACCGTTGCTTTATCGAGGGCCAATTGATTGAAAAACTGATAGAACTCCTCAAATGGAATAGGCAACAGTTCAATTCCAACGAGGTCATGCTCCGGTTTAACTCTCACATACAAACTATCCCCCCCCCCCCAGACTCTCTGCAGATTTTCAAGTACCAATCATGCAATCTTCGCATATTCGTTGATAGAGATCTTTCATTTTTGACAAGAGGCTTCCCGTACTCGTATCTTTGTATCTGCACCTCCAAGAAATCATAATGTACATCGTCGGACAGGTAATCTTCAAGATTGCTATAACCGGGCACCATCCTCAGATCATTAGCGACCATGTCGCTAGACACCTTGAGCGGGGGGCACGATTGGTCCGCTTGTTCGCCGAGGTGGGCAATTTGTTTCCCAGCTCGTCCTTCTGCTAACCTTTGATCACTTTTAGTACTTCCCGACCGCTTCGCTTCGTGAAATGACTTTTAATGCGGTCATAGTTGTCCTTCGGCTGACTTTTCGCTGGTTTCTTCAGGGCAGCAAGAGTGCGCTTTGCTTTCACCGAATCTATCTTCTCCTCCGGAGGTGGATGTCTCTGTGCTTTCAACCCTTCAAGCCAGTCCTTCACTTCGCCTTCAGCGATCTTCGTGTTTTCCTCGTTGGGCCTCTCGTATGGTAACTTCTCTAGAGGCGTGAGAGAAGGACCGAATCTGTATTGCCTCCCGCCTCTGGCTGTACTGCTAGACGTCGGCAGACCAGATGAAGTGGCTGTCTTCTTTCCTTGCTTACGCGCCGGAGAAGGAGCAGCCGGAGCGGCGGCAGGTCTCTTCCGCCCTTGCTGACTAGGCGGAGAAGGAGGAGGCTGGCTGCTCGGGTGCGCTGGCGCAGGCGGAGAAGGAGGCGGAGTGCCGCCACGCGCCGGAGAAGGAGCCGGAGTGCCCTGATCGTCACTCGCCAGAGGAGGAGGCGGTGGAGGAGGCGGTGGAGGAGGCGGAGTGCCCTGACTCGCCGGAGGAGGAGGAGGAGGCGGAGGTGTCCAGTTGAGAATGTTGATGAGGTCCTTCCGCCATAGGCATGGAGTCTTCAGTGAAGAACCCAGCCGAGTCTCCCCTTCACCGGTAGGGTGGTCAAGCTGGAGCTCCTCAAATCCCTCCGTTATTTCATCCACCATCACCCTAGCATATCCTTCTGGAATCGGCCGGTAGTGAAAAGTTGCACCGGGTCCAGTAGGATAAACAGAGCCAGCAGCCGCCTTGACCTTCATATTTATCCACTGCGTCATAAGGTGGCAATTTTGTACCTCCGTGATAGCATCCACGGGATAGCTGGCAGTAGCCGTCAAGACATGCTCCGGCTGAAGCAGCTCGGTGGAAGCCACGCTGCTTCTCCGCTGAGATGGCGGGGTAGCTTCGGGGGAAGCTTTGGCAGTTCTTTTTTCCCGATTTGCATCTCGTTCCTCTATCGCTTGTATTCTGGCGCGCAGCGCCTGCAGTTCGGTCTGCTGCATTTTCTTCCTCCTCTCGTGGCATTTGTAACCGCCTGCGTCCGGAAACCCAGCACTCCACGGAACGGAGCCTGGCGTGCCTCGTGTCCGTCCAGGGTGCTCAGGATTCCCGAGGGCCATTGTGAGCTCGTCGTTCTCTCTGTCGGGAAAGAACGTCCCTTGCTGCGCTGCTTTGATATAGAAACGAAGCTTCTTAAGTGGTATTTCCAATTGCTTGTCCGTCCAAATGCACCTCCCTGATACAGGGTCCAAGGTTCCGCCAGCCCCGAAGAACCAAGTCCGACAACGGTCTGGCCAGTTCATTGTCTCTGGTTCGATCCCTTTCTGAAGCAGATCATTCTCAGCCTTGGCCCACTTAGGTCGGGCTCTGAGGTAGCCACCTGACCCCGTGCGATGGTGATGCATCTTCTTCGCAGCATCTTTCTGGTTTGTCGCCGACATCTTCTTACTCTTTTCCGATGTCTTATAGGCCACAAATGCGGGCCAGTCATCTCTGATCTTCTCATATATGCCCATGAATTATGGAGTCTCTTTTTTGCGGACAAACTTATTCAGTTTTTTCTTCCACGCCCTGAATAGTTCTACCATCTTCGTAAGAGCAAAAGACTTGATTAAATCCTCTGTAACTGGCTTCGCCGGATCAGCCTCTGGCGGTAGGGTGAAATTTGACTTCAGCTTAGTCCAAAGATCTTCTTTCTGCATATCAGTGACATAAGACACGTGAGCGTCTTCTGCAGCCGGCTTTAACCATTGATGGATGCTGATCGGGATCTTGTCCCTAACCAGAACCCCGCATTGATTAACAAATGCGTTCTTTGTCCGGATGGGTTCAATCGGTTCGCCGGTGCGCAAGATTTCTATGATCTCAAACTTTTCATCCGACCTCAACTTTTTCTTCACGCCTCGTCTCTTTACCGAAGATTTGCTCGATCCGGAGGGCTAGAAAAAAGAACAAAGACGAGAGTTAATGAATGCATCAATTAACTAGTCAGCACAGGCTTAACTAATATTATACCTGCTGGCCGGACTCGGTTCGGTCACCGGAGCCAGCATCACGGTCTCCTTCTTGCACCGACATTGGGTCACCGGAGCCGTCCTCACGGTCTACTTCTTCCATGTGCATTGGGTCACCGGAGCCATCAATATCATAGCCTAGATCTTCCTTTCTTTCCAGCAGCTCATTGGTGTCGTTGAGAAACAACAAGACGGCATCTTGTCCGTCTGCGATTATGTCCATCAACATCGCTTCTTGTGCTTCGTCTCGGGTGTTATCGTCCATAGTTTCTACAAATATTTACAACATGCCAATTATTATTCAAACATGATAGATGGATATATTAATGGCAAACGTAGAACTAGCTAGCTAATCACAGTAAGGAATCATATATATTAATTTGTGGCCACGACGCTGCTTCTCTAGGGTTTCGGGTGGCCTCGACAACGCTTCGACCCTCGACCCCTGGACGACCCTCGACTGCTCGGCGATCCACAACCCTAGACCCCCTCATGTCACATTTTGTCTAGTGTCAAAGGATTCAACAAAACCATGTCTTCATCATTAGGCGAAAGTAACAAGCGCATGATGGTCTGAAGCTCTCCAAAGTTATTTTGGAACGGAGTCCGAGATAGGATAATTCGTAACAAAAAACGGATTATCTTATCAGGAACTCCGTTCCAAAACAACTTTCCAGAACTTCGTACCAACATGCCCCGCTTACTTCTGGCAAATGATGAAGTCATGGATTTCTTCAATACTTTGACACTAGCTAGGCAACCTCTCGACCCCTCGACCCTCCACTGCTCGGCGATCCACAACCCTAGACCCCCTCATGTCACATTTTTTCTAGTGTCAAAGGATTCAACAAAACCATGTCTTCATCATTAGGCGAAAGTAACAGGCGCATGATGGTACGAAGCTCTCCAAAGTTATTTTGGAACGGAGTCCCAGATAGGATAATTCGTAACAAAAGACGGATTATCCTATCAG
>LR738715.1:801389460-801414831 GCA_902687465.1 Secale cereale
TCCAAAATAACTTTGCAGAACTTCGTACCAACATGCCCCGGTTACTTCTGGCAAATGATGAAGGCATGGATTTCTTCAATACTTTGACACTAGCTAGGCAACCTCTCGACCACTCGACCCTCGACTGCTCGGCGATCCACAACCCTAGACCCCCCTCATGTCACATTTTGTCTAGTGTCAAAGGATTCAACAAAACCATGTCTTCATCATTAGGCGAAAGTAACAGGCGCATGATGGTATGAAGCTCTCTAAAGTTATTTTGGAACGGAGTCCCAGATAGGATAATTCGTAACAAAAGACGGATTATCCTATCAGGAACTCCGTCCCAAAATAATTTTGCAGAACTTCGTACTAACATGCGCCGGTTACTTCTGGCAAATGATGAAGGCATGGATTTCTTCAATACTTTGACACTAGGAAACCTCTCGACCCCTCGGCGATCCTCGACCCTTGACGACCCTCGGTCCCTCGACGACCCTCGACCCCCCTTCATGTCGAAGTTATCGGGGAGGGGGTATATCGACAACGACATACCCGATAAAAAAAGAAGAGGAAGAAGAAGAAAAAAAAGAGGAGAAGAAGAAAGGAACAGCTAGAGGAGAAGATCGAAGAAAAAAAAGAAAAAAAAAGAGAAGAAGAAAGGAATAGAGGAGAAGAAGAGAAAATTTCTCTTCTTCTCCTTTATTCCTTTCTTCTTCTCCTCTTTTTTTTCTTCCTTTTTCTTCTTCTTATTTATTTCTCCTCTTCTTCCTCTCCTCTTCATCTTTCTTTCCTCTTCTTATTTTCTTCTTTCCTATCCTTCTTTTTCTAAATTTGTAACTTTTGCATATATAAAACTTTCTATATATATTTAGAATTTATAAACAAAAAACTATATAGCCACATACACATATACATCACATACACATCACATACAGCAACTATACATCACAATTATAACTTTCTATATATAAACAAAAAGCTTTCTATGAAAAAAAACATTTTTAACATATATATTTAGCAAATTCCTAAGAAAAATAAAAAAAATTATAGCCACATACACATATACATCACATACACATCACATACAGCAACTATATACACATAAACATATACACATATATGCAACTATATATATACACATACAAATATATATATATTATATCACATATGAAAAAAACATATTATATCACATATTTATTTCTCCTCACATCGTAGGGGCAAGCAGAGGGCGCCGGTGACGAGGAGCGACGGGGCGACGCCGCGGGGCGACGGTGCGGGGCCACGGGGCGACGGCGCAGGTCGACGGCGACGGCGAGCACGGCGCAGGGGCGCGGGGCGATGGTGACGGCGAGCATGGCGCAGGGGCGCGGGGCGACGGCGACGGCGAGCACGGCTCAGGGGCGCGGGGCGACAACGACGACGAGCACGGCGCGCGACGGGGAAGAGAGCTCGGCGGGGGGAAATGAGATTGCAAACTGAAAATTGCTAAGTGCCACTTATATACCCAGGGCATTGGTCCCGGTTGGTGCCACGAACCGGGACCAATGCCCCCCCTTTAGCCCCGGTTGTTGCCACCAACCGAGACCAAAGCCCTTGTCCTGCCCCACGGCGAAAATCTTTAGTCCCAGCTCGCTAGTTGACAGGGGCTGGGAGTGGTTTATAAGCCCCACTGCGGTGGCTGTATTGAACTCCTCTCTATTGCAGGCTTCTGGGCCTAACTCTGCGCGCTGCCCTGTGAGCTTGCTGGGCCTTATAGTCCAGCTGCATCCTGGGCTGTAGGCCTTGCAGGCTCACTGGGCAGCGCCCATTTTTTTTTATTTTTTTTTCTTTTCTGCTTTATTTATTTCTAAGTTGTTTTTTGCTGTATTTAGAGTTTCTTTGTGAATATTATTGCTTTAGGTAAAACCAATTACAAACTTTCTGTTAGTGCAAGTAGTATTCAAATTTGAATAGTTTAAATTTGAAATTTTTTGTTTTCTTTGTTGCTTTATTTATTTTATTTTGTTTCTACTTACAACAAAATACTTATTGTTGCTATTTTTATTTTTTTGCAAGTTTTTTTGTTTTGTTTTCTGCATTATTTATTTTCTTTTGTTTTTTGCTTTATTTTTTAATTCTTTCTGTTAGTGCCATTAGTTTTAGAAAAAATATAAAATTTCTGTTAGTGCCATTAGTTTTCAAATTTGAATAATTAAAATTTGAATTCTTTGAAATTTGTGTGAATCACAAGTTTGTGGTTAACTTTACTAAAAAAATGAACATATATAGAGAAAATTCGACCTAAATTCATAGTTTTCAAATGAACTCTGAAAAAGTTGGCATAGCATGTGCATGTACAAAACGGACAATGGTATCATACTCGTCTGTTACAAAGTTGGCATGGTATCATCATAATAGTTGCGGAAAAAAGTCTTCACTTTTTCTTCGCTTGTGTCATTTGCTTATTGCGCCGTAACCATGGATAATCTTCATCGTTTATCAGGATGCTTGGGTCAGCCTTGACTTTGAAGGGAGGAATTTCATGAAACTTTTCATAATCTTCAGATATGTCTGTCTTGCCCTCCACTCCCAGGATGTCCCTTTTTCCTGAAAGAACTATGTGGCGCTTTGGCTCATCATATGATGTATTCGCTTCCTTATCTTTTCTTTTTCTCGGTCTGGTAGACATGTCCTTCACATAGATAACCTATACCACATCATTGGCTAGGACGAATGGTTCGTCAGTGTACCCAAGATTTTTTCAGATCCACTGTTGTCATTCCGTACTGTGGGTCTACCTGTACCCCGCCTCCTGACAGATTGACCCATTTGCACTTAAACAACGGGACCTTAAAATCATGTCCATAGTCAAGTTCCCATATATCCACTATGTAACCATAATATGTGTCCTTTCCCCTCTCGGTTGTTGCATCAAAGCAGACACCGCTGTTTTGGTTGGTGCTCTTTTGATCTTGGACAATCGTGTAAAATGTATTCTCATTTATCTCGTATCCTTTGTAAATCAATACAGTCAAATATGGTCCCCTGGACAACAAGTACAACTCATCACAAACAGTGTTGTCACCTCTGAGACATGTTTCCAACCAACTGTTGAAAGTCCTGATGTGTTCACATGTAATCCAGTCGTCGCACTGCTCCGGGTGTTTGGAGCGTAGACTGTTCTTGTGTTCATCGACATACGGGGTCACCAATGTAGAGTTCTGTAGAACTGTGTAGTGTGCTTGAGACCAAGAATATCCGTCCCTGCATATTATTGAGTCCCTTCCAAGCGTGCCTTTTCAAGTCAGTCTCCCCTCGTACCGCGATTTAGGGAGACCTATCTTATTAAGGCCAGGAATGAATTCAACACAAAACCCGATGACATCCTCTGTTTGATGGCCCATGGAGATGCTTCCTTCTGGTCTAGCGCGGTTACGGACATATTTCTTTAGGACTCCCATGAACCTCTCAAAGGGGAACATATTGTGTAGAAATACGGGCCCCAGAATGACAATCTCATCGACTAGATGAACTAGGACGTGTGTCATGATATTGAAGAAGGATGGTGGGAACAACAGCTCGAAACTGACAAGACATTGCGCCACATCACTCCTTAGCCTTGGTACGATTTCTGGATCGATCACCTTCTGAGAGATTGCATTGAGGAATGCACATAGCTTCACAATGGCTAATCGGACGTTTTCCGGTAGAAGCCCCCTCAATGCAACCGGAAGCAGTTGCGTCATAATCACGTGGCAGTCATGAGACTTTAGGTTCTGTAACTTTTTCTCTGGCATATTTATTATTCCCTTTATATTCGACGAGAAGCCAGTCGGGACCTTCATACTGAGCAGGCATTCAAAGAAGATTTCTTTCTCTTCTTTCGTAAGAGCATAGCTGGCAGGACCTTCATACTGCTTTGGAGGCATGCCGTCTTTTTCGTGCAAACGTTGCTGGTCCTCCCGTGCCTCAGCTGTATCTTTTGTCTTTCCATACATGCCCAAGAAGCCTAGCAGGTTCACGCAAAGGTTCTTCGTCACGTGCATCACGTCGATTGAAGAGCGGACCTCTAGGTCTTTCCAGTAGGGTAGGTCCCAAAATATATATTTCTTCTTCCACATGGGTGCGTGTCCCTCAGCGTCATTCGGAACAGCTAGTGCGCCGGGGCCCTTTTCAAAGATTACGTGTAAATCATTGACCATAGCAAGTACGTGATCACCGGTACGCATGGCGGGCTTCTTCCGGTGATCTGCCTCGCCTTTGAAATGCTTGCCTTTCTTTCGACATTGATGGTTGGTCGGAATAAATCGACGATGGCCCAGGTACACATTCTTCCTGCATGTGTCCAGGTATGTACTTTCAGTGTCATCTAAACAGTGCGTGCATGCGTGGTATCCTTTGTTTGTCTGTCCTGAAAGGTTACTGAGAGCGGGCCAATCGTTGATGGTCACGAACAGCAACGCCTTTAGGTTAAATTTCTCCTGTCTGTGCTCATCCCACGCACGTACACCGTTTCCATTCCACAGCTGTAAAAGTTCTTCAACTAATGGCCTTAGGTACACATCAATGTCGTTGCCGGGTTGCTTAGGGCCTTGGATGAGAACTGGCATCATAATGAACTTCCGCTTCATGCACATCCAAGGAGGAAGGTTATACATACATAGAGTCACGGGCCAGGTGCTGTGATTGCTGCTCTGCTCCCCGAAAGGATTAATGCCATCCGCGCTTAAAGCAAACCATACATTCCTTGGGTCCTTTGCAAACTCCTTCCAGTACTTTCTCTCGATTTTTCTCCACTGCGACCCGTCAGCGGGTGCTCTCAACTTCCCGTCTTTCTTACGGTACTCACTGTGCCATCGCATCAACTTGGCATGCTCTCCGTTTCTGAACAAACGTTTCAACCGTGGTATTATAGGAGCATACCACATCACCTTCGCGGAACCCTCTTCCTAGCGGGCTCGCCGTCAACATCACCAGGGTCATCTCGTCTCATCTTATACCGCAATGCACCGCATACCGGGCATGCGTTTAGATCCTTGTATGCACCGCGGTAGAGGATGCAGTCATTAGGGCATGCATGTATCTTCTGCACCTCCAATCCTAGAGGGCATACGACCTTCTTTGCTGCGTATGTACTGTCGGGCAATTCGTTATCCTTCGGAAGCTTCTTCTTCAATATTTTTAGTAGCTTCTCAAATCCTTTGTCAGCCACAGCATTCTCTGCCTTCCACTGCAGCAATTCCAGTACGGTACCGAGCTTTGTGTTGCCATCTTCGCAATTGGGGTACAACCCTTTTTTGTGATCCTCTAACATGCGATCGAACTTCAGCTTCTCCTTTTGACTTTCGCATTGCGTCCTTGCATCGACAATGACCCGGCGGAGATCATCATCTGGTTCCTCTTGATCTTCAGCAGCTTCACCCGTTGCAGCATCATTGGGCACATCGTCTGGTTCCTCTTGATCTTCACCAGCTCCCCCCATTGCAGCATCACCGTATTCAGGGGGCACATAGTTGTCATCGTACTCTTCTTCTTCGCCGTCTTCCATCATAACCCCTATTTCACCGTGCCTCGTCCAAACATTATAGTGTGGCATGAAACCCTTGTAAAGCAGGTGGGAGTGAAGGATTTTCCGGTTAGAGTAAGACATCGTATTCCCACATTTAGTGCATGGACAACACATAAAACCATTCTGCTTGTTTGCCTCAGCCGCATTTAGAAACTCATGCACGCCCTTAATGTACTCGGAGGTGTGTCTGTCACCGTACATCCATTGCCGGTTCATCTGCGTGCATTATATATAATTAAGTGTGTCAAAAACCATTACAGAACATCATAAATAGATAATTAAGTGACCAAATTAATAGAAGTTCATCATCACATTAAAACCAAAGTACATACATAGTTCTCATCTAACAACATATAGCTCTCCATACACATCGAAACTATGTAAAACATTTCAATGCGAAAACAAATGCGATCATAATCGCAACCAAGGTAACAATTGATCCAATGGCATAATGATACCAAGCCTCGGTATGAATGGCATATTTTCTAATCTTTCTAATCTTCAACCGCATTCCATCCAACTTGATCTTGTGATCATCGACGACATCCGCAACATGCAACTCCAATATCATCTTCTCGTCCTCAATTTTTTTTATTTTTTCCTTCAAGAATTTGTTTTCTTCTTCAACTAAATTTAACCTCTCGATAATAGGGTCCATCTTGATCTTGTGATCATCGACGACTTCCGCAACATGCAACTCCAATTCCATCTTCTCCTCCTCCATTTTTTTCCAATTTTTTCTTTAAGGAAATGTTTTCCTCTTCAACTAAATTTAACCTCTCCACAAGAGGGTCGGTTGGAATTTCCGGTTCAACTACCTCCTAGACATAATAAAACATCTATGCATGTTAGGTTGGTCGGTATAATTGTCATAAACACTAAAACAAATAGTTATAAATTAAAGATAATATACCACATCCGAATCGTAGACAGGACGAGGGCCCACGTGGGCGGATATCAAAACCATCGCACTATATAATAACAAGCAATAATAAACGTAAAAAATTAGAAAAATATCTATCTAAAGCAATAATAACAAGCAATAATAAAAGTAAGAAAAGCATGGACATAACAAGAGGCTCACCACGGTGGTGCCGGTGACGAGATCGGCGGGGGCGATCGACGGCGGCGAAGACGGGGATGGGACGGGACAGACCGCTAAACCTAGACAAATCTCGGAGAAAATAGAGCTTCGAGAGGACAAAAGCTTAACTAGTGTGGCTCGAGCATTCCATCGAACACGTTGTGTGCATAGGAGGTGAGCTAGAGCACCACCAAGCCCTCTCCCCCTCGGCCAGAAAAAACAGAGCAGTGTGCTCTGCTCCTGTGTGAGGGGGTATATATAGGCACCTCATTGGTCCTGGTTGGTGATACGAACCGGGGCTAAAGGGGAGCCTTTGGTCCCGGTTCGTCGCACCAACCGGGACCAATGGTGGTGGGCCAGTAGCAAGACCCATTGGTCCCGGTTCGTCGCACCAACCGGGACCAAAAGGTCCAGACGAACCGGGACCAATGGCCCACGTGGCCCGGCTGGCCCCCTGGGCTCACGAACCGGGTCCAATGCCCCCATTGGTCCCGGTTCTTGATTGAACCGGGGCTAATGGGCTGGACAGGCCTGGACCAAAGCCCTGTTTTCTACTAGTGTCTAACCACTAGCTAGTGCATTCGGGTAACAGTGTTGGATTCTACCACACTTACAATGAATAACACTAGTGTCTTCAAAATCTTATTCCATGCATCATGTCTTCACCATTCACTTATGTAGTAACAACTCATAGAATCCAAATCAATACCCTGATGCCAACTGTATTGATTCTCAACTTACTACGATCTACCGCACTTCCATTTTCTTGCTTCAACTCCAATACTTAGCACAAAACTCCTTCTTCTTGGTACAATCTATAGCAAAATGCAATGTTTTACTACAGCAGATACACATAACTATTGGCAAGTCTCATGGTTCCCTTGTGATTATGTAGCCTCCTTAAGTCCTCGGCTAAAGGAACCACGTCCGAACTTGTATATCCATAACTCAATCCTTGGGGTCACTATAGTTCCATACTCCAGCCTTACACCCTCTTAAAAATCCAATTGTACTTCTTTCCTTCATACTCTTGGGGTAAGCCTCATATCAACCATAACTCCAACTATTTGTGCAAACTCTATTCCTTGGAGCAACACTTTGCTTTCTATTGGTCTAGGGTTCACTCAGAAAAGTATCGCCCTAAACAAAATGCACTGGTTCATCCATAATCCATATTCTCCTCATATCAAATCTCTCATTACATCCTGAACCAGTATTCAATACTCCAATTTCAAAGGTGCTTCACTACAAATGTTGCCATCCACCTAGTTGGGTATGGTCAAACATTCCTCCCATCTTTATTCACTTGTCCTAGCTAAGGATGCTTCAGTCCCAAGGGAATTGTGCAATGTGATTCTTAAAATCATCAATATTTTGCTTCGTCCTATTGGTCGTCTGCTTCATCTCCATCATCTCTGCCTGCACCTTACTCAGGCTTTCCTGGGTATAACAAAGTCTTGCTTCGAGTATTTCTCTAATCTGACGTATGGCCTCCATAGCAGCTTCACGAACAGAGTCGAAGAAGGATGTTCGCGGTACTCGGGAGATGAAAAAGTATTGTCCCATATTTTTTGGGAAAACTCCTTTCACACGGTGGAGGTGTACCTCCACGTACCAAAGTTCAACTCCATTCTCCATGAAGGGATAACCCTTGTAAACTGCATCTCCTTCCAGGTGAATATGCTTCATCATGTCCTTTAGGATCTTTGGGTAATCCTGGTCGCTAGTTAGGGTCATGATCGTTTTCGGGCCTTTGAGAAAAGACTCGTAAAGGGTGGTCATATGTGGTTATAAGACAAACGGGTTTCTTAGGACAACATATGGATATCCTTGGGTAAAATGGGGTGGTTTGTCCGAGAAAGGTTTGGGGTCAACTGGTCCATGGATTCTAGGTTTTGGTCTGGGGAAGGGGCACTCACAATCATCCAACAACTCATAACATCTCCTTCTTAGATTCCAAAGAAATATCAATTTCTATTACTCCACACACTATTACGATGTTCTTTCCATAACTCGACTCAACATCATAATTAAAAGTGTATTCCACATTTATCTACATGCTTCATTCTAATATTTAGATCTCAACTACTCTGATCATCTTTCCTCTGGTCTGAAACTTCTCTTGGCAAAATGCTCTACTTCCTTGTAGCGTAAACAAATGACATCCATCAAATCTAAGGACTTCATGGTGACTATCTGAGTTTACTAGGTTCTTGGCTTCCTTGTGGTGCAGTTGCTAGCGTAATGACCTAAATCCTTGCACTGGTAACATGTGATGTGACTCAGGTCCTTTTCCATAGAAATTGGGTTCTTCTGGGGACACATGCTCTTTCTCTTCCTCGACTTCTTCGTTCCTATCAATTCTTCTATCTTTTGTGGATCAAACTCCACTTCTTCTGTCGGGAAGTCTCTCAGATACTCTTGGCTTTCCTTTGTGCAATACTGTGAAAGATGTCCTTCTTCTCCACATGAATAGCAAGCACAGGAGTAATATCTATCTAGTCCTTCTCCATCAGGGTCGTCAATATCTTCCTCCATCGTGGATTCCCTTAAGGTTTCCTCGAGGACTTCTTTCATTGCTTCTTTCTTCTGCTGGATAGTTCGTTGCAGCATGGGGTAAATGTGACACTAAGCAGGGTAGTGGGTAGTCCCTTTACACAAGAAACAAGTAATCTACCTAGTTGGGCATTCTTCACCTAGGTGACTCTCTTCACAATGAGGACATTCATCCTTGTGCTCCTCTGGGTGTGTCCTATTTCTCCACAAATCCTGCAGGCACAACGTTTATTCTTCTGGTTGTCACCATGCTCTCGAATGAGATGGGACCTTAACAGAGTCTCCTTGAATTCCTTCCAACTTCCTGCTCCATTACATCCTTGTAGGGCTTGATGCATCTTCCACCATGTTGCAGCACTTTTTGTAAATTACTGAAGAGCGTATTGAACCTCATACTTTCTTTCAACTAAATTCTTCCTAAAGTGATCCTCCATGTTTTGTATCCATAACTCTGTCTCCGGTTGGGTCATTGGTCCAGAGACTTCAAGTATATCTTCATTCATCCTCTATTGGGTCCAAGGGTTTTGGGATGAGATAAGAGAGATGGGGAGAGATACACTCAACACAAACAATGATTTTGAAAAGACGGGTTTTATGTTGTGGCCGTCAGAAAACATCAAACAAATGACGACACACAATCCTCGCATCTAACGTAAGTACATAACAGGGGTTGGTCTACTAAAGGTCAAAAACTATTCAAAACCATCAACTCTTCAATCCTCCGGAGTATCCATTGTTGTAGCTTCAGCACTTCCAATGTATGGTGAAATCCTCTTTACTCCGAAGTGGTCCAATGGAAAAGGGTATTGTCTAACTATTTAAGGTCAAAGGGAAGATTTGACAAAGCTCAGAAAAGAAGAGAGATAAGAATCTTTTTGAAAAAGATAGTTTTAGAGAAATCCTTTCCTATGGTCTGGCCAGTTTCTAGGGTCACGTCCTACAGTCAACATGTGCTCTGATACCATCTTGTAGCGACCCGACCCGAATGGATCAAGTCTCTGTGCATAAGTGTCATCCCTGGATCGGTATGCTGACACACACAGTACTCGAGGATTTATAACAAAGGTAAATCACATGTATTAAGTAACGTAAACACTATTACCTCAATCGATCATAGCGGAAGCAACAAGGTTGTGGAGTTCCATCAACACCAACGGCAAAGTTGAGTGTAGACAACGCAACCCTAACGTAACACTTACTCGTCGAATAATTCCAGCAACGTTGCAGCCATGTAGGTCAGTACATTGAATGTACTGGCAATTTCAAACTGTAATGAGAATGATGAACAATGCCTACAACTACATGCATATTTGGCTGGTGGAGGCTGTATGGCTGTTTTTGCGTAAAGCTGATTTTTTCCTACCACAAAGAATGCATTTTATTGAACTACTTTGTTAAATTTAAATCATGAACTATTGAGAATGGATCCTTCATCTCAATCCCAAATTAAAGTAATCATTAACCCAACAAATTAAATTATAGAGTGATGAGATCAACAAATAATCCACTTCTAGATACTCAAAGACGTCCATAACCGGGGACACGGCTACTCATGAATAGTTTGTACACTCTGCAGAGGTTTGTGCACTTTCCCCACAAGACTCGATCGCCTCCGTTGGATTTCTCGCACTGCATGATGTTTGAGAAACGGATGACCGAGACACAGTCTTTCAGAAGCATTCACTCTTTACACCGGGTGGACCGGTACACCTACATTCCCCCTGCATCTGCTAGTCCACCACTGAAAGAGCTCACACAACTTACTCATACTATGCCAGAGCCCATATTGGCATGTGGCTGCACATGGAAGTTTCTAGGCATGAAAATATTATATGATCCCTTTGAGCCTGGGTGGCATTCCAATAGGACAATCACACGGAACCCCGGGATTTCCTAGGACAACACTGGCATCACCAGGTGTCCGGGCAAATCCACTGGTTCACTCCCAGGGTGCACCAACCAATCCACCCAGATGTGTATTCAAGTAGCCACCTTAAGTTGAACCATTAATTAACAACTCACATATGTCATGGATTTCACTCAAACCCAAACCACGTCTACGAGCATAGCATGGCAACCTAAGCAAACGTAGAAGTAACTCCCAGGGGTTTGAAAATCGAAAAGACCGAATAGACTGAAAAGACCGAATAAAACACTTTGGAAAACTTCGAAAACAAAAGAGTGACTCTTGAAACATAAAACAATTTCCAACAGTACCAAAATTATGTGAATTTGGCCTTATCAGAAAGTTTAGGTCAAGAGCTTCGATTTGCAAAAAGAATCAACTGAAACGGAGTTACTAAACTCAAATTATGATCAAAACAAGTGTGAATCTAAAACTAGTTGAATTCAATTTTTAAATTTTCAAAAACTTGTTTAAGTTGTTTTACTGGAAAGAGGGGATCGTAACGAAGACGTGGGCGTTGGTTTCGTTGGATTTGGACCACCGAGTAAAAAGTTGTGGCCTTTTAAAGTTTAGGGGCTAATCTGTAAATAAAAGATTTACATCTAAGTCCCTGGCCGAAAACTAAACAAAAAAGAAAAAGTTAACGAACGAACGTTCGTTTTATAGGCTTAACTGGTGAACGTTCACTAGATAGCTAAACCTAAAAAAACTAAACCAATCTAAAGAAAAAAACCGGACAGACAGAGAACCGGAGGGGGTTTTACCTAGCGTTTTTTTTCTTTGGAACCCGCGGTTCGGGCGGTTCGGGCGGATCCGGCCGGCGACGAACTCCGGCGCGGATTCCGACGAGTCTGGCGACTCCGGCGACACGGCGTGAGGCGAGGGCGGCGGAGGAGCTGCGGGGTAGGGCGGCGAGCGAGGCGAGGGCGCGGACGTCGCGGGGCAGCAACCTGCAGCGGCGGCGGCGGTGGAGCAATACGGCGGCGGCGACGGCGGTTTACGGCAGCGGCAGTGCGGCGCGAAGAGAGGCGAGGGGAGGGACGGGGCGGCGGCGGGGACTTAAATAGGCGGAGGGGCGGGGTGTGCCATTGGCGAGGGGACAGAAGACTCCGGGGCGTCCACGGCGCGAAGGCGGCGGCGGCCATGGCGTACTGGCTCGGGACTTGTCCCGAGCTTGGAGATGGGGATGGTGGCGAGCTGTGCCGCGGCCTGGCGGGAGCTGGGACGGCCTAGTACGGCGGAGGATTTTTTTTTTAAACACCGTCAAAGAAAATAATAAAATAGGAATAACGTAAAATATTATATAGGCATATAATATATCAAAATTTGCAGAAAAAGAAATCTTACAAGATGGACATTTTCCTACTGTCAGATAAAATGCCGACAAATTGTAATAAATCAAAAGGTGCTACTGTTGCAATTAAAAACCAATAAAAATTACTTTAAAATACCAAAAAGATTTCGAATTTATCTCTCTCCAATTTTCTGCTGTAGGAAATCATGTTAACCTACTTTAAAACCCAAATAACTCAATATTTGAAATTGAGTTGCAGAAAATTTCAGAAAACTTCCAACTCATATTTCCTATAATTTGAAGAAGTCATTTTATCTTCTCTTTGGAAAATCATTGAGTCGCATAAAGTTTCTGAATTCGAATTATCTCGAGATTGAATTTCAAAATCCTTTCAAACCCTCTATCATTTAAAATAAATGGAAGAAGTCATATTATCTTCACTCTAGGGTTTTGTGTTGAAAAGAAATTGAATTCCCGGAGATCAAAATGCAAAGTGAAATTTTTGGGAAAGTCATTTTATTCCCTCTCATTTAACTTTCAAAAGTTTCAAATTTCACTCAATTTCACTCAGCACAATCAGCAAGCAATCAAATCTATCTATTTATTATAACATTCCAAAATTTAGAATTTTGGGATGTTACATCAACATCTCAAGAAAAGAAAACGATAAATCTGACTGGAAGTTACACCGTATATCTTATTTTCGTATTACTAGCAAACATGCCCGCTGGTTGCAAGGGGGGGGGGGATTTCCCCCCTCTCATACACACTTTCTAGACATCAGTAAATCTCTTGAAATCTTGCGCGATGCCACATGAAAAACAACATGATAAGTGACGTTGGGCAAAAACATAAAGATGTGATGAATTTTGAAGTGTATTCAAGGTGCTTCCAATTTATAGACGGTAAAAATACCTACCTAGTTGTAGGTATCTCTTTACGCATTTGTTGTTGTTCCTCCTCGGTGATGCCCAACAAATATTTGCATTATGATGAAAATAGCAAAGTTTGTTTTATTAATTAATGATATTCGTATGCATCCGAGCATTATTTTTGTCTTCCTGATATATGTGTTTTTAATTGTAATACAATTCAAGTCTTAATATGGTTGCAAACATATTAGACAACTCCAACTCCAACGAAAACAATCAATTTATAAGGACATGCATACCAAATGTTCAAGTTGCATATCAACATTGATATTCTAAAAAAATGTCTTATGGAAACAATATGAAAATTAAATTCAAGCTATTGGTTTACGTAAAGCATGTATCAACAACACTGTACATATTTATACATCAGAAACAATTTATATATACACATTTAATACTTTCAATTTCATGATCAACATTTTTTAAAACATATTGATTTTATATGTCTACTTTTTAATACACATTCTACATTTTTATACATCAGGAATATTTTTACATACACATTGAACATTGTTCAAATACATGATAATATTTCTAAGATTTATACAATTTTTACATGTCTACTTTGTTCCGTACACATTGTATATTTTTGTATACATTTTTCTTATACATTCGAAACATTTTTTCTATGAACAGTTACATTTTTAAATGCATGATTAATAAATTAAAAAAGATATATTATTATTTTTCTATCCGCACTTTACTTTTTAGTATATAATGGATATATTTTTTCTATACAAGTTTGACATTTCTTTGATGCATGGTTAACATTGTTTCAAAGTTTGCATAGATAAAGTGATTTTTATGATTGAAATATTCAGAATGTTTGGAAATAAAGTCAAGCAAAAAAAAGACAAAACGAATGTAAACTAATGAAAAAGGTAAGAAATATAAGTGCTGAACAGCTGAAGGTCGGCCCAATCGGGCACCTTTTTATTTTTTAATAGAGAAAAGGCAAAACAAAGAGGAGGGGAGAATGTGGGATCAAACCTGAGTCTCCTAGGTGGAAGAGCAAGTGTCCAGCCAATCGGGTGGCCATGCATTTGTGACTTGTGCGGGGATTGCCGTGTATCTATAATAGCTAAATAGTTCATCCTCATTAAACTATTTCTCTTGACATGCAGCCTATCCACCTCATCACACATGCCCCACACATCCATCTAAAAAAGAAATCCAACAATTCTTTTATTAGAGTTAATCCAACAAACTTCTATATGTTTCATTACCAGCACACCCGAACATATCGAAGGCCTCTCCCGTTTCCAGACGTACAAGCAGGGACCCTCCCCCCTCTCTAAAAAAACAGAAAGGAAAGTAAACGATCGGACACTCTCTCACCTGATCAGAATACAAATTGTTTTCATGTTAAAAAAAGTAAGAATACAAATCGGTTTTCCTATAAAATCACCCACTGTTTCCCTGTATACAATACAGCGCGGATCCCTGCGGCATGCGCTCCTCCGGCATGACCGCCAGTCCGACTGCCTGAGTCTACGGTGCCAGTCCGACTGCCTGAGTCTACGGTGCCGACGCCCTACTCCAATCTTGCTCTCCCTCCCTTCGTCTTGCCGCTATCCCTGACATCCATTGAAGGACGAGGTCGCCACGCCACCCAGATCCGGATCGCAGCCGCGATGACTCTCCCACTAAAGTCGTCCATCCCTTTCTTTCTGATCGCATAAGACAAGGTGCTTTGGTTCATATCGATTTCTGAGCAACAGGACCCTCATTGAACAATTGAATTTGACTGCTGGCCACCATAGCCGTGTAGTTCAAGGACAACCAAGCCCCCGTTGATGCTCCAGCATGTTCAGGTATGGATATTCTGAACCTCACATGCCCTGTTCCATCTTATGCATTATTCATCCCAAATTCATATCTGTAGCATCAGAATTAAAATTCATGTATGAATTTAATTATGAATCAGTTTTGTTGCTGTTTTAGATTCATCAATCATCATTGTCTTTGGAAACTTTGATCTGAATTATCAAAGTAAAATGTTGCAGGTAAGGTGCTCTGATCTTACTGTGGTTTATATAGTCTGTATCATATGGTTCGATGAGATATGTACATGAATAATGACGGATATTTTCATAGAGGCCCGAAACTTGATAATTTGGTGTGCTATATTCTGTTTTAATGATGTTGCCTTGATACCTGTAAAATGACTACAATTAAAGGACAATTTTGTTCTTTCAGAAAATCTGTTCGTGACAAATGGTATTGTCAAATCTGCCAATTGTGGGATGGCAAGAGAAGTATTTTCCAGTCCTATGTTTCCACCAGACGGTGAGTTTGTGTATGAAAAGGCCATGTTACTTTCTGTGTGTATATGTACCTAAAATGCTAAAACTGACCTGTTATTTTCAAGTTATCGGGCTCCAAAGGTGCTGATGCAAGCTTCAGCTAACTCACCTTCTATATCACTGCCTTTTATTTTGATTGACGATTCATGCATCAGTCCTATCACAATATCAGGTATATATATCTTTGCCTCCATAGGGTTACAATTTTTTTACCTACACATTTTAAGTTTATGCTGCAAATTTATCTTTCAACATTGCACTACAGTTAAAGGTGTAAATGAAGGATCTAAGTTATATTTAATATTATTGCAGATCATCAGAACCTTCGGATTTTCTTAGTAAATTGCATTGTGGATGACGACATTTATTTGTCAATTATTTCCATAACATATGTTGCTCATTTTATGAATATTTATTTTGTACACCAAAATTTTATAAGTCATGCAGAGATGTTGGTCAACATACTGCATTTGGCGTCTGTTTGATTATGATAACGAAAGAAGAGGAGGCTAAGGTAACCTTTTGGCGACGAAAATTTGGTTCATGTCAATATATAAGAAAAACCTTCCCACCTCAATTTAACGTTTGCAATATATCATTTTTGTGATCTCCAGTTTCTTATGTTTTGTATTCGACCTGCAATCAATCATCCATTTCATCGTTTTTTTTACATCTTTTTCAACCACCAAACTTCCATGAGCCATGTTTTTTCCCCACAAAAATGGGTTAGCTATGTCCATGCATACATTTATTCGGTTGATTAGTTTTGATTCTAAGCGAGATAGTTCATGCTATCATATGCGGACCATGTACCATATTTGATAGTCTATATGGGACACTTTATAATCCGCCTTTGCCCGTAGAACTTTACCCAACAAACTATATGTTCCCTCCCATTTTTTTCAATGACCTGCTACTATTGTATGAAATAGTTTATTAAACATTATTAGCATCAAATTCCCGCAGCAACGCGCGGGGCGTCATCTAGTTGAATCAAAAGTAAAGACTGGCTTATAAAGAAAGGAAAAACGGATTGTTTTTCCACTTACCGGACGCATAGGGGGGGTAATTCATGCGAACTCTTGGCGGCAACTCCACGACATACGGAAGCAGTCCCCCTTTATTATTAGGTAAATATTCATGATTTGATTTGCCTCTTTTTTGAAGGACCGATATAACGAGCGAGCGCTCGCTCCCGGGTAAACCTGGGCATTTGTCGGGCCAAGCTTCCAAAGCCCGATCGACCTCAAAATTGCAAGCCTGAGCATGGCCCGCCCCGACCCGAAACATATGAATATCGCCCTTTCTTATGAAATAATGATTTTTGGGATATTATAAATATTATTATACCTATATTTCTCATAAAATAATGATTTATACCCTATTCGGGCTTATTTTTAGGTTTCGGCCCGGACTTCAGGCAGAAACACTAAGCCCGAGCCTGGCCCAGATGTCGGGATTTCGGGCCGGATTTTCCATGCCCGAGTCTACTCCAGGGGAGCCCAGCGTGACGGAAGATACGCTTGCCAGGGAGGATCCTGAGCGAACAGTGCCCGAAACATTAGGTTTGCCTTCTTCAAGCAGTAGATCCTTTTTTCGGGAAAAATAATAATCATGAATAGATTATGGATATGATATTTAATGGGACGACTATCCATATCATTTTCAATATTTTCGACAACTTTCTTTTGTTTTCATTAGCACAAAAACCATCCAGTTTTAGGGCACATCCTTGTGGTGTTTCGAAAAATTTGTATGGTCATCGAAAGCGGTGCATATAATAGGATCAATATATCCAATTATCACACTCAACGCAATGTTAATTATATTTTTTCTTAAAGTTTTATCACTTTTTTACTCTACTAGGTATGTGTTTGTGTGTTGCCAAAGGGTCGTATACTTTTTGACACAATAAGAGATAAGGACAAATCTTGATGCAAAGCACATAGAGAAAATAAGATTATGTTTTGGTTATGAATTGTATAATTTCAGCTATTTCTTAAGCTGGTAAAACAGGGAAGTGTCATTATTAATTTGGTTTATTGGGTTACCAGATATAAGAGATTGTTTGATATCAACTAGCAAATGGGCTCGTGTGTTGTAACGGAAGAAAAAAATCATAATCTTTAAAAGCCATGACAACATTTTGCTGCATCACCGATACATTTTGGCGAATAATTTTTTCAATTTCATTAACCTTTTTTATTCACAAACTTTTAAAAAAGAATCATGAACATGTTTTCATTTGCCAAACATTTGTTTTCAAAATTGCGAACATTTTCTGAATATGCGGACATTTAAAAAAATACGAATACTTTTTGAATCCATTTTTTTATGATTCATTAAAAAATTTGGAATTTTTTTAAGTAACATATTATTTAAAAGATAAAAAAGCGAAAACAGAATAGAAAAATTATATTAAAAACAGGCTGCCCACGGATGGGCTGGCCCAAACAGGCTCGCTACGTGTTCTTGCAGTATAGGAGGTCCCTACGTGGGCTGGCCCGGTCGGGGATTCCCCTGTGTGAAATATTTTTTTGTCACTTATAGATGGCATCCGTGAGTAATATTTTGCAACTTTGGAGGCAATTTATGTGACGTTCCACCAGGAGCACTAATGACTTTATTATTAGCTATAGATTTGCTTCAGAATTGTGAATTTATTGCTACTTATTAGGTTACCAAAGATATCAACCATCTACCAAGTTTTAGCATACAAAACAATTTATTTACAGACTTATTACTATACCATAGATTGATTTGGTTTATTGAGTTACCAAAGATTGGTTTTATGAACAACCAAAAGTGGATGAAAAATCTAGGAAAATCAGTGGAGGGTGGAAGGTTGGACAAATGGGGGGTGCGGAGAAAACAGAGTGAAAGATGAATCTTAGGAAGTGCGGCTATTTTTGCACTCAGGTCTAGATGCTCTTGGGTGTGAACAATTAAATCATTTTAAAAAGCAAAACTATTCAAAAAATTCAAAAAATTCTTGTGGTACAAGATGGTCGATAAATGGGTGATGTCCGTGCCAAATTTGGTGGAGTTTAGATGTTCATGGAGCTCGTGAAAAAAAAAAGATTTTTGTGCATGTGGGGAAGATTTAAGAGGTGCACTGTTCGTAGCCGAATTTGTCTTTGATGGCGCGAACTCCTCAAATGTCATTTACCCACAATTTTTTCCATGCACGCGGCACACTCAAGCATCTTGCATGGAAAATGGTTATAATTTTTTTTTGATTTTTTTTTGTATTTTTTAGATTTTACCATTCACTGGGTGCAGATGACCCCTAGCACCGTTTTGAATCATCGGGACCTTAGGTTCTTTTTTAAGTAGTATAGAGATAGTTATATAGATTTACTTATTCTGATGGTCCTTTTTTTATAAAAGGCATAGACGTACCTCATGTATAATGCAACATACATTTCTAAATGTTCTTCAATGTGTAACTATTTTACATGTTAAAACAATGTTTTATAAATTGTGTTGACCTTTAGAATATATTTTTTTGTAAAAATTTGTTCTAACAATTTGTTGGTTAGGTAAATGTGGATGGTACTCATGAGCTATAATTCCATTAGGGAGAAATACGATGAGCATTCAAGATCCAAGGATTTGCATTGCCTCAACCTGCCTACAAGTGGAAACCCCCTAACTTCAGCTTTGGTATGGTGAATATCGCTGATAGAAGACTTTCCCTCAAACAAGTAGAGTGGCGGGCTGGCAGCTAATGTTGAAAAATGTATTATTACAGAATACATCTTGAACTAATCGATTGGCGAATGAAATCACATCTTCAATTTGTTTGGGCATTAGACTTGCACATAAAGTTTACTCGTGGAGTCATGTCGCGTCATCTTTAGTGAACTTGAGCAAGGGCTCGACTTTGTCTTCCACTGGTGCTCGTGCATGCTAGCATTCCTCCCTCGCGCCTTGGTCTCACTGATATAACCCACATCCCCACAAAAAAGACATAACCCACACATCCAGAGGAAATCGATGTTAATTAGATCCAACTACACATCTATTTACAAGATGTCACGCCAACATCGAGTTTTGAAGAAATGTGTGAATATTAACATGGGTATGTATATTCCAAATGTATGAACCTCAATCTTCCCATTGTCGTTTTAAGTAGTTTTCTTATATTGTGGATCATGTGTGTAGACATTTTGTTATTATAAACTTTGAAGTTTGTATTAGTCAATTCTTGTACACACTCTAGTGTACAATATTTTGCGTAGCAATTGCCATGTAAATACGTAGTTTGTGTGGAACAACATCTCAACCATAAACGTTTGTGAATACCAACCTAATGACATCAAATTTATTCACATAAATTTTTATGTTAATTTCGTAATTATTGGTCAATACCTTGTTTGAATCAAAGTACACATTAATATCTAAAAATAGAGAGTGAATATATTCCATTATATAGACGATTTCCACACCGTCAACCCAACCTATCATAAATGGTGATCTTGTCATGTTCACAGCATGACAATCACCGTAGCACGCTTAGTTATGAGCATTTTCTGTTTCTACATTTTTTCCATTTTAACTTATTTAACCTTTTTCAAATTCGTAAAAAATGGTTTTTTTCTAATGAGCACACTTTTCAGATTCATGAACATTCTTTTAAATTTGGACCATCTTTTGAAATACAAGAACAATTTTTAGTTCATGATTTTTTCTAATTCGTGAAAATTTGTATAATTCACATTTAAAAAAATTGGATAAATTTTAAAAAATCCAAGAACATTTTCAGATTCGTTATTTATTTTGAAATTCAGAACATTTTTTTGAAACACGTGATCAATTTTAAAATTCCTGATTATTTCATGAAATCCATAAATACTTTTTAAGATTCGTGAAAATATTTTAAAATGTGTTACATTTTTCAAATCCCGAAATTTGTTTTGAAATTTTAAACATGCAAAGTAAAAGAACAAAGAGAAGCGAAAATAAAACAAGGGCGCCTCTGCCCGCTCATGGGCCGGGCCAAAGCGCGTTGTGGTTGGTCGTTTACTATCACCTAGTCGGACTAGGCGCGCGTTAAGAGGACTCTGCGGCAACGCTACGCCCTAGCCCAAGGCCCCCAACTGTTCCTCCTAATAAAACCCTTCGGACTCGCCGTCGTCACCCATCGCCTCCCACCCGCGTTGCTCCCGCCGTGAAGCGATCGACGCCCCTTTCCTCGGGACGGGAAGCGAGAAGCACCGGCGCATGGACCGCGAGCCCCTCGCACAGGACGTGGAGATGGAGGCCGCACGGAAGCGCCACCTCGTCGCTCGCGAGATGAATCCGCGGGGGAAGAAGAGGATGAGGACCGACGATGATCCGCGCGGAGCGTCGAGCTCCGACGCGGTCAGTTCGGATTCGTGGGCTGCGAAGGTTCACGCGGAGGGTGAGATGACACACGAAAGCGCCGCGGCTACTACAGCGGGGCGGTCTCCACCGTCCTCACCCAGCGCTGCCCTATCCGAGGAGTCGTCCACCTACTCCCTGCCCCAGGAGATGGCAGACAGATTGAGGCAAATCATGGCCAATCATGAGGCGGACGAGCAGCTGGAAAGTACTGAAATCACGTCTTCTAACTAAAATTCAACTATCTTTTCTGACCCCAAAAAAAATCAACTCTCTTGGATATTAGATTTTGTACATAAATCATACATACATACATATAGTTATCTATATCCTTATGGGAATCTAACGGGGAAACCCTATTTTGTTATAGTTCAAAGAGACGCCGAGCTGTCCAAACTCACAGTGGAGAGCGATTTTTGCGACATTGACGACGGCAGTTCCCGGAGTTGTAAAGCTCGGAAGGTGGCTGTGCTAGCTTCACGGTCCGTTGTCGGTCTCTCTTCATTTTCAGGTATTGTTTCCCCTTCTTTTACCACTCTCTCCAAATAGTGCAAGATTTGCATCATGTTGACTCCTACCTGCTTCTTTTCAGATGAAAAGAGGATAAGAGTTTGCTCAGGATTCGTGATATCATCCAAAGCTTGTACAGATACCTACGAAATCTTAACTTCGGCAACACTAATAAGGTCTCTTAACACGAATAACATTTTGATTCCAGATGTAAAGGTGGGCGCATGCTGCAGTAGTTCCTTGTGAATCTACTTTTAGTATTAAAAAGTGGAGTACATATGTATTTTTTTTCTTGCCTAATTTTTTTTGTCGGACTACGTATTGTAGATCAAGGTGTGTTTACCAAATGGGGACATCTCTGATGGCGTCATATCCATGGTAGATTTTCACTATAACATAGCTGTTGTTAAAGTGAAATCTGATCAGAAACTTCCAGAGGCAGTTATGATTAGTGAAGTTATCAGAAGAGGAGCCGTGTTAGCGATTGGACGTTTCTATGATCATGGTAGAGTGATGTGCGCACAAGGTAAAATCAGAAAACAAGCAAGTACATTCGATTGCTCGGAGCTTCTAGTATCAAGCTGCCAGACGACCATGGTAAGCCCAACTATAGCGCTTTTATCTCTGCATTCACTAAACGAAATGCCGAACTAGTGTTGGTACTCCCCTCTGTGCTATACTATTTTGAACTATTTCCTTTAGTTCATAAACTTCATATAGATGTTAGTGCCACTTTCATGCTAAAAGTTGTGGAAGTAAGTCAAAATGTGCTGCAGGATGATAAAATAGCAGCACATCCTTGTTTTGAAAGGGCCCAAACATGATCTTTAGCATAATCAGATGCCTTAGAACACATGACTTACACCATTATAACCAAATATGTTATAGTGCTAATTCTTTGAGACATATCACAAGAAAATATTTGATGCGAATATCTGTTAAGATGTACAACTGAAAACTTCACTTGAATTAATTGTTTTCTTTTCCTATCTCTGTTTGTTGTGATCAATGTGTTTCAGTTTATTGTGCATGATATTTGGTACAATTTTGTATAGCTATTCTCTTGTGCTTGGGATGCCATTTGGTTAGCCTATTCATAATTATTCGCTCCTTTTTACTAGGCGGGTGTTGGAGGTCCCCTTGTAAATTACAGTGGTGATGTTGTGGGTATCAATTTCTATGGAGAGAACCACACACCCTTTCTTTCAACGGGTGTTATTGTAAGATGCTTGGAACATTGGAGAAAATACGGGTAGACACATTTCTATATACCAACACCGCAAGACTTATTTTTAGCACCCTTGCTTATGATGATGCTTTGTTTTGTTTTGTAGGAAAATAATACGACCTTGGCTTGGAATCATGTACAAGCCAATTGATATGTTGCCACTTCGAGTTTTGGAGAAATGTGCATATCTTGGCAAGGGTTTGTATATTTCAGATGTATGAAACTCTTCTTTTTACTATACTAGTTCATGAAAGATCAACACATTTTTCTTCAGGATGATTTTTTGTGTGTAGATAGCAATTGTAGGCATTTTCATTATTATGAACACAAACTCTTTGGTACTCATCTTCTGTGGATTTCTCAACATTTACAGTATTGCTGCACTTGTTATAGCAAGACCTTCAATGATAATTTCTGGAAAAACATAATTTTTAGTGGCAAAAGCATCCCAAATATAAGGATGTGAATGGACTCGGTGGAGATACATTTTGAACGTTTTCATGCAAAGCTAGTTATTTGTTTTTCTAAATGCAGGGTTGCTCAAAATGCTAATACTTGACTATACGTGCAATTCTAATTTTTATGTTCTTTATGTGGATTCTAAAATCTCAAGAGTGATGGTAGTGATATTCATATTCTGGCAAGCCTGACTTAACAATTTGGTAATTAGGTGGCCAAGGGATCACCTGCCGATGTAGCCGGGGTTTGTGTGGGTGATGTTTTGGTTGAATATGCTGGGGAAGTTATACGTACTGCTCCAAAGGTGATTTCTATTTCAGATAATTTCCATTTTATTATTTATATTAGTAATGTGTTTTTAATCATATAAAATGATAATTTTAACCACATTTTTTTTGCATCATCCACAGTTTGGTGCAATGTTGATGGATATGTGTGAGGAACAAGTCAAGGCAGATACTTTAAGAAGCAACGTGACTATTGAGGTATGTTTTCTATATTGTTCTAGCAATCAGGATTGTTGTCATATGTTCTAACCATCGAATATTGGACAATTTCACTAGGTCGTTTTAAGGAATGAAGGAGATGGCAGCATAGCGAGGAAGACGTTGCATGCTGATGTCTTAAGCGAGTTCAATTACTATAGGTGGTGTATCATTTTCTCTGTGTTGTGGAATTAATTTTGTTGGAATTACTTTCGTTTTGATAGTACCTTCTTTGACTTCAGATGGCTAGATCCATTGCCGAACTACAATCGCAATTTTTATGCTAGAGAACAGTTTATGGAATTATAATAAGGTATGGTGATACTACGCTAACATTATTTGTTGCATTTTTAGTTCCATTTGTGTTCTCTTGACTATTTCCTCTCTGGTGGAGCCTGAAACTTGTCTGAACCCACTTCATGCATTCTGTTCTTAAATATTCCCTCCATTCCAAAATATAAGGTATATTTGTTTTTAAAAAAGTCAAACATGTGCATGTTTGACCAAGTTTCTAGAAAAAATATCAATATCTACGATACCAAATTTATATCATCTGATCCAACATGAAAATATTTTCATATTTTATCTATGTGGTATTCAAGATGTTGATATTTTCTTCTATAACCTTAGTCAAACATGCAATCATTTAGGTATTCAAGATGTTGATATTTTCTTCTATAACCTTAGTCAAACATGCAATCATTTCACCTGCACGAAAACTGATGCACCTTATATTCTGGAACGGAGGAAGTGCGTTGGTTCTTTGTCGACACTTGCAACTTATGTCCATGTGTTTTTTTTGCCCTCTCCCCCTTGCAACATGTTGTTCTTTTATTGGTACTCATGCTCATGTATTTTCTATTGCTTTTATACTCAACAGGAGATGAAGTCTAGGTTTTGTTGAATATAATGGGATTTTCCTTCCTACCGCGTATATTGATGTCTATGAAGCTCCCTCTCTAATTCCATCGCCCTGAGCAACATTGGCTTCATGACAAGTATTTTTTTTGTTAATGGCGTGTTCACAAGAAAGTGGTATTCCATCAACTAATATGAATATGCACCCAAGACTACGTCCTCATGGGTGAAAAGAAACAAAAAACCATTTTCTAGTGTGAAAATGTCCTCCTCGCCAGATTCACGGTCCATCCCTCCCACAAAGATCTCTAGCTCCTTTTTGCGCTGCCTATTCTTGGCCATGTCCGACATAACCTTGCGCTCGTCATCTTCCTGTTTGACCTCACCTACAGCCTGCCCGTCCTCCGCCGCCTTAGCACGGTGTTTCATCAATATAATTCATGTAAATATATTTGAGCCACACACATTGCAACTTTTCATGTAAAAGAAATATTTGAGCCACAAATGTTGCAAGTTTTCATGAGAAGGATTGCTATTTTGGGGCACTGAATTTTCTTGTTTTTTTGTTAACGGGGTGCAATACAATAAGAACCTTCTTCTACGAGAATGTACACATATAACATAAACATTTGCATGTGTAAACCTATTTAGATTTTTCGTGTTTTTTAAAATATTTTGAATATGTGATTCATCCCGGAAGGATGTAAAGAGCATTCTTTACCAGACTCCCTCGTATTTTATGTCAAATTTTGAACACTAATTTAACCAGGAAAATACGAGTTATGTTCCCTAAAAGCTATACTATTGGAAACATCTTTCAATCCAATATAAATCAAATAGTATAATGTGTGTGTGT
>LR738715.1:801414932-801428468 GCA_902687465.1 Secale cereale
TGTGACGCCCCCGATTCAATCGTACACTAATCATACATGCAACAATGTACGATTAAGATCAGGGACTCACAAGAAGATAGCATAACACAACTCTAGACACAAATTAAAGTCATACAAGTTTTATATTACAAGGCAGGGGCCTCGAAGCCTCGAATATATAAGCTCGAATACAAACGAGTCAGCGGAAGCAACAATATCTGAGTACAGACTTAACTAAACAAGTTTGCCTTAAGAAGGCTAGCACAAAAGCAACATCGACTGAACAGGCACGGCCTCCTGCCTGGGAGCCTCCTGTCTATTCTTGGTCGTCGGCGTCCACCACGTCGTAGTAGGCTTCATCGGGGTAGTAGTCATCGATGGTGGCATCTGGCTCCTGGGATCCATCATCTTATCACAACATTCGGAAAGAAAAAAGTAGGGGGGAAAAGGTAGCAAAGCAACCGTGAGTACTCATCCGAAGTACTCGCAAGACTTACGTCAGATCTATACTAGTATGCATCAGTAGCAAAGAAAAGGGGCTATATCTCTGGACTAAACTGCAGAAATGACAGATTAGAGGGAATGCCTAGCCTATCGAAGACTAGCATCTTCAAGTATCTTGCAGCATCATAAGAGATAAGAGTAACATATCATATAGTGGTAAGTATGTTGTATCATCCATGCCCAAAGATCCTTTCTCGACTCCTTACGAGAAAGCAATCCCGGAGCCACATGTCCATTTCATGCCTCAGCCTCCAGTTCTAGTTGTATCGATCGGGATACAACTCCGAGCGTCTGTTATCATGGACACGCCTATTCGAATATATTAAACTTCCCTACAGGGGTGCACCAACTTACCCAACACGCTCGATTAACTTCGACCGGACACACCATCAGGTGACCGGCCTCAGCTGATCGACACATCGTAGCCCTACCTAGGCTCAACAGAGAGGCCATCATGCCGGTCTACATCCTAAGTGCACAGGGGGTCTTGGGGCCATCTCCCTTTGCACTCCTACACGCTGTGAATGCGGCCGTTGAGCAGACCTAGCCCCATTATACAAGCGCAGGCATAACTAGTCCAACCTGGCATGCGCCATTGATGTCTACTACACAACTTGTTCTTGTAGACTCATGTTGGGCCTCCAAGCGCAGAGTTTTGTAAGACCGTAGCAAATTTCCATCAAGTGGATGACTACGGTTTATTAATCCGTGGGAGGCATAGGATGAAGATGGTCTCTCCACTAGTAGAAAAGGGGGCAAAGGTCCAGGCCGGGTCAGCCCATTAGTCCCGGTTTAATCCAGAACCGGGACCAATGGGGGCATTGGACCCGGTTCGTGAGCCCAGGGGGCCGGCCGGGCCACGTGGGCCATTGGTCCCAGTTCGTCTGGACCTTTTGGTCTCGGTTGGTGGGACAAACCGGGACCAATGGGCCTTGCTCCTGGCCCACCACCATTGGTCCCGGTTGGTGACTTGAACCGGGACCAAAGGCTCCCCTTTAGTCCCGATTCATGTCACCATCCGGGACCAATGAGGTGCCTATATATACCCCCTCGCGTAAGAGCAGAGCACACTGCTCTGTTTTTTCTGGCCGAGGGGGAGAGGGCTTGATGGTGCTCTAGCTCACCTCCTATGCACACAACGTGTTCGATGGAATGCCCGAGCCACACTAGTTAAGCTTTTCTCCTCTTGAAGCTCGAACTCCAAGCTCAATTTTCTCCGAGATTTGTCTAGGTTTAGCGGTCCATCACGTCCCGTCCCCGTCTTCGCCGCCGTCGATCGCCCCCGCCGATCTCGTCACCGGCACCACCGTGGTGAGCCTCTTGTTATGTCCATGCTTTTCTTACTTTTATTATTGCTTGTTATTATTGCTTTAGATAGATATTTGTCTAATTTTCTTACGTTTATTATTGCTTGTTATTATATAGTGCGCTGGTTTTGATATCCGCCCACGTGGGCCCTCGTCCTGTCTACGATTCGGATGTGGTATATTATCTTTAATTTATAACTAATTGTTTTAGTGTTTATGACAATTATGCCGACCAACCTGACATGCATAGATGTTTTTATATGTCTAGGAGGTAGTTGAACCGGAAATTCCAACCGACCCTCTTGTGGAGAGGTTAAATTTAGTTGAAGAGGAAAACATTTCCTTGAAGAAAAAATTGGAAAAAACGGAGGAGGAGAAGATGGAATTGGAGTTGCATGTTGCGGAAGTCGTCGATGATCACAAGATCAAGATGGACCCTATTTTCGAGAGGTTAAATTTAGTTGAAGAATAAAATAATTTCTTGAAGGAAAAAATAAAAAAAATTGAGGACGAGAAGATGATATTGGAGTTGCATGTTGCGGATGTCGTCGATGATCACAAGATCAAGATGGATGCAATGCGGTTGAAGATTAGAAAGATTAGAAAATATGCCATTCATATCGAGGCTTGGTATCATTATGCCGTTGGATCAATTGTTACCTTGGTTGCGATTAAGATCGCATTTGTTTTCGCATTGAAATGTTTTACATAGTTTCAATGTATGGTGAAAATTAATTAGATGCTCTGGAGAGCTATATGTTGTTAGATGAGAACTATGTATGTACTTTGGTTTTAATGTGATGATGAACTTCTATTAATTTGGTCACTTAATTATCTATTTATGATGTTCTGTAATGGTTTTTGACACACTTAATTATATATAATGCACGCAGATGAACCGACAATGGATGTACGGTGATAGACACACCTCCGAGTACATTAAGGGCGTGCATGAGTTTCTCAATGCGGCTGAGGCAAACAAGCAGAATGGTTTTATGTGTTGTGCATGAACTAAATGTGGGAATACGATGTCTTACTCTAACCGGAAAATCCTTCACTCCCACCTGCTTTACAAGGGTTTCATGCCACACTATAATGTTTGGACGAGGCACGGAGAAATAGGGGTTATGATGGAAGACGGCGAAGAAGAAGTGTACGATGACAACTATGTGCCCCCTGAATACGGTGATGCTGCAATGGGGGGAGCTGGTGAAGATCAAGAGGAACCAGACGATGTGCCCAATGATGCTGCAACGGGTGAAGCTGTTGAAGATCAAGAGGAACCAGACGATGTGCCCGATGATGATGATCTCCGCCGGGTCATTGTCGATGTAAGGACGCAATGCGAAAGTCAAAAGGAGAAGCTGAAGTTCGATCGCATGTTAGTGGATCACAAAAAAGGGTTGTACCCCAATTGCGAAGATGGCAACACAAAGCTCGGTACCGTACTGGAATTGCTACAGTGGAAGGCAGAGAATGCTGTGGCTGACAAAGAATTTGAGAAGTTACTGAAAATATTGAAGAAGAAGCTTCCAAAGGATAACGAATTGCCCGACAGTACATACGCATCAAAGAAGGTCGTATGCCCTCTAGGATTGGAGGTGCAGAAGATACATGCATGCCTGATACGACCAAAACGTATCTATAATTTCTGCCTTCTCCATGCCTCTTTTGTGTGATATTGCTATGATATTTATGCACTTCCATACACTTTTTGATCATATTTGGACTAACCTACTAATGGTTGCAAAAGTGCACAATGTTCTTGTTTTACACTTTATTGTGTAGGAATTACTTGGAAATTGACAAAAACGCAAAAGGAGTCGTATTGGAGTAGGACTCTGACTTTCCTGAAATCTGTCTCAGAACGTTTTTGATGGTCACGTTCCGGCCTGAAGACGACGTCAAACTGAAAAAGTCTAGTTGCGAAAGTTATGGGGAATTTCGAGGCGATGCTTCTGGATATAAAATTCGTCCAAATCGGAGTCCGGACGACCGAGTAAAGCCCGTTTTACTGAGGCCCAAAATCTGATGACGGGAATCCGAGAGTCTATATAAAGAGAGAAAACCTAGGTCACCAAGGGCCACGAATTTTCCTCCTCCCGAGCCGCCGTCTTGGAGGGGAGGACCAGCACCATTGCAGCACCATCCACAAGGAAGAAGGGGGGCCAAGGAGCCGCTGCCCCCTAGGGCCGCCGCCGCCGCCTCCGTGGCTGCCGCCGGCCGTCTCCTCCTCGCGGGGCTGCACCTCTCCATCAACACCATCATCAACCTCCTCCTCACCATGTCCATGCGTGAGTAGTTTCCTCCGGGGCCGAGGGATCGTACGTGTAGCTATGTGGTTATCTCTCTCTCCCATGATGTGATCTTCGTTGTGATCATAGGCTATGTTAATCTAGGGTGATCCCATGATATTTCCCCTTCCTCTATGTATTGGATTGATGTACTCACTTGTCTTTATCTAGTATAACCCCCGAGACCAAGGTGACAGCGGTCTATTGGACATGGATTAGAAAAATATTTTCATGAGTGATTTCCTCTCTTGTGTGTTGATTGAAGATTGAGAGTCTCTTGGTGCTTGTCTTTGACTATCCTTTAGATATGTTGTGGTGATTGTGGGACTCTCTTTGGATGGCCGCGGTGACATTGAGAAATCCTTAGATTGAGAACTACGAACTTTGAGGTGTGCTTTTGTAGCCCTACATAATTCTCGTCCTCTCTTGGCCACGAAGGAATGACCTCCGGGTGCGTCTCAATTGCATGTTTTATGGGAAATATCATGTGATTCGATTATGTTAATGTTGTTTGGAGTTGCCACTAGTGAAAGTATGATCCCTAGGCCTTGTTTCCGCCATTGCAATACCATTTGTGCTCACGTTTACCACTTGTTTGCTTGCTGCACTTTTTATTACAGATTTATATTACTTTGCTTTGCCACTCCTATCATCTATATTTTACCATCTCTTCGCCAAACTAGTGCACCTATACAACTCCTAGTTGTATTAGGTGTGTTGGGGACACAAGAGACTTCTTGTATCTTAGTTGCAGGGTTGCTTGAGAGAGACCATCTTCAACCTCTACTTCCCTGAGTTCGATAAACCTTAGGTCATCCACTTGAGGGAAATTGCTGCTGTCCTACAAACCTCTGCACTTGGAGGCCCAACATAGTCTACAAGAGTAGAAGCGTGTGTAGACATCAAGCTATTTCTGGCGCCGTTGCCGGGGAAGTGAGTGCTTGAAGGTATATCTTTAGATCTTGCAATTAAATCTTTTTGTTTCTTGTTTTTATTTTCACTAGTTTTGCTTAATGGAAAACAACAAAAATATGAGAGAGCTTTATAAGCTCTACCTTGAACTTGGACATGATGTGTTCGAAGAGAAAATTAAAAAACCTTTGGAACTTTATTTGCATAACAATCATGATGGTGGTGATGTTATTAGTATGTTTTTATTTAATATCAATATTGCTAATGACATGGAAAGCTCTAAGCTTGGGGATGACACGTTTGATGAACATGATATTTTCAGTCCACCTACTATTGAGGATAAAATTTATTATGATTATGATATGACTCATAAATACGATGATTACCATGATGATTATGATAGTCTTACTCTCACTATTCCTAATAAGAAAGATTTTGCTTATATGAAGAGTAATGACACTTTTATGCTTTTGGATCATGGAAATAATGCCTTATGTGATAGTTATATTGTTGAGTTCATCCATGATGCCACTGAAATTTATAATGAGAGAGGGAGACATGGTTCTAAATATCTTAATAATAAGAAGTTTCCTCTCTTTATGTTGAAGGTTTTGAAGCTGCACTTGTTTTGTCTTCCTATGCTTATTGCTTTGTGCTTCAATGAATTATTCTATTGCAATATTCCTATGCATAGGAAGCATGTTAGGCTTAAATGTGTTTGGTATTTGCTTCTTGATGCTCTCTTTTGTTCTTCAACTCTTATTCCTACGAGAGCATCATTAAAGTCTTATGCCTAGCTTAAAGGCATAAAAGAAAGCGCTTTTGGGAGGCAGCCCACAATGAATAAAATTTTATTTTGTTTTTGTTGTGTCTTGATGTTGTTACTACTGTAGCATCATCATTGTATCTTTACTTTTCAGCTTTGTGCCAAGTATAGCCTCTGATTGCAAGAAAGTTCAAAAGTTGTGACGTGCTGTCTAGGAAACAGATTCTGTCCTTGGACAGGAAAATTCGTATAAAATCACCAGATCATCTTTTTGGTCTGAATTTTTTCGACAGCGTGCTCTATACAATTTTCTTTCGGGCGTATGTTCTGAGTTTTTTGATTAGAGTTGCAGAAGTGCCCCGAAAAAATCATTTACTACCTGCTGGTCTGTTTTTCACAGATTCTGTCCTGTTTTGCCTTTCCTTCATTTTGCAAACCTTGAGCTTGCTTTTTCTTTGCAAAAACCTTTTAGCAATCTTGAGAAACAGTAGACCTTCAAGAATATCCTTATTTCCAGCAAGGAACAATTATTTTATTATGGGTACTAACCTCGCTAATCAGATTATGATGAGTTATGTATGAAGGGAGTTTTCAAGTGTGCGAGGGAAGATGATAAAAAGATTCAGGAGTGTCAAACGCTCAAGCTTGGGGATGCCCCCATGCACCCCCAAGAAATATTCAAGAAGACTCAAGCGTCTAAGCTTGGGGATGCCCCCCGTGCATCCCCTTCTCCATCAACAATTATCAGTTCGTCTTTCGTTCCACTATATTTTTATCACTTCATGTGTTATGTGCTATGCTTGGAGCGTCTTGCTTTTAGTTTCCTTTTTAGTTTTCTTTAGCTTTGCTTGCTTTTCATAACGAGTTGGAACTCAGCTTTCTTTGTGTGGGAGAGAAACACGCTCCACTTCAACCTAGAACATAACATAGAATTTTCATGTCTATCCTTGCTGTGTGTGTTCTTTGTCTTTCAATAGCTACTGTCATGCTTAGCTCTTAGTTTTCATGCTTTTCTTTTTAAAGAGCTTTTGTTTAGTTGGTCGCTGGAACTCTCTTTAGTTATCTTGCTTATCTTGTTAAGAGAGTTTGCTTCTGTTGCACTGGTTGATATGTCTCTGATAAAAATGCTATGTGCATAATGGTGTCTAGTAGTTCATGTTTTCTTATGGTTAGTCTCAAATAGCTGGGGGATTCTTAATGTGTTATTGAAGTACCAACATGATTTGTTTGCCTATGATGTGGTATGGTTTAGTGATATCTTCCTCCAAGAATTTATTTTGATTGACTTGGCATATGCTCACGCATATTTAAGACTGTAAAGAAAGTCTATCAAGCCTTGATGATCTTTAATTTCTGAGTAGCGATATAACTTCCATGCCCGATTCAATGTTGCTTTGTCGCTCTGCATGATTATGACCGTCATTGCTCTTTTAGTTGGTCGCTCCCAGTCTTTTGCTAACCTTCGCCTGTACTAAGCGGACTGACTGCTTGTGCATCCAAAATCCTTTAAACCAGTTATGCCATATGAGTCCACCATACCTTCCTATACATGGTATTTACCTGCCATTCCTAACGAAGACTTTCATGTACCATCTCGAAATTATTCAAAAAAGCATTTCTCTTTTGTGCCTCTGTTTTAGCTCATGAGGAAGTAGTAGTTAATTCATGATCTTTTTAAGTTGGACAAGCTTCACCCCGGGATTGCATGTCTAATGTGCAAACCCATAATACGAGAAGGAACTGGCATAGAGTGCGCCCGGCTCATAAAAATATATACAAACAAACAAACCCTCCTTCACGCTTTGTTCATGAGAAATCAGAAAACTTTGGCAGTGATAAACAAAGGAGATTAAGAGGATGTGATCGTCCTCATTCGGGAGCCGTTCCTCGAAACTTGTCCAGCTCAAGAAGTAATTGAGTTATCTGCTAGCATTCGTTGACGAAATATGCATATTCTAAAAATAATTATTACCTCTGTTTTTAAAACCAAGAGCTCTGGTACATGTTTAGTTTTTGTTTCCGACCACGGGTTTTCAACCTTGCCAACAAAAGCCACGGTTCGAGAGTCTCCACCTTCTTTAAAGCACCAACTATTGAGAGCATGATTGTCATTCTGAGTGTAATGTGCATTGTCCCAAAGTACCATTGTCTTTTGCATGATTATGATATCGTTTATTCTGAAATCATTGTATCTAGTCGTCACTTAAACCTTGGAGGTGCCCCTGCATTTATGTTTTGCTTCACTAAAGGGGGCAAGCGAGGTACCACTTTATCATATTTGCATACCATGCCCATTACAAATCTTTTGAGTGTTTCAGTATCATATTGTAAAACTTTCGGTTCTTTGTGATTTTCTCATGAGGCAACTTAATTACTACAGATTCATTGTCTCAGTAAGCTTTTGTCATGTGACTGTGAAAAGTCCTTATATGGTTAATAGCATGTCACCACAGAAATTATGCTTGTTATCATTTACCTACTCGAGGACAAGCAGGAATTAAGCTTGGGGATGTTGATACGTCCAAAACGTATCTATAATTTCTGCTTGCTCCATGCCTCTTTTGTGTGATATTGCTATGATATTTATGCACTTCCATACACTTTTTGATCATATTTGGACTAACCTACTAATGGTTGCAAAAGTGCACAATGTTCTTGTTTTACACTTTATTGTGTAGGAATTACTTGGAAATTGACAAAAACGCAAAAGGAGTCGTATTGGAGTAGGACTCTGACTTTCCTGAAATCTGTCTCAGAACGTTTTTGATGGTCACGTTCCGGCCTGAAGACGACGTCAAACTGAAAAAGTCTAGTTGCGAAAGTTATGGGGAATTTCGAGGCGATGCTTCTGCATATAAAATTCGTCCAAATCGGAGTCCGGACGACCGAGTAAAGCCCGTTTTACTGAGGCCCAAAATCTGATGACGGGAATCCGAGAGTCTATATAAAGAGAGAAAACCTAGGTCACCAAGGGCCACGAATTTTCCTCCTCCCGAGCCGCCGTCTTGGAGGGGAGGACCAGCACCATTGCAGCACCATCCACAAGGAAGAAGGGGGGCCAAGGAGCCGCTGCCCCCTAGGGCCGCCGCCGCCGCCTCCGTGGCTGCCGCCGGCCGTCTCCTCCTCGCGGGGCTGCACCTCTCCATCAACACCATCATCAACCTCCTCCTCACCATGTCCATGCGTGAGTAGTTTCCTCCGGGGCCGAGGGATCGTACGTGTAGCTATGTGGTTATCTCTCTCTCCCATGATGTGATCTTCGTTGTGATCATAGGCTATGTTAATCTAGGGTGATCCCATGATATTTCCCCTTCCTCTATGTATTGGATTGATGTACTCACTTGTCTTTATCTAGTATAATCCCCGAGACCAAGGTGACAGCGGTCTATTGGACATGGATTAGAAAAATATTTTCATGAGTGATTTCCTCTCTTGTGTGTTAATTGAAGATTGAGAGTCTCTTGGTGCTTGTCTTTGACTATCCTTTAGATATATTGTGGTGATTGTGGGACTCTCTTTGGATGGCCGCGGTGACATTGGGAAATCCTTAGATTGAGAACTACGAACTTTGAGGTGTGCTTTTGTAGCCCTACATAATTCTCGTCCTCTCTTGGCCACGAAGGAATGACCTCCGGATGCGTCTCCATTGCATGTTTTATGGGAAATATCATGTGATTCGATCATGTTAATGTTGTTGGGAGTTGCCAGTAGTGAAAGTATGATCCCTAGGCCTTGTTTCCACCATTGCAATACCATTTGTGCTCACGTTTACCACTTGTTTGCTTGCTGCACTTTTTATTACAGATTTATATTACTTTGCTTTGCCACTCATATCATCCATATTTTACCATCTCTTCGCCAAACTAGTGCACCTATACAACTCCTAGTTGTATTAGGTGTGTTGGGGACACAAGAGACTTCTTGTATCTTAGTTGCAGGGTTGCTTGAGAGAGACCATCTGCAACCTCTACTTCCCTGAGTTCGATAAACCTTAGGTCATCCACTTGAGGGAAATTGCTGCTGTCCTACAAACCTCTGCGCTTGGAGGCCCAACATAGTCTACAAGAGTAGAAGCGTGTGTAGACATCAATGCCCTAATGACTGCATCCTCTATCGCGGTGCATACAAGGATCTGAACGCATGCCCGGTATGCGGTGCATTGCGGTATAAGATGAGACGAGATGACCCTGGTGATGTTGACGGCGAGCCCGCCAGAAAGAGGGTTCCTGCGAAGGTGATGTGGTATGCTCCTATAATACCACGGTTGAAACGTCTGTTCAGAAACGGAGAGCATGCCAAGTTGATGCGATGGCACAGTGAGGACCGTAAGAAAGACGGGAAGTTGAGAGCACCCGCTGACGGGTCGCAGTGGAGAAAAATTGAGAGAAAGTACTGGGAGGAGTTTGCAATGGACCCAAGGAACGTATGGTTTGCTTTAAGCGCGGATGGCATTAATCCTTTCGGGGAGCAGAGCAGCAATCATAGCACCTGGCCCGTGACTCTATGTATGTATAACCTTCCTCCTTGGATGTGCATGAAGCGGAAGTTCATTATGATGCCAGTTCTCATCCAAGGCCCTAAGAAACCCGGCAACAACATTGATGTGTACCTAAGGCCATTAGTTGAAGAACTTTTATAGCTGTGGAATGGAAATGGTGTACGTGCGTGGGATGAACATAGACATGAGGAATTTAACCTAAAGGCATTGCTGTTTGTGACCATCAATGATTGGCCCGCTCTCAGTAACCTTTCAGGACAGACAAACAAAGGATACCACGCATGCACGCACTGTTTAGATGACACTGAAAGTATATACCTGGACAAATGCAGGAAGAATGTGTACCTGGGCCATCGTCGATTTCTTTCGACCAACCATCAATGTCGAAAGAAAGGCAAACATTTCAAAGGCGAGGCAGATCACCGGAAGAAGCCGGCCATGCGTACCGGTGATCACGTACTTGCTATGGTCAATGATTTACACGTAATCTTTGGAAAGGGTCCCGGCGCACTAGCTGTTCCGAATGACGCTGAGGGACACGACAAATTTGATATTTTGCCACACCTTACTTTGCCATTTGATAATTTGCCCCCCCCCTGAGAATGACAGGTGGGGCCCGGGTCCACCCGTCATTGAGACAACCCGGGGCAAATCATCAAATGGCAAAGTAAGGTGTGGCAAATCATCAAATCCCCCGAGGGACACGCACCCATGTGGAAGAAGATATCTATATTTTGGGACCTACCCTACTGGAAAGACCTAGAGGTCCGCTCTTCAATCGACGTGATGCACGTGACGATGAACCTTTGCGTGAACCTACTAGGCTTCTTGGGCGTGTATGGAAAGACAAAAGATACACCTGAGGCACGTGAGGACCTGCAACGTTTGCACGAAAAAGACGGCATGCCTCCGAAGCAGTATGAAGGTCCTGCCAGCTACGCTCTTATGAAAGAAGAGAAAGAAATCTTCTTTGAATGCCTGCTCAGTATGAAGGTCCCGACTGGCTTCTCGTCGAATATAAAGGGAATAATAAATATGCCAGAGAAAAAGTTCCAGAACCTAAAGTCTCATGACTGCCACGTGATTATGACACAACTGCTTCCGGTTGCATTGAGGGGGCTTCTACCGGAAAACGTCCGATTAGCCATTGTGAAGCTATGTGCATTCCTCAATGCAATCTCTCAGAAGGTGATCGATCCAGAAATCGTACCAAGGCTAAGGAGTGATGTGGCACAATGTCTTGTCAGTTTCGAGCTGGTGTTCCCACCATCCTTCTTCAATATCATGACGCACGTCCTAGTTCATCTAGTCGACGAGATTGTCATTCTGGGGCCCGTATTTCTACACAATATGTTCCCCTTTGAGAGGTTCATGGGAGTCCTAAAGAAATATGTCCATAACCGCGCTAGGCCAGAAGGAAGCATCTCCATGGGCCATGAAACAGAGGATGTCATCGGGTTTTGTGTTGACTTCATTCCTGGCCTTAATAAGATAGGTCTCCCTAAATCGCGGTATGAGGGGAGACTGACTGGAAAAGGCACGCTTGGAAGGGACTCAGTAATATGCAGGGACGGATATTCTTAGTCTCAAGCACACTACACAGTTCTATAGAACTCTTCCTTGGTGACCCCGTATGTCGATGAACACAAGAACAATCTGCGCTCCAAACACCCGGAGCAGTGCGACGACTGGATTACATGTGAACACATCATGACTTTCAGCAGTTGGTTGGAAACACGTCTTAGAGGTGACAACACTGTTTGTGATGAGCTGTACTTGTTGTCCAGGGGACAATCTTTGACTGTATTGATTTACAAAGGATACAAGATAAATGGGAATACATTTTACATGATTGTCCAAGATCAAAAGAGCACCAACCAAAACAGCGGTGTCCGCTTTGATGCAACAACCGAGAGGGGAAAGGACACATATTATGGTTACATAGTGGACATATGGGAACTTGACTACGGACATGATTTTAAGGTCCCTTTGTTTAAGTGCAAATGGGTCAATTTGTCAGGAGGCGGGGTACAGGTAGACCCACAGTACGGAATGACAACAGTGGATCTGAAAAATCTTGGGTACACTGACGAACCGTTCGTCCTAGCCAATGATGTGGCACAGGTTATCTATGTGAAGGACATGTCTACCAGACCGAGAATAAGAAAAGATAAGGAAGCGAATACATCATACGATGAGCCAAAGCGCCACATAGTTCTTTCAGGAAAAAGGGACATCCTGGGAGTGGAGGGCAAGACAGACATATCTAAAGATTATGAAAAGTTTCATGAAATTCCTCCCTTCAAAGTCAAGGCTGACCCAAGCATCCTGATAAACGATGAAGATTATCCATGGTTACGGCGCAATAAGCAAATGACACAAGCGAAGAAAAAGTGAAGACTTTTTTCCGCAACTATTATGATGATACCATGCCAACTATGTAACAGACGAGTGTGATACCATTGTCCATTTTGTACATGCACATGCTATGCCAACTTTTTCAGAGTTCATTTGAAAACTATGAATTTAGGTCGAATTTTCTCTATAGGTGCATCTATGTTCATTTTTTAGTAAAGTTAACCACAAACTTGTGATTCACACAAATTTCAAAGAATTCAAATTTCAACTATTCAAATTTGAAAACTAATGGCACTAACAGAAAGTTTATAATTAAAAAATAAAGCAAAAAACAAAAGAAAATAAATAATGCAGAAAACAAAACAAAAAATCTGGAAAAAAATAGGGCTCGCCCCTGGCCCATGACCATTAGTCCCGGTTTGTGCCACAAACCGAGACTAAAGGGTTGGTCCTATTGCGCTCAGAGTTTAGTCCCACCTCGCCAACCGAAGGGCGCCCACACCGGTTTATAAGCCCGTCCCTCTCTGCCTTGTTGAGCTCCTTTCAAAGTGAAAATAGATGCCCCTATACAGGGAATTTGACCTAAATTCATAATGAATTTCTCTGAAATTCATAGAAATTGATTATGAATTTAGGTTGAATTCTCTCTATAGGCGCATCTATGTTCATTTTTTTAGTAAAGTTAATCACAAACTTGTGATTCACACAAATTTTAAAAAATTCAAATTTTAACTATTCAAATTTGAAAACTAATGGCACTAACAGAAAGTTTATAATTTTTCTAAAACTAATGGCACTAACAGAAAGTTTATAATTTTGCTGACCTAAAAGCAAAAAGAATTAAAAAATAAAGCAAAAAACAAAAGAAAATAAATAATACAGAAAAGAAAACAAAAAAACTGGAAAAAAATAAAAATA
>LR738715.1:801435085-801514111 GCA_902687465.1 Secale cereale
TATATATATGTATGTATGTATGTATTGACCCCCTTCATCAAATTAGATCTTTCGGATGCGGAATGAACTCCTACCACCAGATCGTCTGCGAGCAATTCAAGAGGAATTGGCAGCATTCTTCCTTGACCACGTGATCGCTGAAGACGGAGAATACTATGTGGACCATGCGTCTGTATGATAGGAGATTATATTTGTAAGAGATAGTTATTGTATATATGTACCCGGTAGTGTCGGATAGATATACGAGAACTTGTTGTTCGACCAATCTCTCGGAGAAGGAGAGGTGGTCGATATCACTTCTCTCTGTATGCATATATATGTTGATGACGATCTTCCGTTTCCTTCGTTTGCTTACTAGCTAGCTAGCGTGTCTAGTCCTCTCTATACGTATGTATAGTACGTAGCGTCGACCAAGCACAGACATAAGAGAGGACACTTCTCTCTATTAATTAGCTAGCTAACACAATATATGAACCACCTAAATTAACCCCCCAAAACCCCAACCCCCCCCTTTAAAAAAACAAAAACCCTAGCCACAGAAATGCTGACGTGTGGATGCCTATTGGTCCCGGTTGGTGCCACCAACCGGGACCAAAGGCCCTCCTGCCTGGGCTCCGTGCACAGGCCACGTGGAGGCCCATCTGTCCCAGTTCTAGTTTGAACTGGGACTAAAGGGCTAGGGAATTAGTACCGACCCTTTAGTCCTGGTTCAGGAACCGGGACAAAAGGCCCTTACGAACCAGGACAATAGGCCCGTTCTCTACTAGTGCTCTCAAACAACCCTGCAACCAAATAACAAAGAGTCTCTTGTGTCCCCAACACACCAAATACAATGGTAAATTGTATAGGTGCACTAGTGCGGCAAGGAGATGGTGATACAAGTGTAGTAATGATAGTAGATATTGATTTTTGCAATAGGAGCAATAAAAATAGCAAGGTAACAAGTAACACAAGTGAGCACAAACGGTATTGCAATGCTTGAAAACAAGGCCTAGGGTTCGTACTTTCACTAGTGTAATCTCTCAACAATGCTAATATAATTGGATCATATAACCATCCCTCAACGTGCGATGAAGAATCACTCGAAAGTTCTTATCAAGCGGAGAACATAAGAAGAAATTGTTTGTAGGGTACGAAACCACCTCAAAGTTATTATTTTCGATCAATCTTTTGAGCTATCCCTATAAGTGTCACAAAGAGCCCTAGAGTTCGTACTAAAATAACACCATATGATACACATCAACCAACTCTAATGTCACCTAGATACTCCAATGTCACCGCGAGTACCCGTGAGTTGATTATACGATATGCATCAAACAATTTTAGATTCATAATACTCAATCCAACACAACGAACCTCAAAGAGTGCCCCAAGATTTCTACCAAACAAGGACGAAAACGTGCATCAACCCCTATGCATAGATTACCCCAATGTCACTTCGGGAATCAACGAGTTGAGTGCCAAGACATACATCAAGTGTCCTCAAATCCAACAAGGTATTCAATCCGATAAAAGTGAAATCTCAAAGGTAAAACTCAATTCATCACAACAAGATTGAGAGGGAGAAACATCATATGATCCAACTATATTAACCCAGCTCGTGGTACATCAAGATCGTGCTAAATCAAGAACATGAGAGAGAGAGAGAGAGAGAGAGAGAGAGAGAGAGAGAGAGAGAGATTAGACACATAGCTCTACATGTACAAACCCTCAGCCTCGAGGCTGGAATACCCCCTCCTCATCATGGAGACCGTCGGGATGATGAAGATGGCCTTTCGTGATGATTTCCCCCTCCGGCAGGGTGCCTGAATAGGGTCCAGATTGTTTTTTCGTGCCTATAGAGGCTTGCGGCGGCGGAAATTCTCATATAGGGTTATTTCTGTGTGTTTCTGTATTTATAGGATTTTTGGCGCCGGTCTCACGTCTAGATGGGACACGAGGTGTCCACTACCCACGTACCCACGACCAAGGCCCCTGGCGCACCCTGTTGGGTAGTGGCCACCTCCTTCACCTTCTCGTCCTCTCACGAAGCTTCTAGTGCCTCTTTTGTTCCAAAAAAACATCAAAAAGTTCCGTTGCATTTGGAGAACTTTTATTTTTTGCACAAAAAACAACACCAGAGTAGTTCTGATGAAAACAACATCAGTCCGGGTTAGTTCCATTCAAATCATACCAAAACCATATAGAATTTTTGTAAACATGGCATGAATACTTCATAAATTCTAGATACCTTCGAGACATATCAGCATCCCTAAGCTTAATTCTTCCTCGTCCCCGAGTAGGTAAATGATAAAAGAAATAATTTATGAAGTGTGAATGCTAGCAAAGTGCATAAGTTTGATCAATGATAATTTCAATCACTTTTCCTAGCATTATAACAACAACTCTTTCTCATAAAACTCGGCATGATAAAGTAGCAATCAATTCATATGTTATGGTTCAAACAATGCATTCTCTTGAAACTTAACAACATATGTTCTTAGTCACCAAATAATTGCAATTCAACTTATTCAACAAAGTCTAAGTAAGAGCTCCACATACTTGATGTCTAGTATGCAACTTTATTCTTGTAGACTCGTGTTGGGCCTCCAAGCGTAGAGTTTTGTAGGACAGTAGCAATTTTCCCTCAAGTGGATGACCTAAGGTTTATCATTCCGTGGGAGGTGTAGGATGAATATGGTCTCTCTCAAACAACCCTGCAACCAAATAACAAAGAGTCTCTTGTTTCCCGACACACCAAATACAACGAAAAATTGTATAGGTGCACTAGTTCAGCGAAGAGATGATAATACAAGTGTAATATGGATAGTAGATATTGATTTTTGTAATAGGAATAATAAAAATAGCAAGGTAGCAAGTAACAAAAGTGAGCACAAACGATATTGCAATGCTTGAAAATGAGGCCTAGGGTATGTATTTTTGCTAGTGCAATCTCTCAACAATGCTAATATAATTGGATCACATCACCATCCCTCAACGTGCGATGAAGAATCACTCCAAAGTTCCTATCTAGCGGAGAACATAATACGTAATTGTTGGTAGGTTACGAAACCACCTCAAATTTATTCTTTCCGATCATCTTCCCAAGAGTTCGTACTAAAATAACACCAGGTTATTCTTTCCGGTCGATCTATCCAAGAGTTCATACTAAAATAACCCCAAGTTATTATTTCCGATCGATCTATCAAGAGTTCGTACTAAAATAACACAAGTTATTATTTCCGATCGATGTATCAAGAGTTCATACTAAAATAACACCAAAACAAATTCAGATTCATAATACTCAATCCAACACAAAGAACCTCAAAGAGTGCCCCAAGATTTCTATCAGAGAAACAAAGACGGGAACGTGCATCAACCCCTATGCATAGATTACCATAATGTCACCTTGGGAATCCGCGAGTTGAGTGCCAAAACACATATCAAGTCAATCAATATGATACCCCATTTTCACCACAGATATTCATAGCAAGACATACTTCAAGTGTTCTCAAATCCATAAAAGTATTCAATCCGATAAGAACGAAATCTCAAAGGGAAAAACTCAATTCATCACAACAAGATAGAGAGGGAGAAACACCATATGATCCAACTATATTAAGAAAGCCCGCGATACATCAAGATTGTTCCATCTCGAGAACACGAGAGAGAGAGAGAGAGAGAGAGAGAGATTAAACACATAGCTATAGGTACAAACCCTCAGCCCCGAGGGTGGACTAATCCCTCCTCATCATGGTGGTCGTCTGGATGATGAAGATGGCCTTCGGTGATGATTTTCCCCTCTGGCGGGGTGCTGGAACGGGGTCTAGATTGGTTTTTCGTGGCTACAAAGGCTTGCAGAGGAGGAACTTCTGATCTAGGGTTATTTCTAATGGTTTCTCTATTTATATGATTTTTTGGCGTTGGTTTCACGCGAAGATGGGCCTCGAGTGGGCCACAAGACACCAGTGCACGCCTGAGGGGGCTGGCGCGCCCTGGTGGGTTTTGCCCACTTCGTGGCTCTTCTGGCCCTCCCACAAAGCTTCTAGTGCCTCTTTTATTCCAAAAAAATCGTCAAAAAGTTTTGCTGCATTTGGAGAAGTCTGATTTCTGCACAAAAAATAACACCACGATAGTTCTGCTGAAAACATTGTCAGTCCGGGTTAGTTCCATCCAAATCATACCAAAACCATATAAAATTGTTGTAAACATGGCATGAATACTTCATAAATTATAGATATGTTGGAGATGTATCAGCATCCCTAAGCTTAATTCCTACTCGTCCTCGAGTAGGTAAATGATAAAAGAAATAATTTATGAAGTGTGATTGCTAGCAAAGTGCATTGCTACCTCTCGAGCATTCATTGGTTTTTCCCTGAAGAGGAAAGAGTGATGCAACAAACTAGCGTAAGTATTTCCCTCAGTTTCGAGAACCAAGGTATCAATCTAGTAGGAGACAACACACAAGTCACCTAGTACCTGCACAAACAATCAATAACCTTGCAACCAACGCGATAAAGGGGTTGTTAATCCCTTCACGCCCACTCACAAAAGTGAGATATGATAAAGATAGTAAAGTAATATTTTTGGTATTTTTGTTGTATAGATAGGAAAGTAAAGATTGCAAAATAGTAAACGAGATGCAAAGTAAATAAAGGAGATTCAATGTAATAGGAAAGAGACCCGGGGGCCATAGCACTACTAGGAAAAGGCCTACTAATGGCGCACCAGTCTTGTGGTGCGCCATTAGTATCTGGTATACTAATGGCGCACCACAGGTGCGCCATTAGTACATGCCACGGTGCACCATTAGTATCTGCTATACTAATGGCGCACCACATAGAAGTGCGCCATTAGTAAAAAAATTCAGATTTTTTTTTTCAAATTTGTTTGTTCAATTTTTTTTCAATTTTCTTTTTCTTTTTCTTCTTAATCTCAGGTCATTATGGCTTGATCTCGGGTCAATTTGCTTAATCTCAAGTCAAATCACACTCTATGGTCATACTTCCCGGAAGGTCACCCATCCTCACACTACTCCAGCCCGAGCACGCTTAACTTCGTAGTTCTATCCAACCCCAGCACCAGCTCACTTCACAGGCACTTGTTGATATATATATATCATATCAATCGTATTAACCCTTCTTGATGTCTAGGAGTTTGTTCATGTTCATGAGTATGATGAAATTTTGAAAATATATTTCAAACTTCCCGGTCATATTACGTATCAAATTTAAAAAAAAAATCATTTTTTTTCGAAACCAATTTTTTTTCTGTTACTAGTGGCGCACCTAGCAAACGGTGCGCCACTAGTAAGTTTGAATTTTTTTGCCTCTAGATCTTAAAAGCCCCGTAACTTTTTTCTGTTAGGTTTTTGGGGATTTTGAAAATGTTTAACGGGGTTCATATGTAACTTTTCGAGTAGATGATTTTTCATATAAAAAACTTTAATCCGAGTTCGTATGCAAAAGTTATGCCCGTTTTACTAAATTCCAGAGATATTTGGCAAATAAAGTCAAAATTCATATTAGTAAATTTTCCCAACAAGTAGACCACATATCACATGGGAAATTTATTTTCTTTTATTTTTTTGACATTTCCATCATTTCCTTTTATTTTTTTTAAACAGGAAAAGGCGGTCCAGGGGGGGTGCAGTTGGTGAAATTTTGGGCCAAGTTAGTAATGGCACACCGTGGGAGTGGTGCGCCATTACTAGTTCAACTAGTAATGGCGCACCACTCCCACAGTGCGTCATTACTAGTTTTGAAAAAAAATTAAAACAAAATTTGAAAAAAAAATACTAATGGCGCACCGTGGATGTGGTGCGCCATTACTAGTTGAACTAGTAATGGCGCACTATCCACTGGTGCGCCATTAGTAGTTTTGAAAAAAAAATTGAAAACAAAAATTTAAAGAAATTTGAAAAAAATTACTAGTGGCGCACCGTGGATGTGGTGCGCCATTACTAGTTTAACTAGTAATGGCGCACTATTCACTGGTGCGCCATTAGTAGTTTTGAAGAAAAAATGAAAAAAAATGTTACTAATGGCGCACCGTGGATGTGGTGCGCCATTAGTATTTGGACACTAATGGCACACCGACACATGATGCGCCATTAGTATATAGTAATGGCGCACCACATGTCTGGTGCGCCATTAGTGTCCAAACCATCTATAGCCCTTTTCCTAGTAGTGTAGGTTTCACTAGTGGCTACTCTCAAGATAGCATGTATTACGGTGGGTGAACAAATTACTGCCAAGCAATTGATAGAAAAACACACAATTATGAAGATATCTAAGGCAATGATCATGAATATAGGCATCACGCCCATGTCAAGTAGACCGAAACGATTCTGCATCTACTACTATTACTCCACACATCGACCGCTATCCAGCATGCATCTAGAGTATTAAGTTCATAAGAACGGAGTAACACATTAAGCAAATGACATGATGTAGAGGGATAAACTCAAGCAATATGATATAAACCCCATCTTTTTATCCTCGATGGCAACAATACAATATGTGCCTTGCTTCCCCTACTGTCACTGGGAAAGGACATCGCAAGATTGAACCCAAAGCGAAGCACTTCTCCCATTGCAAGAAAGATCAATCTAGTAGGCCAAACTAAACTGATAATTCGAAGAGACTTGCAAGGATATCAAATCATGCATATTAGAATTCAAGGAAGAACATATTCATAGATAAACTTGTTCATAAATCCACAATTCGTCGGATCTCGGCAAACACACCGCAAAAAGTATTACATCAAATAGATCTCTAAGAGAATCGAGGAGAACTTTGTATTGAAGATCAAAGAGAGAGAAGAAGCCATCTAGCTAATAACTATGGACCCGAAGGTCTGTGGTAAACTACTCACGCTTCATCGGAGAGGCTACGGTGTTGATGTAGAAGCCCTCCGTGATTGATCCCCCCTCCAGCAGATCGCCAGAAAAGGCCTCAAGATGGGATCTCATGGGTACAGAAGGTTTCGGCGAAGGAAAAGTGGTTTTGTTGCCCTCTCCGATGTTTCTAGGGTATAAGAGTATATATAGGCGGAAGAAGTACGTCGGTGGAGCTATGAGGGGCCCACGAGGGTGGGGGGCGCGCCTATCCCCCTGGGCGCGCCCTCCTGCCTCGTGGCCTCCTCGTGGAGTCCCAGACGTCTACTCCAAGTCTTCTAGATAGCTTTCGGTCCAAGAAAGATCATCGTGAATGTTTCATTCCGTTTGGACTCCGTTTGGTATTCCTTTTCTGCGAAACATTAAAATAGGCAAAAAAAAAATTAGAAACTGGCTGTCACGCCCAAGATGTGATTCTATCCCGATCACGTAACACTTACGTGATTGGGGCACAAACGCATTTCGGACGCTTAGCAAGATGGATATCATTACATCATACCATTACATACATACATAGGGGATACAACATTACATACAAGTCACATGAATACAACATCATCAATACAAAGTATCCGACTACGGATACAAACAAGAAAAACACAAAGACATATCATGGAAAGTTAAATGCACCACATCAAAGAACACATCATGGAGAATCTAAAACATCTAGGCATGTGACAAGGGGACAAACACAACAATAGCAACGAGCTCCTCAACTAGGCATCTCGTGACAAGTTACAAAACCTAACAACCACATGCACTTTTGCAACAGAGATAAACATGACAATATGAATTCTAACATGCATGCTATAGCAACCAACATGTAGAGCATCTCATGATGAACATTTTGACATATCATTTGCATCATTTGGATAAACATGCACCAAGTTGTCACATCTCAAACATGGCAACAAAATAACAAGTAGCAGTAGTTTATAACAAGTAGCACCCTTGCAACAGATATTAGAGCATCTAGATGAAGTCAAACATGCATGGCACAATGGAACAAAGTGTAGAGCATATCACCATGATCATTTTGACATGTCATTCACTCAATTTGGACAAGCACACAATTAGTTACAGCCACATAAAGATGCATATAAAATAACAGATTTTAGGACTTAGTCATTTTCACACAGGGAAAAACACGCGAGCGCGGTTTAACTAAAAGACGCACAGGCAAGGCTTAGGGTGAGCTCACCTAGTGGGCTCGGCCCAAAGCAGAGGGGCAGGGTAGGCCGGTCTGGAGCTGGGCCGCGGCTTGTAGGGCCCACGAGGCCGGCTGCGAGCGGGGACGACGCTTCCGCTCGATCCCGAGCGGAGCGAGGCTCTGGCGGCGCCGACGGTTGGCGATGGCGAAGCCGGCGGGATGGGGATCAGCCAGGACGGTAGATCCGGCGACCTCCGGCCGGATCTGGCCGGTGGGGCGGCGCGGCGGCCGGAGCTGGGTGGATCCGGCGGGAGGCATGGTGCGGGGCGGAGCTCGCACGCAGAGCGGCGGCGGGGCCCGAGGCCGCCGGCAGTGGCCGGTCCGGCGAGGTGGCGGGGATGCAGCGGCGGGGCGCGGAGGACGGGAGCGCCGGTGGCGGCGCACATGGGCCGGACGGGCTCGATCCGGGCCTCGCGGGTGCGGGGAAGTGGTGAGGCGGCTGGGGCGAATCAGGGGGCGCCATGTGGCGGCCCTGCTAAGGTGGCGGCGTGGGATTCGTCCCTGGGACGTGGCTGGCTGGGTTGGACATGTCCGGGCGGAGTGGACATGTCACAACCCTAGTTCTGGTATGCACTAGGTTAGTCTTGTTGTTTGCATCATGTTTAATTTTCAAATGAAATTGAATTGAGGACTTGTGAAACCCTCAGAAACCCTTTTTGAAAATGACCCAAATAAAAATTGCTCCAAAAGGTCCAAGAAAATGTTCATGTTGCTCTCTGAAAATATTGGTTAGAGATAAAAATCAAACCAATATTATTAGGAGCTCATAAGTATTTATTTTGGGCATTTGGAATTAATGCAATAAATATTTGCATTGGATATATATATTTATTATATATTTTATATATGTCCAATAATTCTGGATTTTGTGTGGGGCTTTGGATTACTCCTTTTAGTCCCTACAAATTGACAGAATAAATTAAATGATTTTCTTTAAAATCAAACAAATGTCAGAAAAAATAGAAAAAGGAAAGAACTTACCTGGCTTACCTGCAGCCCAACCAGGCAGAGCTGGCCCGGCCCACTGGCCAAGCCAGTCACCACCAACCTCGCGCCAGTAGGCGAGGCGTGTGGCCGGAGCGCGCACACATCGAGGGCACCACGCCTCCTGCCTGCCTCTCCTCCCCCTCGCTGCCTGGAAGACGCCTTGCGAGGCCACGCACCTCCCCTTACCTCTCTGGCTCTCTCTCGTCGCCCCTCCCCTCCTCTATCTCCCTCTCGTGCTCGGTCCCGACCGCCATCGTCGCCGCCGATCGCAACCACCGTAGCCACCGCCTCCCCCTCGCCTCTCCGCCTCGCTGCCATGCATCTCCAAGCCGAAGGAATCGACCCCGGACGCCCTGAGGCCTCGACCTCGACCTCATCTTCACCGCCGGCCGCCGTGGATCCCCCTTGCCGCCCCGACCGCACCAGGACCTCCCCGAGCTCGCCGTTCGTCCCGTTGCATTCGGCGTGAGCTCGTCTTTCCTTCCCCCCTGCCCCCTCACTCTCGTGCGTGCTGTAGCCCAATCCCCTCCGCGACCGCAAGCTCACCGCCGCCGGCGATGCCACCGCCGTGGCCACAGCCACGCACGCTCAAAACCGAGCACGCCACTGCATTCGCCACACTGCCAGAAGCCCGTAGCACCCCTCCGTTGGCCTCCCTGTGCCCTGTAGCCCCTTTTCGACGAGGGCCGAACTCCGGCGCCGCCGCGAGCTCGTTTCCGGCGAGCTCCGGCCGCCCTAGCTGCTGCCACTGGCTGGAATGGATGCGGGTGAGCTCCAGCTCCCCGTAGATGGTCTCCGCTGCGCAAAAGACCCCCGCAATGGAAATCCCGACGCCCTCCGCCGCGTTTGTTGCCGCCGGCGGCTAAACGCCGGCGTGTTAGCTGGGGTTTGACCAGGATTTGACCCCCTGGGTCAATGACAGGATGGCCCCACCCCTTCAGTTAGTTGACTGTTTAGTTTAATTAAGTAATTTTGGTTAATTAGATTAGCCACTGACATGTGGGCCCTGCCCTGCTAACTTTCTGTTAGGATTAGTTTAGTGTTAATTCACTCAGTTAATTAACTGAGTCACTGACCAGTGGACCCCAATGTCAGGTTTGACTCTGGACCAGCCCTTTGACCTGCTGACGTCATGCTTGGGTCATGCTGACGCAGTATTCCAATTCTGGTATTTAAATAAATCTTAAATGATTTATTTATTTCAGAAATTGGTTTAAACTTCAAAAAATCACAGAAATTCAACCGTAGCTCAGAATGAATTAATTTATATATGAAAAATTATCAGAAAAATTCAATCTATCCATCTGTACCATTTTCATGCATGACAAATGAAGTTATACCTACTGTTTATATGAAAACACATAAATGGCATTTAAAAAAATGCTTATTCCTAGAGTTGCATTTGAACCCTTGGTTCAAATGGAATTCAACCAAATAAAATGCTAGTTGCATTAGCTCAAACAACATCATAACTTCATGCCATATTCATGCATCATATTGTTGCATATGCTTGTGTTTGATTGTCGGCACCGTTCTTCTCGATAGGTCCATCTCCGGAGACCGATCCAGAGTACCTGTCAGAGGAGCAGTGCTCTGCACGTTGTTTTATCAGGCAAGCAAACCCCCTTGTTCATTCCGATACAACCCCTCTCTCGCTCCTGCTCCCTGTTATTGCATTAGGATAACAACGACTTCAATTGCTACTTTATGCTGCGGTAGTTGAACCCATTCCTCTGCATGACCTGTCATTCCACAGTAAATAGTTGAAACCCACTAGCATGTGTAGGAGTTGATTGAAGCCATGTTGCGATCTTACCATGCCTTGCTTGCTATTGCTTAGAGTGTGTCAGGTCTGATTCATCGGGAATGAATTGGAGTGCAACGATATGTTCTGATGCTGAGGGTTAAGTGTGTGAACACGATTTGGTAAAGGTAGTGGTGAGAGGCCATGTAGGAGTACATGGTGGGTTGTCTCACTGGAACCGTCCCTAAGAACTGAGTTCCGAGTATGTTGTCCAATGACTAGCTACTACCACACATTGGGTTCTGGTAACTCGACCCCTCTCGACTTATTAATCAACATGATCTCTGTCCAGGAGTTGCAACTAGTTTCTGGTGTTTGTAGGTAGTGTTAGTAGTCTACCAAGTGGCACTTGGCCAGGTGGGCTTGGGACAGACTAGACACCGTGGCACGGTGTACCAAGCGTAGATCCACTCGGTGAGGTGGGCTTGGGAACCCTGCGCAAATCATTTGGGGCCGTGAGTGACACCCCGGCCGGATCTCCTTACGGATGGAACCCGAATAGGCGATGAACCTGTACTAGAGTCTTGTGTGGTTAGTCAGGTCGTGACCGACACCCTCGCCAGGCTTCCGCTTGAAGGTTGCCGAGATACACGAGATGTACATGGCGGTAAGTGGCGAGAGCGTGTGTGAAGAAGTACACCCCTGCAGGGTTAACATGATCTATTCGAATAGCCGGGTCCATGGTTATGGACTTCTTGGATGCTTACGTGGTACATAGACAACTTGAAGTGGATACTCTAAAATACTCAAGACAAGTGTGAGTGCTATGGATGGCCTTCTCGTAGGGAGACGGGAATGAATCCATAGTGGTGTATTGTGTGGTGATTAGTGGACTCGTGTGCGCCACCTCAAAGTTACCAGCAATCGTAGTACAGGATAGCCACCGAGTCAAAGCTGGCTTGCTGCAACTAAACCCCACTTTGCCATCTTGATACAAGTGCATGTATGATAGAATCTGATGTAAGTCTTGCTGAGTACCTATGTACTCATGTTTGCTTAATTTATGTTTTACAGATGAGATTGATGTCTCACTAGTAGTTCCGCTTGGACTTCGACAACTAGCTTGTACCTCAGCTACGTTCTTGGACGAGTGTTGTAGATAGTCAGGCTCTTCAACCTTTTTCATTTGTAGATGTCTGTACTCAGATATGTTGTGCTTCCGCTTGTTGCTTGTATGCTCTGAATGTTGGGTCATGAGACCCATGTTTGTAATATTTGGCTCCTCGGAGCCTAATGAATAAATACTTTGTTTATTAGAGTCTTGTTGTGATGCCATGTTGTATTTGCACATATTGAGCATATTGTGTGTATGTTATTGAAATCCTTGGTATGTGTGGGATCCGACACCTAGTTGTTTACCCTTGGTAGCCTATCTTACAGGGAAATGTCTCCTAGTGCTTCCACTGAGCCCTGGTAGCTTGCTACTGCTCCGAAACACTTAGGCTGACCGGCATGTGTCCTTCCTCGTTCCTGTGTCTGTCCCTTAGGGGAAATGTCACGCGTTGTTTCTTTAAGTCCCTGTAGCTTGCTACGACTTGGGTTCATACGTTGATGACCGACACGTTCGTTGCTGGGTCACGTATGCCTGTCTCTGTAATTTAGAGCCACTTTTGGTTTATAACTGGTCATGTCGGCCCGGGTTCTCTGTCATATGGATGCTAGCGACACTATCATATACGTGAGCCAAAATGCGCAAACGGTCCCGGGCCAGGTAAGGTGGCACCCGTGGGGATACCGTGCGTGAGGCCGCAAAGTGATATGGTGTCTTACATGCTAGACCGGTGTGACTTAGGATCGGGGTCCCGACAGTGTTGGTATCAGAGCCTGACTGCCTGTAGGATTACCAAGCCAAACTGGTCGATGTTGAGTCTAGAAATTCCTTAGTTATATAAGGGTATTGATTGTGGAAGCGAACGTAAGGCTCTTTTTACTCCTTATACCTCATGTCTTCTGATCTGAGTCATCCTTCCTTTCCTACGGGGTTAAGGAACTAGGCTTTCTCTTCCGTCTATCAGGATCACGAGTTACTACTCCGTAGTCCCTTAGGATTGGTTGATCAGAGTCCTACTCCTGTTTTCAAGTTCTTCCAGTATAGTTTATTTAGTACTATCACAGTACCTTGAGTGATGATGTTGAGATGTTGAACTACCCTTTGTTAGCAGGATGTCTCATTCTGAGCATTTTACTGCCGTTATGCTGCCGGAATTATCCTAGTAGTTCGAGAGATACTAATTTCTTGTTCTACCTTATGCATTCTATAGCTGTTGATGTTTTCGTCCTCGGTTCCGCTTCTCAGGATGTCTTAAGTTAAGCGAAGCTCAGCTGTTCGTAGGAAGAACCACGGAGGTGGTAGGGATGAGGAGGATCCTCCCGACCAGCCTTCGTTGGCAGAGTTAATGTTAGAGATGGAGAGAAACAAGCGTGAGTCTAACCGCTTGTTGGCACGTATTGAGGAGAACACCGCATATCAGTGCAAGGAATCAGCAACCATCCACGACTTCATTCGTCTGAAACCACCCACCTTCCATCATCCCATTGAGCCACTCGATGCAGATAACTGGCTCCATAGTATCACTCACAAGCTGCGATCTGCGAACGTAGCTGAAGATGACAAGGTCATCTATGCCACTTATCACCTGGAAGGTCCTGCTAGTCTTTGGTGGCAGAACCATGAGGCCATGATTCCAGCTGGCCAGATTCCTACCTGGAGATATTTCACCGAGGCTTTTCGTGAACATCATATCCCCCAAGCCCTTATCGATCGTAAGAGAGAAGAGTTCTGTAGTCTTACACAGGCTAAGATGGCTGTTGATGCTTATAGTCGAGAGTTTGAGAACCTCGCCCGCTATGCTACAGAGGAAGTGTCCACGGACGCCAAGAAGCAGGCTAGGTTCCGGAAGGGTCTCAACCCCAAACTGCGTCGTGATCTCCACTTGCATCATTGCAACACATTCTAGGCTCTTGTGAACAAGGCCATCAATGTAGAGACAGCTCAGCTCACTTACGATGAGTCTCGTAAGCACGCCCTTGATTTGGGATCTTCCTCCGGTACTAGTTCCCAGAAGCGCCAGATTTGGGTTCCGAACTATGTTCTTCCACCCATTTATCCTTCGAGGCCATCTTATGTGGTACCTCTTCCAGTTCAGCAGTATGCTCCACCCAGGTCTATTGACGGACCATTTGCCAATACGGGTCCACGTCCTACCTCCAGGATTTGTTACAAGTGCGGAGAGCCGGGACACATTGCCCGTATTTGCACTCAGACCCGTGTTGCTCCATCCCAGTCCGAGAAATCTGTTAGACGTGATAAATCATCACGCAAGATGGTTAGTGTCAAGTCAGCTCCCACCGAACATGGACGTGTGCATCACGTCTAAGCCAAAAACGCTCATGATGGTCCAGATGTCGTTCTTGGTACACTCCTTGTTAATTGTCATCCGGCATCGGTTCTATTCGATACTGGAGCGTCTCATTCTTTCATTTCCGAAAGTTATGCCCGCTTGCACGACATGTCATTTTGTGATATGCCCTCCCAACTACTCATTCAAACTCCTGGTTCCAAATGGCAAACTTCTAGTGTAAGCCATGGTAATGAAATCCTTGTCGACAGACTTGTGTTCCTTGCATCGCTTGTAGCCCTCAAGTCTTCATATATTAATATCATTTTGGGTATGGACTGGATGACAGCTCATCATGCCAAGATTGATTGCTTCACTAGGTCTGTTCAGCTTACACACCCGTCTGGCAAGATAGTCACTGTCACCACTAGAGTTGCAAAGCGCCAACTCTATTCTCTTAATGCCAGCCCTCTTCTAGATCTTGAAGATGTTCCTGTAGTCCGTGACTTTCCGGATGTCTTTCCAGAGGAACTGCCAGGTGTTCCACCCGACCGAGATGTAGAGTTTGTTATAGAGCTTATCCCAGGAACCGCTCCAATCTCTAGGAGACCCTACAAAATGGCACCCTTAGAACTAGCTGAGCTTAAGAAACAACTTGATGAGTCCTTGTAGAAGGGTTTCATCCGTCCTAGTTCTTCTCCTTGGGATTGCCCCGTCCTCTTCGTTAAGAAGAAGGATGGTACAGATCGGATGGTCGTAGATTATCATCCCGTTAATTTGGTCACGGTAAAGAACAAGTATCCGCTTCCCAGGATCAACGACCTGTATGATCAGCTCGCTGGATCCTCAGTCTTCTCCAAGATGGATTTGAGGTTAGGATACCATCAAATCAAGATTAGAAATGGGGACATCCCCAAGACGGCTTTCCTCACTCGTTATTGTCAGTACGAGTACACCGTCATGTCCTTCGGTCTAACAAATGCTCCAGCCACCTTCTCCCGCTTGATGAACTCGATCTTCATGGAGTATTTAGATAAGTTCGTCGTGGTTTACCTCGATGATATTCTTATTTACTCGAAGAACGAGGAAGAGCATGCCGAACATCTTAGACTTGTTCTAGAAAAACTCAGAGAGCACCGCCTTTATGCCAAGTTCTCCAAGTGCGAATTTTGGTTGCCAGAAGTGGCCTATCTCGGCCATGTAATTTCTGGTAAGGGCATTTCTGTCAACCTCGAGAGAGTTCAGGCCGTTCTTGATTGGACTCCACCTGAAACAGTTAAACAAGTTAGGAGTTTCCTTGGTCTAGCCAGTTATTGTCGCCGCTTTGTTGAGAACTTCTCTAAAGTGGCCAAACCTCTCACGGAACTTCTCAAGAAAGATAAAAAGTTTGAGTGGTCCCCACAGTGTGAGCACAGCTTTCAGGAACTGAAAAGACGCCTAACTTCTGCTCCCATACTTGTGCCCCCGGATTTCACTAAGGACTTTGTTATCTACTGTGATGCCTCACGACAGGGACTAGGTTGCATTCTTATGCAGGATCGTCGTGTGATTGCCTATGCATCTCGACAGTTGCATCCACATGAGGAGAACTATCCTACACATGATCTAGAACTTGCAGCCGTAGTCTATGCACTTAAGACCTGGTGACATTACCTCCTTGGTAATCGTTGCGAGATCTACATCGATCACCAGAGTCTCAAGTATATCTTCACCCAACCAGATTTGAACCTTAGGCAAAGACGTTGGTTGGAGTTGATCTCAGATTACGACTTAGGGATTACCTACACCCCAGGCAAGGGAAATGTCATGGCTGATGCGCTAAGTCGTAAATCCTATTGCAACAATCCCATGTTGCAGCAGGGGCAACCACTTCTCCATGAGGAGTTATGTAAGCTTAACCTTCACATTGCTCCTCACGGATTCCTTTCAACTTTGGTGGCGAAACCTACTCTTGTGGATCATATCATAGAAGCCCAGAAGCATGATACCAGAATTACCCGGATCAAGAGAAACATTGCCAAGGGTATTGCTGGTAGTTTCTCCATAGATGACCGAGGTATTGTTCTCTTCCAAAACCGGCTGGTGGTTCCCAAGAAGCAACATCTTCGGCAATTAATTCTTAAAGAGGCTCATGAATCTCCTCTCACGATTCATCCCAGGAGTAATAAGATGTATCAGGATCTACGCCAGAGGTTCTGGTGGACTAGGATGAAGAGAGAAATTTCTGAGTTCATTGCTAAATGTGACGTTTGTCGTCGCGTTAAGGCAGAACATCAAAGACCTGTTGGCACCCTTCAGCCTCTAGCTATTCCTGAGTGGAAATGGGATAAAGTTGGTATGGACTTCATCACCAGCTTTCCCAGGACCAAGAGAGGGAATAATGCTATCTTCGTAGTCATTGATCGTCTCTCCAAAGTGGCTCACTTCCTACCTGTTCGAGAGAGTATCACTACTAGTCAGCTTGCTGACTTGTATATTTCTCGAATAGTGTCACTTCATGGTGTTCCACTAGAGATCAATTCAGACCGTGGTAGTCTTTTCACTTCTCATTTCTGGGAGAGTTTCCAGACTGCCATGGGCACCCATCTTTCTTTCAGCACCGCTTTCCACCCTCAGTCAAGTGGTCAAGTGGAACGGGTTAACCAAATTCTCGAAGACATGCTTAGAGCTTGCGTTATCTCATTCGGTATGGATTGGGAGAAGTGTCTTCCTTTCGCCGAGTTTGCTTATAACAATAGCTATCAATCCAGTCTCAAGCAAGCTCCTATTGAGATACTATATGGACGAAGATGTCGAACACCTTTGAACTGGTCAGAAACTGGTGAAAGACAATTCTTTGGACCAGATATGATCCAGGAAGCAGAAGAGCAAGTTCACATCATTCGTGAGAATTTGAAAATAGCCCAGTCTCGTCAAAAGAGCCAGTATGATCGTCATCATAAGGAAGTGGCTTATGAGGTTGGTGACAAAGCTTATCTTCGGGTTACTCCTTTGAAGGGTACCCATCGTTTCGGTATCAAGGGCAAGTTGGCTCCTCGTTACATTGGTCCTTTTCGCATTCTCGCTAAACGAGGAGAGGTTGCCTACCAATTGGAACTTACCCCACATCTTTCTCGAGTTCATGATGTCTTCCACGTCTCTCAACTCAGGCGTTGCTTCTCGGATCCCATCCGCGGAGTGGACCACGAAACGCTTGATCTCCAAGATAACCTCACATATCGAGAGTATCCCGTTCGCATTCTGGATCAAGCAGAGCGTGTCACTCGACGTCAAAACATCAAGTTTCTCAAGGTTCAGTGGTCTCATCATTCCGAGAGAGAAGCTACTTGGGAGCGAGAAGATCGTCTCCGATTGGAGTACCCCACCTTCTTTCCGCCTACTCCTGAATCTCGGGATGAGATTCTTTCGAGTGGAGGCGAGTTGTCACAACCCTAGTTCTGGTATGCACTAGGTTAGTCTTGTTGTTTGCATCATGTTTAATTTTCAAATGAAATTGAATTGAGGACTTGTGAAACCCTCAGAAACCCTTTTTGAAAATGACCCAAATAAAAATTGCTCCAAAAGGTCCAAGAAAATGTTCATGTTGCTCTCTGAAAATATTGGTTAGAGATAAAAATCAAACCAATATTATTAGGAGCTCATAAGTATTTATTTTGGGCATTTGGAATTAATGTAATAAATATTTACATTGGATATATATATTTATTATATATTTTATATATGTCCAATAATTCTGGATTTTGTGTGGGGCTTTGGATTACTCCTTTTAGTCCCTGCAAATTGATAGAATAAATTAAATGATTTTTTTTAAAATCAAACAAATGTCAGAAAAAAATAGAAAAAGGAAAGAACTTACCTGGCTTACCTGCAGCCCAACCAGGCAGAGCTGGCCCGGCCCACTGGCCAAGCTAGTCACCACCAACCTCGCGCTAGTAGGCGAGGCGTGTGGCCGGCGCGCGCACACGGCGAGGGCGCAACGCCTCCTGCCTGCCTGTCCTCCCCCTCGCTGCCTGGAAGACGCCTCGCGACGCCACGCACCTCCCCTTACCTCTCTGGCTCTCTCTCGTCGCCCCTCCCCTCCTCTATCTCCCTCTCGCGCTCAGTCCCGACCGCCGTCGTCGCCGCCGATCGCAACCACCGTAGCCACCGCCTCCCCCTCGCCTCTCCGACGAGCCCCCGAGCTCCGCCTCGCTGCCGTGCATCTCCAAGCCGAAGGAATCGACCCCGGACGCCCTGAGGCCTCGACCTCAACCTCATCTTCACCGCCGGCCGCCGTGGATCCCCCTCGCCGCCCCGACCGCACCAGGACCTCCCCGAGCTCGTCGTTCATCGCGTTGCATTCGCCGTGAGCTCGTCTTTCCTTCCCCCTGTCCCCTCACTCTCGCGCATGCTGTAGCCCGATCCCCTCCGCGACCGCAAGCTCACCGCCGTCGGCGATGCCGCCGCTGTGGCCACAGCCACACACGCTCAAAACCGAGCACGCCACTGCATTCGCCACACTGCCAGAAGCCCGTAGCACCCCTCCGTTGGCCTCCCCGTGCCCTGTAGCCCCTTTTCGACGAGGGCCGAACTCTGGCGCTGCCGCGAGCTCGTTTCCGGCGAGCTCCGGCTGCCCTAGCTGCTGCCGCTGGCTGGAATGGATGCGGGTGAGCTCCAGCTCCCCGTAGATGGTCTCCGCTGCGCAAAAGACCCCCGGAATGGAAATCCCGACGCCCTCCGCCGCGTTTGCTGCCGCCGGCGGCTAAACGCCGGCGTGTTAGCTGGGGTTTGACCAGGATTTGACCCCCTGGGTCAATGACAGGTGGGCCCCACCCCTTCAGTTAGTTGACTATTTAGTTTAATTAGTAATTTTGGTTAATTAGATTAGCCACTGACATGTGGGCCCTGCCTTACTGACTTTCTGTTAGGATTAGTTTAGTGTTAATTAACTTAGTTAATTAACTGAGTTACTGACCAGTGGACCCCACTGTCAGGTTTGACTCTGGACCAGCCCTTTGACCTGCTGACGTCATGCTTGGGTCATGCTGACGCAGTATTCCAATTCTGGTATTTAAATAAATCTTAAATGCTTTATTTATTTCAGAATTTGGTTTAAACTTCAAAAAATCACAGAAATTCAACCGTAGCTGAGAATGAAATAATTTATATATGAAAAATTATCAGAAAAATTCAATCTATCCATCTGTACCATTTTAATGCATGACAAATGAAGTTATACCTACTGTTTATATGAAAACACATAAATGGAATTTAAAAAAATGCTTATTCCTAGAGTTGCATTTGAACCCTTGGTTCAAATGGAATTCAACCAAATAAAATGCTAGTTGCATTAGCTCAAACAACATCATAACTTCATGCCATATTCATGCATCATATTGTTGCATATGCTTGTGTTTGATTGTCGGCACCGTTCTTCTCGATAGGTCCAGCTCCGGAGACCGATCCAGAGTACCTGTCAGAGGAGCAGTGCTCTGCACGTTGTTTTATCAGGCAAGCAAACCCCCTTGTTCATTCCAATACAACCCCTCTCTCGCTCCTGCTCCCTGTTATTGCATTAGGACAACAACGACTTCAACTGCTACTTTATGCTGCGGTAGTTGAACCCATTCCTCTGCATGACCTGTCATTCCACAGTAAATAGTTGAAACCCACTAGCATGTGTAGGAGTTGATTGAAGCCATGTTGTGATCTTACCATGCCTTGCTTGCTATTGCTTAGAGTGTGTCAGGTCTGATTCATCGGGAATGAATTGGAGTGCAACGATATGTTCTGATGCTGAGGGTTAAGTGTGTGAACACGATTTGGTAAAGGTAGTGGTGAGAGGCCATGTAGGAGTACATGGTGGGTTGTCTCACTGGAACCGTCCCTAAGAACTGAGTTCCGAGTATGTTGTCCAATGACTAGCTACTACCACACATTGGGTTTCGGTAACTCGACCCCTCTCGACTTATTAATCAACATGATCTCTGTCCAGGAGTTGCAACTAGTTTCTGGTGTTTGTAGGTAGTGTTAGTAGTCTACCAAGTGGCACTTGGCCAGGTGGGCTTGGGACAGACTAGGCACCGTGGCACGGTGTACCAAGCGTAGATCCACTCGGCGAGGTGGGCTTGGGAACCCTGCACACATCATTTGGGGCCGTGAGCGACACCCCGGCCGGATCTCCTTATGGATGGAACCCGAATAGGTGATGAACCTGGACTAGAGTCTTGTGTGGTTAGTCAGGTCGTGGCCGACACCCTCGCTAGGCTTCCGCTTGAAGGTTGCCGAGATACACGAGATGTACATGGCGGTAAGTGGCGAGAGCGTGTGTGAAGAAGTACACCCCTGCAGGGTTAACATGATCTATTCGAATAGCCGGGTCCACGGTTATGGACTTCTTGGATGCTTACGTGGTACATAGACAACTTGAAGTGGATACTCTAAAATACTCAAGACAAGTGTGAGTGCTATGGATGGCCTTCTCGTAGGGATACGGGAATGAATCCATAGTGGTGTATTGTGTGGTGATTAGTGGACTCGTGTGCGCCACCTCAAAGTTACCAGCAATCGTAGTACAAGATAGCCAACTAGTCAAAGCTGGCTTGCTGCAACTAAACCCCACTTTGCCATCTTGATACAAGTGCATGTATGATAGGATCTGATGTAAGTCTTGCTGAGTACCTTTGTACTCATGTTTGCTTAATTTATGTTTTGCAGATGAGATTGATGTCTCACTAGTAGTTCCGCTTGGACTTCGACAAGTAGCTTGTACCTCAGCTACGTTCTTGGACGAGTGTTGTAGATAGTCAGGCTCTTCAGCCTTTTTCATTTGTAGATGTCTGTACTCAGACATGTTGTGCTTCCGCTTGTTGCTTGTATGCTCTGAATGTTGGGTCATGAGACCCATGTTTGTAATATTTGGCTCCTCGGAGCCTAATGAATAAATACTTTGTTTATTAGAGTCTTGTTGTGATGCCATGTTGTATTTGCACATATTGAGCATATTGTGTGTATTATATTGAAATGCTTGGTATGTGTGGGATCCGACACCTAGTTATTTACCCTTGGTATCCTATCTTACAGGGAAATGTCTCCTAGTGCTTCCACTGAGCCCTGGTAGCTTGCTACTGCTCCGGAACACTTAGGCTGACCGGCATGTGTCCTTCCTCGTTCCTGTGTCTGTCCCTTAGGGGAAATGTCACGCGTTGTTCCTTTAAGTCCCTGTAGCTTGCTACGACTTGGGTTCATACGTTGATGACCGACACGTTCGTTGCTGGGTCACGTATGCCTGTCTCTATAATTTAGTGCCACTTTTGGTTTATAACTGGTCATGTCGGCCCGGGTTCTCTGTCATATGGATGCTAGCGACACTATCATATACGTGAGCCAAAATGCGCAAACGGTCCCGGGCCAGGTAAGGTGGCACCCGTGGGGATACCGTGCGTGAGGCCGCAAAGTGATATGGTGTGTTACTTGCTAGAGCGGTGTGACTTAGGATCGGGGTCCCGACAGGACATGTCCGGCGCGCGGTGGGAGCGGGGCTAGGGTTGGATCTGCTCGAAAAATGGAGGGGAGGCACAAATTTATAGGTAGAGGGAGCTAGGAGTGTCCAAATGAGGAGCCGTTCGCGGCCACGCGATCGTGATCGAACGTCCAAGATCATGGTGGGGTTAGAATGGGCTAGGTTGGCTGTGTGAAAGGGGGTGCTGGGCCAAAAGGCAAAAGGCTTCCGGCGGTTAACACGGTTAACCGTTGGGCTATCAAACGAACTCCGAACGCGACGAAACTTGACAGGCGGTCTACCTATGCTATAATAAGACCACACGCCAAGTTTCAACCCATTCCGAGAATGTTTTTTGGCCACTCAAAAAATAAATATTCGGAGGCGCCGCGGGCACGTGCAAGTGTGTCTGGGCTCAGAACGGACAACGTAGAGGACAAGGGAACTCGGGCGGATGCAAGTTTTGAAAACATGCTGATGCAACACACATAATGACATGGCAAGATGCAACACGCAAGCAGATGACATGGCAACGACGACGAATAACTAGCTGACACCTGGCGCACCGGTCTCGAGGTGTCACAACACTCCCCTACTAACAAGAGATCTCGTCCTGAGATCTTAGGAACGAGACGGAAGAGAAAAGGAAGAACAAAGTTCTTCGAGGACAAAAGAGTGAAACCAAAGAATATCGAGAGGTTGAACAATATGAAAGAAGGATACAACGGAGATGAACGAAGTTGCGAACACTTCGTTAGACAAGAGGAAGAAGGAATACGACGAGAACCCAAAAGGTTGAAGGAATAAGAACGAATTGGAAACCACACCGGTTAAAGAGATAGAAAAGGAATCTCCATGAAGGAATTTGGGTAGAACTCCGGCTAAAACTGAAAGAAATAGCACACTGGTTGAACATGAATGGAATGGAGCAAGAACTTGAGTATATGGAACGATCCATGACGAGATGAACAAGAAAATGCCTCCGGAAGAATTGAAATGATGGAATTAAAAGAATGGACAGAAGATGACAACTTCCATCATGAATGAATTGAAAGGGCATCTTCACAAAAAGGCTTGAACGGAGTTGTTGAAAAAAACAACCACAAAAGAATAAGCTTGTCGTGGACTTATGTAAACATCTCAAAGCTTGAGGTGAATTACTGCCGCAACGAAAAGAAGGATTATCTGAGAATGAAGAATTGCAAAACTCCACTTCAAAAGAATACGGAGAATTATTTGCACTCGAGATGCAAAAGAATAATACTAGAACTGCTCCAGAAGAATTAGATGAATATATGGAGAATGAATTTAATCATGAAGAACCACCATGAGGGACTCCGATAACAAAAAAGGATGATGATAGAAATAGAAATAACGGGTGAAAAGAATAAGATTAAGGCCTTGTGGTGATTAGTCGGGGTTCCGACGAGATAGCTGAGAAAAACTTTGAACTCCGGAAAAGGAAAGATGAAAGACACTTCGGACTAGAATTTATTCATCAAGAATAGACTCCGAAGGAAGGAATTAATCCACTCGATGAAAAGAATAAGAATTATGTTATGCTTATCCTCCACCAATTAAATTGACGAAAACAATGGATTCACATACTACTTATTCTCGTTGAAATTTTAAAGAGGGATATCTCGCGAACTTGCGAAAATCTTCATAAAACACCGGTAAGATTGGAATAAAAAGAATGGATAGATATGATAACACCGGAAAATAACTGTTTGAGCGAACCACCGTAAGGAATTGAAAACGAGTGAATAAAAGAAACGAACCACCGGGAAGAATTAAAATCGAGTGAAGAACGAGAATGACCACCGTAAGGAATTAAAATCGAATGAAGAAAGAGAAGAAAACCACCGTAAGAAATTGAAATTGAGTGAATACGATGAATTGCCGGAAAGAATAAGCGCTTGGGGAATTTAAATGACGAGAACGAAGAGATCGCGAACTGATTAAAGAATGCTTGAACGAAGCACCGGAAGAAAGTGAGACGAATGAAGAGGCATCACTGAAGAATATTTGGAGGACAAAGTTGAAAACTGAGAAGGAAGAAATCTTCTGAAATGATGGCCTTCGGAGGAACACAAAGAAATTATTGATGAAATGCTCCGGGCGAATGAAAAGAAGAAAGGTTGAACCAACGATGGAAATAATTAAAAGCGATCTTGAAGAAGGCATATGACTGATGGAATCCATACTTACGTCACATTTGAAAGAATTACAGAACACTCCGGGAAAATAAAAGAGTCAGGTAAGATCCTGGGAAAAGACCTGTGGGTTATGAGCCCACCGAAAAGAAAACACCGTTGTGAAGGATTGAAAGGAGAAGATGCACCGGAACAATTGAAAAACTCGAATGAGGTGACAACCTCGAATTAATTGGAACACGGAGAAATCTCTTGAGATTGTCTTTGGAACACCGGAATAATTAAATGACGAGAGTTAACGAGACAAGGGAAAAACTTGAGCCGACTAAAGAGTAAGAACAACATCGAAAACTTGAGTTGAATCCACCGGAAAAGAAGAAGAGGTGAAGAATATTGAACGAGAGGAGAATTCTCCAATTGAAATGATTGATGAAAGAAAGCAAAGACTTCACACGAGTAGGATGGATACTCGATTAAGGGCTCCAGCTCAAGAAGCAAAAGGGTGGGCGGGTGGGAAAAGAAAGACCCCATTGGATGGGGAAACACCGTCGGTTGAAAGAACTGAGGTTGAACTTGCAAAGAAGAAGAGGGTTGAATCCACTTGACGGGAGATGCACCAGATGAAAGAATTAACAACGCAATGAACGAAAACTATCCATGAGATCCTGAAATTTTTTGAAGGGGAAGAGCAGTAATTCAAAACACCTACGTCAAGATTCCTCACCAGAGCGACGAAGGGGCACGGAAGTAAAAAGAATTCCTACTCTCCGATATAACTAGACTCCGAAAAAAGTTTTGCTAGACTCAACAACGGCCAGACTACAATCAATCAAGGGGGCTCCTATGGTCGGTCGAGGCTCTGATACCAACTTGTCAGGCCCAAGATGCGATTCTATCCCGATCACGTGACACTTACGTGATTGGGGCACAACTGCATTTCGGGCGCTTTGCAAGATGGATATCATTACATCATACCATTACATACATACATAGGGGATACAACATTACATACAAGTCACATGAATACAACATCATCAATACAAAGTATCCGACTACGGATACAAACAAGAAAAACACAAAGACATATCATGGAAAGTTAAATGCACCACATCAAAGAACACATCATGGAGAATCTAAAACATCTAGGCATGTGACAAGGGGACAAACACAACAATAGCAACGAGCTCCTCAACTAGGCATCTCGTAACAAGTTACAAAACCTAACAACCACATGCACTTTTGCAACAGAGATAAACATGGCAATATGAATTCTAACATGCATGCTATAGCAACCAACATGTAGAGCATCTCATGATGAACATTTTGACATATCATTTGCATCATTTGGATAAACGTGCACCAAGTTATCACATCTCAAACATGGCAATAAAATAACAAGTAGCAGCAGTTTATAACAAGTAGCACCCTTGCAACAGATATTAGAGCATCTAGATGAAGTCAAACATGCATGGCACAATGGAACAAGGTGTAGAGCATATCACCACGATCATTTTGACATGTCATTCACTCAATTTGGACAAGCACACAATTAGTTACAGCCACATAAAGATGCATATAAAATAACAGATTTTAGGACTTAGTCATTTTTACACAGGGAAAAACACGCGAGTGCAGTTTAACTAAAAGACGCACATGCAAGGCTTAGGGTGAGCTCACCTAGTGGGCTCAGCCCAAAGCAGAGGGGCAGGGTAGGCCGGTCTGGAGCTGGGCCGCGGCTTGTAGGGCCCACGAGGCCGGCTGCGAGCGGGGACGACGCGTCCGCTCGATCCCGAGCGGAGCGAGGCTCTCGCGGCGTCGTCGGGATGGGGATCGGCCAGGACGGCAGATCTGGCGACCTCCGGCCGGATCTGGCCGGTGGGGCGGCGCGGCGGCCGGAGCTGGGTGGATCTGGCGGGAGGCAAGGTGCGGGGCGGAGCTCGCACGCAGGGCGGCGGCGGGGCCCGAGGCCGCCGACAGTGGCCGGTCCGGCGAGGTGGCGGGGATGCGGCGGCGGGGCGCAGAGGACGGGAGCGCCGGTGGCGGCGCACACGGGCCGGACGGGCTCGATCCGGGCCCCGCGGGCGCGGGGAAGTGGTGAGGCGGCGGGGGCGAATCAGGGGCGCCACGTGGCGGCCCCGCTGAGGTGGCGGCGTGGGATTCGACCATGGGACGTGGTTGGCTGGGTTGGACATGTCCGGGCGGAGTGGACATGTCCGGCGCGCGGTGGGAGCGGGGCTAGGGTTGGATCTGCGCGAAAAATGGAGGGGAGGCACACGTTTATAGGTAGAGGGAGCTAGGAGTGTCCAAATGAGGAGCCGTTCACGGCCACGCGATCGTGATCGAACGACCAAGAGCATGGAGGGGTTAGAATGGGCTAGGTGGGCTATGTGAAAGGGGGTGCTGGGCCAAAAGGCAAAAGGCTTCCGGCGGTTAACACGGTTAACCGTTGGGCTATCAAACGAACTCTGAACGCGACGAAACTTGACAGGCGGTCTACCTATGCTATAATAAGACCACACGCCAAGTTTCAACCCATTCCGAGAACGTTTTTTGGCCACTCACAAAATAAATATTCGGAGGCGCCGCGGGCACGTGCAAGTGTGTCTGGGCTCAGAACGGACAACGGAGAGGACAAGGCAACTCGGGCGGATGCAAGTTTTGAAAACATGCTGATGCAACACACATGATGACATGGCAAGATGCAACACGCAAGCAGATGACATGGTAACGATGACGAATAATGTCGGGGTTTTGGGACGACATATGCCAAAGGATGGCTTATCATGCATGGGGTCAAAAGAACGTCGCCGAGCTCGGGAAGCGGGATAAGGCGATACTTAGGACGCCTACGAATCTTACCCAGGTTCGGGGCTCTCCGGGGAGATAACACCCCTAGTCCTGCTCTATGGGGACCCCGCGTCATCAGTGATAGCACTAGAGTAGCTACAGGATTGCTCCTTGAGGTGTGATGTCCAAAGGAAGAAGATGAACAAGGCTAGCTCACCTCCTCTCTCTCCTATCTAGGGTTCTGGTCTTGTGAACTTCTAATAGCCAACTCTCCAGCCCTCAACATGGAGGACCCTGGGGGGTTTATATAGGCCTACCCCCTAGGGGTACAATGGTAACCTCGACGGCATGGCCCCCAGCCGTCAGTGTCTTCTAGTGCCGGCCTCGCCGCTTGTCTGCTGGGGCCCGCCGCCTGTGGGCCCCTCGTGATCGCCTTTCACTATGGGGGTGCTTTTGCTGACGGCAGCCTTGTTGGGGAGGAGATGGCTACAGTGCCATCGTCCCTCGCCGTACGCTGCCGCCTCGCCCCATCCCATCATCTTGATGAGGCTTGGACTTCTAGGGCGGGGTGTGCCGTCTGCCACCAGACGGCCGTCTCCCCCGACCGCCTGCCAGAGGCGGTTTGCTCTTGAGCTTGCTCGCTGACCGATGGGGCCAGCCGCCTGCTGGCCCCGCCGGTTGAGGGTAGTGGGATCGTGGCCTCCTTTGACCAGTGCTTTGTCACGGCCCTCATGGCTACAGCGACCCGCCGCTTATTAGATATTCCCAAAGTACATGGTCACTGTTGCCATGCCCCTATAGATCTTCTAAGGACACGTTCTCCTGTAGCCATGCCCTCGCCACGCCGGGACTCTCCTCAGCGTGTTCCCTGAGGGAGGAGTGTAGGGCTGTCTGCTGGCTGGTGGCGCTTGGTCTCGCCGCCTGTTGGGTCCCTGCCGCGTGCTGGCAGCCGGCTCCTAGGGCAGGCCACCCTAGGAGGTGGCTCGAGGAGCAGACGGCCGCAGTAGACCAAGCGGCTGTTATTTGTCTTAAAATACCAAGGGTCGGCGCTGAGGGTACCCATGGTCAATATCTCTGACAGTAGTCCCGGAAGCTGGTGGAACTCCGATGCGGACGCTGGAGATGCTGAGGGGTTCCAGCAGCTTCTCCCCTCAAGCTTGCTTATCGTCTGTCTCTCGTCTGCTTAAAGAATCCGTCTGCCGCCAGCCGGCTCTGCGCTGTAGGAGCCGGCCTCTGGAAGCCGTATCGCCGTCTCAGAATCTTTGGCGGGAAGGCGCCGCCTGGCCAGCGGTCAGTCAAACAGACCCGCGGTCCGTTGGCAGCGTCCACGCGTCACCGCCCTGTCACGTCGGCCTGCCAGCCCACGCGCGTGATAGGACATAACAATGGGCGGGGGCCCGCCACTAAGGGCCTTGGACCCCGCGCGGATCCACAGTGGCAGGGGTAATCGATTACCCTCCCACGCGCATTTAATGCACGCGGGTTAGGCGCGAGAAAACCGGGGGTCGTGCGGGACGTGGGGTGGTTAAGCCCACGCCCGCCCCCTCGCCTTCGTCGCCGGGGCCTATATATAGGCCGGGGGAGAGGGTTGGCGCTGCTCTAGCGCTCACTCTCCCCTGTCCTTCATCTTCTTCCTCGCTTCTCCTTGCCGCAGTCACAGCGAACCACTGCCCGAGCCATGGCTGCTCCAGTGCCTACCCGACACCACGGCCAATGGGACGGCAGTGAGGTCGTGCAAGAGCAAGTGGACGTTCTTCGGCGGTCGCGGAAGCTACCGCCGACCGACAGGGTCGCCGTGTGCCTGGCGCGCGGCGGCGGAAATCAGACCGGCCCCGCAGCAAGGCGAGCGGGTCGTCTTCCGCTCGCACTTTCCGTGCGGGTTTGGCCTGCCGGCGAGTGGCTTCTTCCGCTCGTTCCTCGACTTCTTCCACATCCAGCCGCACCACCTCACGCCGAACACGATAACCACCATTTCTTCCTTCGTCGTCCTCTGCGAGGCCTATCTTGGCATCCTTCCCACCATCGAGCTCTGGACTGAGCTCTTCTATGTGAAGTTGGGCACTGCGGTCCAGAGCGTGGTCGCTCAGTGCAGAGGATGCATCGCCGTGAAGCGCACCGGGGCGAGAAACTTCTTCCCGGCGCCGAAACTCGTTAGATCGGTGAAGCAGTGGCAGAAGACGTAATTTTACGTTCCAATGTCGACCCCGAGGAAGATTTCATCTGCCTGCTAGAGTGGGCACCGGGGCCGCCTGCTGAGCCTCGGTACTCTTGGAGGACCCGGCCCGTCGCCCTGACGGAAGGCGCCTCCGTCGCCGTGCGCCGTATCTGGGAGCTGAGAGATGACGAAGGCCTGGAGTTCGCGGATCTACTTCTGACGTTCGCCGAGCGCCGGGTGCTGCCGCTGCAGTGCCGGCCCCACCTCATCTGTGATATGAGCGGGCGCCGGGACCCCAGCCGGACCTGCACCAAGCCCCTGCCACACGGGGAAGTGGCCCGGCTAGTGAACCACATCTCTAGCTGCCAGGTCTCCGACGCTGGCTGGGCCTTCAGCAAGGCTCCATACAGCCGCGACAACCAGCCGCCCGCAGGAAGTTTTCGTCCTTCTATTTTCTTTCTTCTTTGTCCGGCTGTTGTAGCCGTCTGGTGCTGACACCCGGCTCAGATCTTCCCAGTCCAGCCGGCGCCGGGCTCCAACCAACCGGGCCGCCCCCTCGAGCCGGATCGCTCCCAGAGCGATACGAGCGACCCTGATCTTGGGGCCGCCGCCACCATGGAGGAGGAGGAGGTGACAAGCGGCGGAGGCCAGCCGTCGGGTGCCCAGCCAGAAGGCGGCCTCGAGAACTGGCCGGACGACAACGAGGAGATGGAGGAGGCACCCGTCCGCGCCAGCCAGCAGGCGGGGCCGTCTGGCACAGCTAGCAGGCGGGGCCGTCTGGAACAGCCGGCGGCGGGAAACGGCGGTGCACGTCAGGGCCGACTGGTGCCCCGCCCAAGAAGCTTCGGCTGTCGACTGCCGCCACGAGGCGTCAGGAGGCAGCCGCCAGGGCAAACATGCCGAAGAAGCCCAAGGCCAGGCCAGTCGTGTTTGGGTAAGTATTCTTCATTCTTTCTTTGTGTCTTGTTCTTCTTTCATGGCTGATTCTTTCTTGATTCTTTATTTCTTCTGGATGTCCGCACAGCGCGCCCCTCTCCCTCTCGCGGGTGCCAGCGGGCTCTATGGTAGGAGGCCCAGATGCCCCTCCTATGCCTCCTTGTGTGGATCCCACCGCCGCGCTCTGGGAGGCGACAAAGAGGAACGCCCGCGAGGCACGCGCGGAGCGCGAGGCCGCGGAGCGTGAGCGGGCGGCAGCCGATGCCGCCGCCCAGGCGGAGGCCGAAGCTGCCAAGAAGGCCGAGGCAGACGCCGCCCGCGTCCGAGAGCGGGGGAAGGGCCCCCAGCAGCCAGAGGGCCATGTCGTCCGCCCGGCGTCAGGGGTTCAGGAGCCGTCCGCCCAGGCGCCGGCTGCTGAGGAGCAGCCGGCTCCAGGCGATGGAGGTGACGAGTGCGTCATCTTGGAGACGCCGCCACCACCCCCCGCACCGCCTGCTGGGGAGCCGGGCAGTCGTCTGGTGGGGATGGAGATGCCACCGGTTGGCGGCGCGCTAGTGATTGGCCAGCAACCGCCCCCACGAGGCCCAGCCTGCCGGCGCCTTGCGAGGGCGGTTTCCATGCCCCAACAGGTGGAGGTCGGTGGGGCCAGCTCGTCCGCACCGGAGAACGAGGCGACCAGCACGGCGCCATCGAGCTGGAGATCCGGAGGAGGCGGCGCGTGGCTCGTCGCGTTGCGGGACGTCTTGGACCGCATGAACTCCCTGGGCAGCGTCGTGCAGACGGCGATGCAGGAGTTCATTGCCACGCGGTCTTCCGTTCGGGTAAGTGTGTTTTTATCTTCCTCTGTTTTTTATTCCTTCAATTTTTCCGTGGGGGCGCGTCAGCGCATCCACTGGGTGTAGTCCCCGAGTTCCGAGCCGGCTGCTGAGCACGCGGCTTGGAACTCCAAAGCGTTCACCCAGATCTGATCTTGCTTCTTGTTGCAGGAGTACCACAGTCTCCGCGTGGCCTCCTACAACGCGCATCGCCAGGAGCTGGCGCAGCTGCAAACTGCCTTGGCAGATAGCCGAGGTCAATGTCTCTTCTTCTCCTCGCGGGGCGCGTCAGCGCACCCGCTGGGTGTAGTCCCCGAGTTCCGAGCCGGCTGCTGAGCAGGCGGCTTGGAACTCCAAGGTTATGTCTTCTGCTGCTGACCCGTGTTCTTTTTCTTTCTCCCCTGCCAGCGGCCGCAGCCAGCTTCCGCAGCTAGCTGGGCGAGGCCCAGATGGAGCTGGCCGCAAAGGAGCAGGAGCGTGCCCTCGCTGCCCAAGACCGCGATCGCCTGGCCAAGGAGCTAGCGGACCAGGCGGCGGCCCACAAGGCCGAGCTTAGAAAAATGTCTGACGCCGAGTCCCTTCTGCGGGCCGAATTCGAGATTGAGCGCTCGAATTGGGCCGAGAAGGAGGCGGCTCTCCAAGACGGCTATGTAGCCATTGGAGACATGGTCGACAGTGAGACATCTGCCTTCTCATTCTGTTTTCATTGTTTGTAGCAGCCGTCTTGCATTTCTTCTGATACTTGTTCTAGTCTTGGCAGAATTCTTCCCGGGCTACTCTGTGGCCGCCACCCAGGCCATCGAGGCCGAGCGTGCTACGAGGCGCCAGGCGGGCCGGGAAATCGCACCCAACGCACCCAGGACCCCAGCCGAGGAGCTTCTCGCCATACGGGTGCGTCTTCTACCAGTCCGCCGTCTTCTCCGCCGTCTGCAGCGTGCTGGCGCCCAAGTCCTGGCCGCCCTCTGGCCAGGTGTGCCAATGCTTCGCACCCCCAGCCGGACGGCCGCCTGGCTGGAGGCGGCCGGCCAGCGCTTCGAGGCCTGGAAGGGCTCTGCGACGAGGGCTAGTGCACGGACCGCCTTGGAATTCGCCAAGAGTTGGTACCCAGGCCTGAGCCTTGAGCAGCTGAGATGTTCCGCACGGAGGCCCAGCCAGATCTGGCTGCGGAGCAAAGGGAACTCGTCCAGCGATCTGCCGCCCTCGCCCAATACGCCGACACCTCCCTCTTCATCCCGGAGCTGGATGACAGGGGTCACGTAGTGCCGCCTGGTAACTTTGGGCTGGACTTGGCAGCGTCGGAAGAGCCGGACGAGGAGATCGCCTCCAGTGAAGGCGATGAGGACGAGGAAGGCAGTGACGAGGAGACCAGCTCCCAGGAGGCGGACCCAGCAGGCAGTCGTCAGCCTGACCAGTCCTCAACAAGCGGGCCAGGAGTGACGGCCCCGCCTGCTGTAGGAGACGGCCAGACCGAGCCCCGCCAGGCGGCCTCCCCAGAAGCCGGCTCCGTCGTGCCACCTGCCCGGCCTGCTGCTCCTTAGGATTTTCATTTGTATCGTCTGCCTTTCTGTAAGACTCGCAAGGTTAATTCGAACAATTCCACCCGCTGGGTGTATTTAGTAAGTTATTGCTACAAGGCGGCTCTTAAGGCCTTTTGGATGTAAATATTCTTTTTAATGCAGCATCGTTTTTATGCAATTGTGCCGAGTCCTAGGATTAGCCTTGCCCTAGTTCCTTGTGGCGATTTTCTCGTTGCCAACCCTTTGTACTGCCGCCCTGCCAGCCAGACAGCCACTCCGTGGTTCTGTGGCTGGGTCAGGGACTTGGCTATTTTCAGGGTGGGCAAGTATCTCGCCCTCTGGAAGACGGTCTGGCCAAGCCTAGAACCGGCTGGCCGGCTCCATGGCAGCCGCCTGTTTAGCTTTAAGGGCCGGCTGGACCTATGTCTTTTTTCCTTAGCCATTTTTCATGTGGGCACCGCTTCTTGCCTTTGGCTCCTGCCAGCCAGACTGCCGCGTTCTGCGAGTCTGTGACTGGATACAGGGGAGGGCTCGGATGCCATTACATTACTTGTCTGGCTTTTTAAGGAGAATTCTCTAGACATAGGGCCAGGCGGCCAGTCCTTGGGCCGTCTGGTATGCTCCGGTGCCGGACGAAGGAGGGAACAATCAATCATTCACAGGCATAATTCTTATCATATAGATAAAGGCTTGGGAAGTCCCCGAGAATCTCTCGGGGCTCCCACTGATTCTCAAAATAACTTTAGATAGCATGACACATACTATCTTTCAGCTATAAAAGCAGCGAAGAAGGTTTGCGTTCCATGGGCGCTCTGACTCCTGCCTGAGTCGTCTCTCTTGCGTGCTCTTGGCTTCTGGGCGTCGATGAGGTAGTAGGCGTCGTTGCCCACTACCTTGCTGACGATGAACAGTCCTTCCCAAGGAGCCGAGAGCTTGTGCTGGCCGGCTGTTCGCTGGATCAGCCAAATCACAAGGTCTCCCTCGCGGAAGGAGCGTGGCTTCACTCGCCGGCTGTGATAGCGGCGGAGACCCTGCTGGTAGATGGCGGAGCGGCTGAGTGCTACCAGCCGGGCCTCCTCCAGCAAGTCCACGCCGTCTTCGTGTGCTTCTTTGGCTTCAGCTTCCGTGTACATGGTGACACGAGGTGAGTCAAACTCAACGTCTGTTGGGATGACAGCCTCGGCCCCATAGACGAGGAAGAAAGGGGTGAAACCGGTGGATTTGTTTGGAGTGGTTCCGAGGCTCCACAGGACAGACGGCAGTTCTTCGATCCAGCAGCCGGCCGACCGCTCCAAAGGTTTGACCAGCCGGGGCTTGATGCCAGATAGGATAAGGCCGTTAGTGCGCTCGACTTGGCCGTTAGACTGTGGGTGGGCAACGGACGCTAGGTCCAGCCGGATGCCCTGAGTTGCACAGAAACGGGCAAGTGCGCCTTTGGCAAAATTTGTGCCGTTGTCGGTGATGATGCTGTTCGGTATACCATACCGGACTGTGATGTCTGCCATGAATGTCACAGCAGTTGGGCCATTGAGTTTCTTGATTGGCTTGGCTTCGATCCACTTGGTGAATTTATCTATTGCCACAAGTAAGTGTATCAGGCCTCCTCTGGCAGTCTTGAAAGGTCCCACCATATCCAGACCCCAGACGGCAAATGGCCAAGTGATCGGAATAGTCTTGAGTGTAAAAGCTGGCAAGTGTTGCTTGGAGCTGAAGCGTTGGCAGCCGTTGCAGTTCTTCACCAAATCTTTGGCATCGTCCAAAGCAGTCGGCCGGAAGAAACCGTGGCGAAAAGCTTTGGCTAGGAGAGACCTTGAGGCCGCGTGGTGGCCGCACTCCCCTTGGTGAATGTCCTTCAGGATGGCCAGCCCTTTTGTTGCTTCTACACATCGTTGGAAGACGCCCGTCGCACTCCTTCTGACGAGCTCCTTGTTGACAATGCTGTAAGCTGAGGCTCGGCGTTGAACTTGACGCGCCAAAGTTTCTTCTGCTGGCAGCTCTCCTTTGAGCAGGAATGTGAGGATTGGCTGTGCCCAAGATGGCGCTGAGACTCCAGTTGCTTCGGCCAGAGAGACCAGGGTGGTTGGGCTGGGAGGTGGAGGGCTGGGCTGGGCCACCCGCAGTGTCTCCGAATTCTTCGAGCCGTCTGCTGGAGCCGGCGCCTCCTGACCGTCTGCTGGAGCAGTCCCCGGGCCAGGAGCTGGCGCGGCTGTGGGTGACCCTTCTGTTAGAGTTGGAGTGTCGTGGCCGCCTGCCGGGGCAGTCTTTTGGCCAGCAGCCGAAACCGCAGGGCCGCCTGCCCCGGGGTCGGCTGGTATGAAGATTGACTCTGACTCTGGTGAAGGCTTGATAGACGGTTTGCGCAGGCACTGGAAAGATACGCCGGCTGGTATTGCTTGGCGGGTGGAACCGATTCGTGCCAAGGTGTCCACTTCCATGTTATCAGCTCGTGGCACAAGGAGGAACTCGCAGCCATCAAAGTGTCCGCTGATCTGCTGGACGAGGAAGCGGTAGCTTGCCATATTCGCATCCTTGGCGTCCCAGTCCCCAGACGACTGCTGGACAACCAAGTCCGAGTCACCGTAGCACAGCACTCGGCGGATGCCAATCTCCTTGGCCATTCGGAGTCCGTGGATAAGTGCCTCATATTCTGCCACGTTGTTGGAGGCGGCAAAGTGGATCTGCAGGGTATACTTGAGCTTATCGCCTTTGGGGGAGGTGAGGACGACGCCGACTCCCAGGCCGGTGCGCATCTTTGAACCGTCGAAGTGCATCCGCCAATGGGTTGAGTCTGGCACAGGAGGCAGGTACTGGGTTTCGGCCCAATCGACTAGGAAGTCGGCCAATGCTTGCGACTTGATGGTGGTGCGCGGCTGGTAGAAGATGGTGAAGGTGGCCAGCTCGATGGCCCACTTGGCCACTCTTCCTGAGGCATCTCTGTTCCCCATGATTTCAGCAAGCGGGGCCGTGCAGACGACCGTGACATAATGCTCTTGGAAGTACTGCTTGAGTTTCTTGGCGGTGAAGTACACGCCGTAGCACATCTTCTGGTAATGGGGGTAATTCTGCTTGGACGCTGATAGCACTTCGCTCAAGTAGTAGATGGGCCGCTGGACGGGCAAGGCTCTACCATCTTCTGGGCGCTCGACCACGATGACAGTGCTGACCACCCGGCTGGTGGCGGCTATGTAAAGGAACATGGGTTCCTTGTCTGCTGGCGCCGCCAGGACAGGCGGGGTGGACAGCAGTCGCTTGAGCTGCCGGAAGGCTTCATCCTCCTGGTCATTCCACTCGAAGCAAGTGGTTTTCTTCGTCAATTGGTACAGGGGGAGTGCTTTTTCTCCCAGCCGGCTGATGAAGCTACTGAGAGATGACAGGCACCCCATGAATCTCTGGACATCTCGCACACGGGTCGGTCGTTCCATCCTCTCGATGGCCTTGATCTTTGTAGGGTTGCACTCAATGCCGCGTTCGGATACCAGGAAGCCAAGGAGCTGGCCTGCTGGTACCCCGAAGACGCATTTATCCGGGTTTAGCTTAATCCGAAAGCGGCGCAGATTCTCAAATGTTTCTTGGAGATCTCCCAACAAGGTTCCTCTCTTCTCCGTCGTCACCACAATATCATCCACGTAAACATGGGCATTCCTGCCAAGCTGCTTGAGGAGACACTTCTGCATGCAACGCTGAAAGGTGGCGCCAGCATTTCTCAAGCCGAACGTCATGGTCAGGTAGCAGAAGGCCCCAAACGGCGTGAGGAAGGCAGTCTTCAGACGGTCGGCTGGATCAAGCTTGATTTGGTGGTACCCTGAATAGGCATCAAGGAAAGACAGCAGCTCGCATCCGGCTGTGGAGTCAATCACTTGATCTATTCGTGGCAGAGCAAACGGATCTTTGGGGCAAGCTTTGTTCAGGCTGGTGTAATCAATGCACATACGCCATTTGTTGTTCTTCTTTAGCACCAGGACTGGATTTGCTAGCCACTCGGGATAAAAAACTTCCATGATGAAGCCGGCTGCTAGCAGGCGGGCGACCTCCTCCCCAACGACTCTTCTCTTTTCTTCTGACAGGCGGCGCAGCGGCTGCCTGATATGCTTTGCGTCTTCTCTCATGTGCAGCTTGTGCTCGGCGAATTCCGTCGGGACACCAGGCATGTCCTTGGGGGACCATGCAAAGATGTCCCGATTCTCACGGAGGAAATCAACGAGCTCGCTTTCCTATTTGCTGTCTAGGCTTGACCCTATGACAGCAAATCGCTCCGGGTGAGATGGGTCCAAGGCAATCTTCTTCGTGTCCTTGGAGGGCTGGAACGAGCCTTGCGGCTCCGCCTCCTTGGGATCGGCTGGTATGGCCGGCTGCTCGCCAGCCATTGCCACCAGCCGCTCTAGACGGCGCTTTTCCTCAGGCACAACAAGGGTTTCTGCCAGGCGACTGCTGGCTGTTGCACATGCGATGGACTTCTCGTAGTCCCCGGTTATGGTGATTATTCCCTTGGGACCGGGCATCTTCATCTTGAGGAAGGCATAATGGGGGACTGCCATGAACTTTGCAAGAGCGGGCCGGCCCAAGATAACGTGATAGGGGCTTTCTAGGTTCACCACTTCAAACCAGACCGGCTCCCTCTGGAAATGCATCTTGTCGCCAAACAGGACATTGACCCTGGCCTTGCCGATTGGCAAACAAGAGAGACCTGGCACAATGCCATGGAACACGGTCCTGGTGGGCTGAAGCTGCTTCCCTTTGATGCCCAATTTCTCCATGGTGTCTCGGTACATGATATTGATGCTGCTGCCGCCGTCTACCAGAGCCCGGGAGAAACGGCAGGCCCACCTGTCAGTGGAGAGAGTAGCGTCCAGGACCAAAGCATAGGCCCCTGGAGACGGCATGACAGCCGGGTGATCCTCTCGGCTCCAGCTAACAGGCCTTTCAGACCAGTGCATGAACTCCGGGCTTTTGACGGCAACAGTGTTGACTTCTCTGCGCTGCTGGCGCCGGCTGTGCCTGTCATCCGTCTGGCTGGTGAAGACAACATAGGCTCCATTTTCTTCTGGGAACTCATCCTTGACCTGGCCGCCAGGACGAGCAGCCGGCGGATTAGGAGGCGGAGCCGGCGGTCCAGCAGGCGGCGGAGGCAGAGCTTCTCTCCTCACAATCCTTGTGAGCCAGTGACACTTTCGTGTGGTGTGGTTGGAGGGCTTCGCGCCGCTGTGGAACTTGCAGGGGGCGTCCAAGGCTTGATCAAAGGAGAAGTCTGGCTGCCACACCGGTTTGCCGCTCTTCTGGCGCTTGGGCCCTGCTTGAGCTTCTGGCTGTTGTCCGTCGACCGCTGCCACCAGCCGGCTGTTGGCAGCCGGCGCCTGGGCCTTGCGCTTCTGGTCATTGGTCTGCCGGCGCCGGCTGGATTCTCCTGCCGGTGTCTTGGGAGTTGGAGGGGTCATCTTGCCAGAAGCATCTACTTGCAGCTCGGTCTTCATGGAGGAGTCAGCGGTGGCGTACTTGTCCGCTATGCTTAGCAGCTCATCCAATGTGGCCGGCTCGTTGCATAGGAGCCGGTGTTTGAGCAGGGTGCCTTCTCTGCACCCGGTCGTAAAATACTCAATGGCTTGTACCTCGTGCACTCCCTCGCAGGAGTTTCGCAGCTCCGCCCAACGTGTCAGATAGTCATGAGCCGACTCGTCCGGGCCTTGGACACACAGGGAGAGCTGACGCGGCTTGGGAGGGCGCTTGTAGGTGCTGGTGAAGTTGCGAGTAAAGGCGTCGGTGAAGTCTAGCCGGCCATTGATGCTGTTGGGCTTGAGGCTGTTTAGCCACATCTGAGCCGTGCCCTGGAGCATGAGGGGTACGTACTTCACCGCAACACGTCTGTTGCCTGTGGCGATGCTGACAGCCATGGAGTAGTCCACCAGCAAGTCTTCTGGCTTCACCGATCCGTTGTACTTGGGGGTGTCTCTAGGGAGCGAGAAACCCTTGGGAAAAGGCTCGTTGCGGATGCGAGGGCCGAAGCAGGCCGGACCAAGGTCATCTTCTTCTTCAACCCCCTGGGAGCGAGCCAGACGGTCCAGGCGGTGGCAGGCGTCGTTCTCCCCGACCCCCTCGCGGCGGCCCTAGCGGCCTGCCAGAGAGGGATGGTCAACAGGCGGAGGAGACGCGCGCCTCTCCCGCCTGGGAAGAGGCGGCTGTTCTCCTCGTCGTTCTACGGCCCTTGGGCGGCCGTCTTCGTCGCGCTCGATGGTGAAGCGAGTCTGCCGGCTGCGGCTGGCAGCGGGCTCTGAGTCTCGCCGATTGGTGGCGCCGACTGTTGGAGAGCGGGACGTGGCTCCCTGCTCCCGCCGAAGAGGGCAGTTGTCGGCGTGCGCAGCCACCTCTGATACCCCGCGACGGGCCTCCTGCTGCGTAGCAGCAGCGTCGAGGAGCTGGCGGGCACGCTGGGTCATGCAACGGAGATCGTCTCCCTCCAAGTGGCCCATCTCATCGACTGCCGCTTGGGCAGCCCTTAGGTTCTCCGATGGAGCCGCGGGGCTCCCAGCATGTCCGCTAGTAGCCCGCCGCGATCACGGACAGTGCCGGCTCGGCTAGGCTCGCCAACAGCCGGCGTGCCGCAGATGGCGCGGTCCATTTCACGATGGTAAGCTTCAGTGAGGCGTCGGGAGGCGGCCAGTTTGTTGGCGCTGTCGAGGAGCGAGACGCGGAGTGCCTCCAACTCCGCGCCGTCTACCCCCGCCGCGACAGGGGCGGCGAGGTGCTGCACAGCGGCCTCGAGCGGGTCTAGACCCATCCGGCACGATGGTTCGCCGTGATCGGTAACGAGCACCTGCGTGACGATGCCGACGGTGCCGCAGATCGGAAGAACGGGAAGAGGGTCGTTGACGATCTCCACGTGCTCGGGGAAGGAGTCGTCGGGGTCGACGATCATGTCTATTGGTGGGTCAGAAGAACCCACTGACTTCACGTCAGAGGCGCGCTCGTCGACGAGGTGGAGCTTGTCGAGGAGCTCGACGAGGAAGCTCTCCGGCGCCACTGGCTCGGCCACCGGAGAAGGTTCGTCGTGGATGCGGGCGGCGCCGAGCAGATCGGCGAGCCCGCTCACGGCGCATGCAGCCTCAGCGCTGCGAGGCATCCCAGTCTCCATGCCAGCGGGCGTGCCGGGCTGGCTACTCTCGCGAGGAAGGAACAAGGTTCCCGTCCAGAACATGTCTCCGGACGACAGTGCACCTAGCCCCACAGTGGGCGCCAAATGTCGGGGTTTTGGGAGGACATATGCCAAAGGATGGCTTATCATGCATGGGGTCAAAAGAACGTCGCTGGGCTCGGGAAGCGGGATAAGGCGATACTTAGGACGCCTACGAATCTTACCCAGGTCCTGCTCTGCGGGGACTCCGCGTCATCACTGATAGCACTAGAGTAGCTACAGGATTGCTCCTTGACCTGTGATGTCCAAAGGAAGAAGATGAACAAGGCTAGCTCACCTCCTCTCTCTCCTATCTAGGGTTCTGGTCTTGTGAACTTCTAATAGCCAACTCTCCACCCCTCAACATGGAGGACCCTGGGGGGTTTATATAGGCCTACCCCCCAGGGGTACAATGGTAACCTCGACGGCGTGGCCCCCAGTCGTCAGTGTCTTCTGGTGCTGGCCTCGCCGCCTGTCTACTGGGGCCCGCCGCCTGCGGGCCCCTCGTGATCGCCTTTCACTGTGGGGGTGCTTTTGCTGACGACAGCCTTGTTGGGGAGGAGATGGCTACAGTGCCATCGTCCCTCGCCGTACGCTGCCGCCTCGCCCCGTCCCGTCATCTTGATGAGGCTCGGACTTCTAAGGCGGGCTGTGCCGTCTGCCACCAGACGACCGTCTCCCCCAGCTGCCTGCCAGAGGCGGTTTGCTCTTGAGCTTGCTCGCTGACCGATGGGGCCAGCTGCCTGCTGGCCCCGCCGGTTGAGGGTAGTGGGATCGTGGCCTCCTTTGACCACTGCTTGGTCACGGCCCTCGTGGCTACAGCGACCCGTCGCTTATTAGATATTCCCAAAGTACATGGTCATTGTTGCCACGCCCCTATAGATCTTCTAAGGACACGTTCTCCTGTAGCCATGCCCCCGCCACGCCGAGACTCTCCTCAGCGTGCTCCCTGAGGGAGGAGTGCAGGGACGTCTGCTGGCTGGTGGCGCTTGGTCTCGCCGCCTGTTGGGTCCCTGCCGCCTGCTGGCAGCCGGCTCCTAGGGCAGGCCACCCTAGGAGGCGGCTCGAGGAGCAGACGGCCGCGGTAGACCAAGCGGCTGTTATTTGTCTTAAAATACCAAGGGTCGGCGCTGAGGGTACCCATGGTCAATATCTCCGACAAATAACTAGCTGACACCTGGCGCACCGGTCTCGGGGTGTCACACTGGCACTAGGCCTTCGGTTAATAGGTTAGTCCCAAAAATAATATAAAAGAGCATATTAAAGCCCATTAAACATCCAAAACAGATAATATAATAGCATTGAACAATAAAAAATTATAGATACGTTGGAGACGTATCAAGCATCCCCAAGCTTAATTCCTGCTCGTCCTCAAGTAGGTTAATGATAAAAGCAATTTTTTTTGATGTGGAATGCTACCTAACATAATTATCAATGTTATTTTCTTTATTGTGGCATGAATGTTCAGATCCGAAAGATTCAAGACAAAAGTTTAATATTGACATAAAAATAATAATACTTCAAGCATACTAACAAAGTAAACATGTATTCTCAAAATAACATGGCCAAAGAAAGGTATCCCTACAAAATCATATAGTCTGACTATGCTCTATCTTCATCACACAAAATATTTAAATCATGCACAACCCTGGTTTCAGCCAGACAATTGCTTCATACTTTAGTATTTTCAAACTTTTTCAACTTTCACGCAATACATGAGCGTGAGCCATAGACATAGCACTATAGATGGAATAGAACAGTGGTTGTGGAGAAGACAAAAGGAGGAAGATAGTCTCACATCAACTAGGCATATCAATGGGCTATGGAGATGCCCATCAATAGATATCAATGTGAGTGAGTAGGGATTGCCATGCAACAGATACACTAGAGCTATAAGTTTATGAAAGCTCAAAAAGAAACTAAGTGGGCGTGCATCCAACTTGCTTGCTCACGAAGACCTAGGGCACTTTGAGGAAGCCCATCATTGGAATATACAAGCCAAGTTCTATAATGAAAAATTCCCACTAGTATATGAAAGTGACAACATAGGAGACTCTCTATCATGAAGATCATGGTGCTACTTTGAAGCACAAGTGTGGAAAAAGGATAGTAGCATTGCCCCTTCTCTCTTTTTCTCTCATTTTTTATTTGGGCATTTTCTCCCCTTTTATGGCCTTTTTTTTCGTCCGGATCGGAGTCTCATCTCGACTTGTGGGGGAATCATAGTCTCCATCATCCTTTCCTCACTGGGACAATGCTCTAATAATGAAGATCATCACTCTTTTGTTTACTTACAACTCGATGCTTAGAAAAAAATATGACTATGTGAATGCCTTCGACGGTGTACTGGGATGTGCAATGAATCAAGAGTGACATGTATGAAAGAATTATGAAAGGTGGCTTTGCCACAAATACGATGTCAACTACAAGATCATGCAAGGCAATATGACAATGATGGAGCGTGTCATAATAAATGGAACGGTGGAAATTTGCATGGCAATGTATCTCGGAATGGCTATGGAAATGCCATAATAGGTAGGTATGGTGGCTGTATTGAGGAAGGTATAAGGTGGGTTTATGGTACCGTCGAAAGTTGCGCGATACTAGAGAGGTTAGCAATGGTGGAAGGGTGAGAGTGCGTATAATCCATGGAGTCAACATTAGTCATAAAGAACTCACATACTTATTGCAAAAATCTACAAGTTATCAAAACAAAGCACTACACGCATGCTCCTAGGGGAAGGGTTGGTAGGAGTTAACCATCACGCGATCCCGACCTCCACACAAAGGAAGACAATCAATAAATAAATCATGCTCCAACTTCATCACACAACGGTTCACCATACGTGCATGCTACGGGAATCACGAACTTTAACACAAGTATTCCTCAAATTCACAATTACTCTACTAGCATGACTCTAATATCACCATCCTCATATCTCAAAACAATCATCAAGTATCAAACTTCTGATAGTATTCAACGCACTTTATATGGAAGTTTTTATTATACCCATCTTGGATGCCCATCATATTAGGACTAGTTTTATAACCAAAGCATATTACCATGCTGTTCTAGAAGACGCTCAGAATAATATAAGTGAAGCATGAGAGATCAATAATTTTTATAAAATAAAACCACCACCGTGCTCTAAAAAGATATAAGTGAAGCACTAGAGCAAAATTATCTAGCTCAAAAGATATAAGTGAAGCACATAGAGTATTCTAATAAATTCCGATTCAAGAGTGTCTCTCCCAAAAGGTGTGTATAGATGATTGTGGAAAAATAAAAAGCAAAGACTCATATCATACATGATGCTCCAAGAAAAACACATATCATGTGGTGAATAAAAATATAGTCTCAAGTAAAATTACCGATAGACGAAGACGAAAGAGGGGATGCCTTGCTGGCGCATCCCCAAGCTTAGGCTTTTGGTCGTCCTTGAATTTTACCTTGGGGTGCATTGGGAATCCCCAAGCTTCGGCTCTTGCCACTCTTTCTTCCATAGTCCATCAAATCCTTACCCAAAAACTTGAAAACTTCACAACACAAAACTTAACAGAAAATCTCGTGAGCTCCATAAGTATAAGAAAATAAACCACCACTTCAAGGTACTGTAATGAACTCATTATTTATTTATATTGGTGTTAAAACTACTGTATTCCAACTTCTCTATGGTTCATAACCCCCGATACTACTCATAGATTCATCAAAATAAGCAAACAACACACGAAAAATAGAATCTGTCAAAAACAGAATAGTCTGTAGCAATCTGTAACTCTAACAATTCTGAAATTAATTTGTGGATGTGAGGAATTTGTCTATTAATCATCTGCAAAAATAATCAACTTAAAATCACTCTCCAGTAAAAAATGGCAGCTAATCTCATGAGCGCAAAAGATTCTGTTAATTACAGCAAGATCGCAAAGACTTCACCCAAGTCTTTCCAAAGGTTCTACTTGGCACAAACACTAATTAAAACATAAAACCACATCTAAACAGAAGCTAGATGAATTATTTATTACTAAACAGAAGCAAAAAGCAAATAACAAAAATAAAATTGGGTTGCCTCCCAACAAGCACCATCGTTTAACGCCCTTAGTTAGGCATAAAAACGCAAATAGATCTAAGCATTGCCATAGTAATGATAGGGCAAATCACGAAAGCTCATTTCATACTCCCTACGTTCAGCAGCTAGTTTTCTTTGTGGCAGGAAAAAGTAATCAAAGGGGCTAAATTAAATGGGACCAAAGTCCCCAAGATCAAGCTCGGGAGGTATTGGTTCCTTCTTTGGCCCTTCATATTGCACAACCAATTCATCATTATAAGCATTCTTTTGGCAAAAAGTCCCGAGCCTTTGTTCAAGAGGAAAACCTAACCCATTGTTTTGAATAGCAAAATCATCATTAAATTCAGAAATCCTATCAACTAGAACATCGTTAGGAACCTTTTTTCTAAGGTTTTCATTATAAGAAACATGATCTAGAGATCGTAAACGCATTATGTCTTCTGGATTAAAAAGGATTGCTTCTATGGGAGGGCGGCCAGCATCCACCCTGTAATGCGCAAAAATTTCATTGGCCTCTTTCATTATAAATCTAAACTCATGTGCCAAAAAGGTGGTTGCCGCTCGCTTAACAGAAGAATGCTCAATCTTAGAAAATTCTAGAAAAATCCTTTGTATGCAAGGATGCATGTGGATAAATTGTCTTTCAAGTTCAACTACGAGCAGAGATATAGCATCCGCAAGACTACTAGTTCTATGAAGAATAGACCCACCCATAGTGGGCAAAGCACCGACACAAGTAAGGAAATCTTGAATAACTCCTTTTCCAATAATATTACCACTACCAATCCGGAACTTTTTAGTGTGTAAATTAGTAGGTTCTTCATGAGAATCATCAAAAGCATCAAAGTTTCCCCCATTATTGCTAATCTCTTTTTCAACGATAACCTCCCTAGTTTCAGACATGATGGAAACAAACCGCACTAAGGACGAACACACAAAAAGCAAGTACAAAGAGGCGAAGAAAAAGGCAAAGGTTTTTGAAAATCGTTTTAGAAGTGGGGGAGAGGAAAATGAGAGGCAAATGGCAAATAATGTAATGCGTGGGATAAGAGTTTATGATGGGTACTTGGTATGTCTTGACTTCGCATAGATCTCCCCAGCAACTGCGCCCGAAATCCTTCTTGCTATGTGACGCCCCCGATTTGACCGTACACTAATCATGCACGCAAATGTGTACGACCAAGATCAGGGACTCACTGAAAGATATCACAACACAACTCTAGACACAAATTAAAATAATACAAGCTTTATATTACAAGCCAGGGGCCTCGAGGGCTCGAATACAAAAGCAAGAATACATAAAAGTCAGCAGTAGCAATAACATCTAAGTACAAACATAAGTTAAACAAGTTTGCCTTAAGAAGGCTAGCACAAAAGTAACAACGATCGAAAAGGCAAGGCCTCCAGCCTGGGACCTCCTAACTACTCCTCGAAGCCGAACTCCATGTAGAAACATCCTCGGGATCTTCTGGCTCCTGGACTCCACCATCTGGTTGCGTCATCCGAGAAGAAGGGACAAAGGGGGAAAAAGGGGGAGCAAAGCAACCGTGAGTACTCATCCAAAGTACTCGCAAGCAAGAATCTATACTACATATGCAAAGGTAACAATGATATGGGTAGCATATGTGGACTGAACTGCAGAAAGCAAGAATAAGAGGGGGATAGCTAATCCAACTGAATACTACGCTTCTCGTAACCTCCATCTTGTAGCAGAAGATGAGGGTAGCTGGAAACTAACAAGTATCCTCGCTTCTCGTAGCCTCCACCTTGCAGCATTAGAAAAGAATATATGGTAAGTTCACCAAGTAACAACGCATAGCATAATACTACTCGGTGATCCTCCCGCACATCACCCTGTGAGAGAGCAACCACCGAGTTATATCTGGAACTCATCTAGGTGTGTTTTATCAAGTATCTGGTTCTAGTTGTCATGAGGACGGAATACAACTCCGGGTCGTCCTTTTACGGAGGGACACGACTATTCGAATAGATTAACTTCCCAGCGGGGGTGCACCACATAACCCAGCACGCTCGATCCCATTTGGCCGGACACACTTTCCTGGGTCATGCCCGGCCTCGGAAGATCAACACGTCGCAACCCTACCTAAGTACAACAGAGAGGTCAGCACACCGGTCTAAGTCCTAAGCGCACAGGGGTTTGGGCCCATCGCCCAATGCACACCTGCACGTTGCGAGGGCGGCCGGTGAGCAGACCTAGCAACCTCCATTACTAAGGAAGTTACATTACACGGTCCAACCCGGCGCGCGCCGCACAGTCGCTGATGTCAAGAAGGCTTCGGCTGATACCACGATGTCGAAAGCCCATAACTATTCCCACGTAGCTGGTTAGTGCGTATAGGCCAATGGCCAGACTCAGATCAAATACCAAGATCTCGATAAGCGTGTTATAATGAAATAACCGCGGACAACGACCAGGGCCAGGCCCACTTGTCTCCTAGGTGGTCGCAACCTGCCCTGTCGCTCCGCCACAAAGTAACCATCAGGGGGCTGCCGGGAACCCAGGCCCACCACTACCTGTGTGGAACCGCCTTCCCCTTCAGCCCCCATCTCCGAATCATCATCATATGTATGTAATAGTATAGTCTATAACCGTGATCACCACCCGAGTGATCACGGCCCGATAGTATAGCATGGCAGACGGACAAGAATGTAGGGCCACTGATGGAGTACTAGCATCCTATACTAAGCATTTGGATAGCAGGTAAGGTATCAATAATGGTAGCAACAATGACAGGCTATGCAACAGTATAGGGGCTAATGAATCAACAATAGTAGCAAACCTAATGCAAGAATAAGAGAGAGGAGAATGGGCGATATCTGGTGATCAAGGGGGGGGGGGATTGCCTGGAAGCTCTGCAGACGAAAGGAATCTTCGAAGGCGTAGCCGTAGTCGAACGCCGAAGCATCGATGGTTTCGGGGTCTATCACGGTATCGGAGTCTACCGAAAGGAAGCAACGAAGGGAAAAAAATAAATAACAGAGCAAACAATAGCATCACAAAATATAACAAGGCAATACGCGGCGCCAGGCATGAGCTAACACAGGGATAGGTGATACCGGGGAAGGGGGAAAACATCCGGGAAAGTATTCCCAGTGTTTGACGTTTTCGGACAAACGAAACGAAGGGGAATGTTGCATGTTTGCTATGATAGGAATGTGTGGCGGGCAAACGGACCACGTATTTGGATTCGTCTCGAAATTCTGAGCAACTTCCATGTACAAAGTATTTTCATCCGAGCTACGGTTATTTTTCTATTAATTTTCAAAGATTTATTAATATTCTGAAATTTCCTGATTTAAATTAATTCGAAAATTAAAATACCTAAACTGCTATAGGTACACAGAGAAGTGTACCCAATAGTGTGCAAGAGGCTGACAGGTGGGGTCCAGTTGACTGCCTAGTCAGTAGTCAACTAGGACTGTTGACTGGTCAAGGGGTTCCACTAGACCCACCTGCCAGTGACTAGACTAACCCAGTCAGCCTGTTTGACTGGTCAACGGATCCAGTGGGACCCGTGTGTCAGTGGGATAATTAACTAACTATTTCTATTAGTTCTAATTAAAATGTGCGGGTCCCGGTGTGAGTTTCTGTTCTAACTATTAGTTTTATTTTTAAACCGAAGCTTAATTAGGCGGTGGGGCCCAACCTGTCAATGACTATTTAGGCTAGTTAATTAGACAGTTTAATTAACTAATAAGTAGTTAGCACGTGGGGCCCAGCGGTCAGCAACACAGAGAAGGGTTAGTGGCTGGGTTAGCGGTGCCACAGCAGCGCGCCGGCGGTTAACCGCCGGCAACCACAGCGACGGCGGCGCGCACGGGAGGTGTCGGAATTCGTCTACGGTGGCTCGTTTTGAACGCTTTTTGCACCTACGGCTTCATGAGGATCGCGCGCATCCAACGGTGGCGTCTGCTGGCCGTGAGACGGCCGGAGTTAGCGACGTCGACGAGCTGGAGCGGCGGCAGCAAGAGGAGCTCGTCGGGAGTTCTGCTGCAGGGCAAAGGAGAGCATGCCGCAGGGCGTAAAAGATCCACATGAGTGCCCGGAGCACGTACGCAACGTGGGCAGGTCCAAAGGAGCACGACGTGCTTGATCCGACAGGAATGGCGGACGCCGGAGCTCGGCTTCGACGGTGAGGCAAGCAAGAGGGAGCGCGTACAAACTGGGAAAGGGAGGAGGGGTGCAAGCTCACCTCGGGGCACACGATGGCCGGCGAGAGGGTTAGTAGCTGCAGAGAGGCCGGAGTCGACCAAGGAGGTGTCGCACCGGCGGGGAAGAAGAAGACGACACGGCGGCGTTGGGGGATCCTCCCACCTCGCACGCGTGGTCTGGACGAAGAGGCAGTCGACGGCGAGGCTTTTGGCGAGCTCGCAGGCGGTGGGGAGCATGGTGGCCTTGGCAGTGCGAGATGGCCAGCGAAGGACACGTCGGGTGTGGGCGGATCTGGGGAAGGGGGAGAGCGACAGGGAGGGAGAGAGGGAGGTAGCGGGCGACTAGGGTTAGGGTTCGGTCGAGGGCGTCGCAGGCGACTTGAGGTCGACGGGGAGTCGCCAGATGGCCGCCCTGTGGTCCATCTGCGTCGTGGACGGCGCACATGCGTCCACCGAGTTGCTGTGAACACAGGAAGGGGGTGAGGGAGGTAAGTGGGCCGGCCTGGAGGTTAGCTAGGCCAGCTGGGCCGGCTGGGCCAAGGCCCAGTTGGCCAGAGGGGTTTTATTTTATTTTTCCTTTGTTTAATTGTTTCCTTTCTGTTTCTTTTAGTAATTAATTTATTTTAGTTTTGTAAAATATAATTTCAATACCTAAATGAGTGTTTAGAGTTTCAACACTGCCACCCTAATTTGGACAGCTAAATAAACTAGCTTAATATTTTATTAATTTCAAAAAGGTATTTAATTAAATGTTTTGTTGTTGTTTAAATTACTTCAGTGCATTTAAACACTTTACAAAAATGTGGTTTCTACACCAATATTACTTATGATTTATTTGCTACAACTTTAACATTTTAGTTTTGATAATTGAAAACTTTTGTCATTTTACTTTATTTTAGACTTGAATTTGAACTGGATTGAATCAATGCGAGATTAATAACAGTAATCTTGGTGACGTGGCATCATTAGCAGGGAATTACTTTTGCTTAATTATCCGGGCTTCACAATTCTCCTCCACTACAAGAAATCTCGTCCCGATATTTAAGCGATGGAGCATGGGGGAAAAAGTGTTGGTAGTGAAAACCTAACGAGTCTTCTCGGTCTTGCTTGCCCTTTCGAAGAGGTTTAACCCTTTCGTTGATGTCTTCATTTCTCTGCTACAAGTCATCGTGATCAAGTCGTCAACCTTTCTTCGGGATCTCCATCGTCCTACGAAAGCGAACAGGGGGGAAAAACTTTGGAGGAACGTATGTCCACGAAGTATGTGCATCCGACAGTGAATTCAGAAAGTGGTACATGAAGTACCCTACGAGTAGTATTTCAATGAATGCATTGAGAACAATATGCGATGGTACCAAAGTTTCAATCGGGTAGGCAGTCGTCCGATGCCTAACCAGAAGCTGGAATGGGGTCTTGATCAACGAGAATAATATGGTGTTTGATACCATGATGAAACATGATAGAATTTAGCTCGTGAATTACACACGAAGCCAAGTGCAAAGAATACATTAGAATCAGGGTTGTACAGGAGAGTCAGGTTTCGATCCCGTGGACCTGTGGGTTATGGGCCCACCATGTGGGTTCAGACTAGGAAGGGCAATGACATCTTGCACAGAAAGCGAGGCATGTCAGAGGATAGTCTGTCAGCTAAGTTGGCAACAATTTCGGTACCAAGGACGGGGAACGAAGAGAGCCATTTTCTCGCACATTGTAACGAGGCGCACCAACAGGCGAGGTTCTTGTTCATCGACGGTTACCGGAATGTCATCAACAATAGTAACATGGTCTTACTGACAGAGTTGTACACCAAGGTGTTTACATAAGCAGAAAATTATTACTGCTTAGATTATATGTAGATCAAAGAAAGGTTAAACAAACAAATGGGAAGGAAATTTGTGATTACATACAATTAATAGGAGTATATCCTTCCCATGGATAAGCAGAACATGGCATACAGGGTAGGAGAGCAAGTACCCAACCATTTAGATAAAGAGGCAGGGATTAATCAAGATGTTAGCCATACAACGGTGTTTGGATAACTGACCAAGAAACATTTAGCATTGGGCTTCAAATGCTCTCGTTGAAAATCAGAGTACCACAGACATGCTTCGAGATAGCATTGGCATGGTCTTGAAGCAAAGGTCAGACTCAGATATACAAAGGATTCGTCAGAAACAACTTATATAATAAGTCTTACAATTTCCTCCTGGAAGAATGGTTATCCTTGCAAAAGAGATTATAATGATAGGTCCTCCAGCCAGGGGTGCTAGGTATGACATCATATTACCGAATCGTCAAAGGACCAATATTATAACTCCTGGAAAGTTGTCCCAGCCATCATATTTGACCGAGATTCAGATCCGATTGGTGTCATGATACCTCAGACTCGGGATGTTCAAGAAGAAACGGTGCAACATTAATCGACGAAATGACATTGCAAGATTCTCAGGAAATGAACTATGGGAGCGAGTTCCCGAAACAATAGTTCATCATTAAACCAAGGAGAGGATGAGGAGTTGGCTGATGGGCTCAGCGACAATTCATCGAGAATTCCAAACAGAGGGATTTCCACAATAATGTGAACAAGAGGATGACACTTATCAATTCAAATGATATAATGTTGTATGCTCGAGGAAAAACATACACCATTAATCATTAGGTGAAAGGTGTTCCTGAAATATGACGTTAGGCAGCAAGATCAATGTTAGAGTGACGATTCAATAACCAACAGTCTAAGAACGAACTGTCGATCGTTAACTTTAAAGCAATAGGGTTGCTAGAAGTGCAGAACTCAAGCAACATCTTTAGCATATTGGTATCCTGGTTGAAATCAACACGGGGACCAAGGAAGAATGGTGGTGATGAGAAGTATCTTCATACCGAGAATTTCTAAGAGGTGGGGCAATCCCCACAACAATCTCGACATAAGAGACAGTAATACTTCAATGCTGAACACAACACTAGCTGGAGAGCAAGTTGTAATCATAATGTGGACAAGTTCCCGATGAAAAGAAGTCAAGGGTGTTGTCGATGATAAAAAAAATCATCGAGGGCAAGGATGGTATTTCTCATCATGAATGCAGTTGACATCTTGGAAGAAGTCAAAGTGTTGAAGGTGATCCGACACATTTGCCGGGAGGTTTCAAGAGGATGCAATCTAATGACAATGGCAACAAGCAAGGGAATGACGAAGTGGCAAGTTATATGATCAATATATAAGATGCAAGCTCGGAACCAACGTTGCCTTTCGAGACAAGCAACATGATGTTGAAAGCCCGACGTAAGTCGTGCTCACACACTAAAGAATTCATGCACTAGAGAAGGACGAGGTAGCACAATAAAAGATAGCGAGACCAGGATGCAGCCGATAGTCTAGGAATGACCAGATTGAGTTCAGAATTTCCCAATAAAATACTAGGGGTATTGGATTTGTAGTGCAGAATAATTTCATTACTTGGTGTCCTCGGTTGACAACAAACCAGAACCCGTAGAGTGATTACAACAAGGAAAGACATTACTTCGACAAGGTTCGTAAGATGTGGTGCAATGGCAATACATCTTCGAGATACCAGGGGGTAATACTCGAAGGTAGAACATGCTAGAAGTAGAACCGGGTCATTGACCTATGACAGTAGATACTTCAACCTTGCCAAAAATAGGCAAGGCACCGAAATGAATTCTCATCAGATATGTCAGATCAGGACAGCATGGTCGAAACCAAAACTGTAAGGAATCAATTCAAGAATACCGAAAGAATCATACAGCTGGATAATCAGTTTGCAAGAAGCTTCCGAGACGGTCTACATCATTTTCATGGGCATGAACACAAAGTTCAAGGTCGACTCCCACTTTTTAATGCATATCATTTCATTCACCTCTCACTTTGATAAAACTGTAATGTTGGAATTTTTATCTGGTTGAACATCGGAAGAGTATGACTTGTGAAAACTTTCGGGTTCTCACGGATTAGGGGAAGGCATAGGTTCAACCCATCGGGTATCTTAATAACATATACCACAAGTTTCAAAAGTAAGGACACAAGCTCGAAAGCAAAGCATGGCTGGCCAAGCAGAGTATACAATTTACCAAAGGCATTATGTATCAGGGGAAGATCTCACAAGGTGATTGAATAGGATTGAAACTCTCGGATAACAATCCTACAATGGATCGGGCGATCCACAACGGAGCTGATGTGAGTATCGGTACTCTCTCAGAGGAAGAAAGAATGCAGAGGCATCAGATTCAAGAATCACCTGATTAGTCTGATGCTTAAATAGAAAGAAATTATGGTTTCCAAAACGAAGGATCAGAAGCAAACGCTCTGATTAGGGATGGATAAATTGAAAACACTTAGTTGGACAATCAATAAAGGTTTGAATTGCCGAGAACCAACTCATGTACGGAATGACGTCTGAGCCGGAAAGATAATTTTTAAAAATGATAACCTGATGACTGCGTGCATACGCACACAATGAATCAATAGGCTCAAAATGGCTAAGACAATGGATGTTGACGAAGACTACTAGTCATATGGAATTAACCATAACACAAGCATGCAAGAATTTCAAGAGTAACAGGCTGCAGAGGATTTTTGAAAGATCAAAAAGTATTCAGAAGAATTTTGTGAGATACATGAACAATTGAGAAGAACGAATCCTCGATAAATGTGAGGAAATAACCGTAAGGGATTTCATGCGAAATAAAACTGCAAAACAGTAAACTCAAAGGATTCTCGAGACAACGGAGAATATTTCGAGGCATCTTGTAACGATAAGAGCGACGAGGAATGATCATGAGAATGACAAGTGCATGCAGATATCCATAGGGATATATCGGTGGCAGTGGATTGCAAAGGGGATGAGCACAAGGGTCTTGGGAAAATATCGAGGGATATCCTCAGAATCTTGTGATGAAGCAAGTGATCTTCTGAAATGAGGGCTCTCCGAGAGAAATAGTTATGAGAACCTAGAGTCTGAGTTAGTAAAATCTTTTAACCCGAATAGAAGAGAGATCAGAGTCCCAGAGTATAGAAGAGGAATAAAAGATCCTAACACCACCCATTGGTGCTGTGGGCCCATAAGCCACACAACAAGTGAGTGAATTTGTTTTTCAAAGACTAGACTCAACTTCGGCCAAGGAGTTGGAAAGGGGATTCCTACAGGCAGTCGGCTCTGATACCAACTTGTGACGCCCCCGATTAGATCGTACACTAATCATGCTCGCAAATGTGTACGACCAAGATCAGGGACTCACTGAAAGATATCACAACACAACTCTAGACACAAATTAAAATAATACAAGCTTTATATTACAAGCTAGGGGCCTCGAGGGCTCGAATACACAAGAGTCAGCGGAAGCAATAACATTTGAGTACAGACATAAGTTAAACAAGTTTGCCTTAAGAAGGCTAGCACAAAAGTAACAACGATCGGAAAGGCAAGGCCTCCTGCCTGGGACCTCCTAACTACTCCTCGAAGCCGAACTCCACGTAGAAACATCCTCGGGATCTTCTGGCTCCTGGACTCCACCATCTGGTTTGCGTCATCCGAGAAGAAGGTGTTGGAAATATGCCCTAGAGGCAATAATAAATTGGTTATTATTATATTTCCTTGTTCATGATAATTGTTTATTATCCATGCTAGAATTGTATTGATAGGAAACTCAGATACATGTGTGGATACATAGACAAACACCATGTCCCTAGTAAGCCTCTAGTTGACTAGCTCGTTGATCAACAGATGGTCACGGTTTCCTGACCATGGACATTGGATGTCGTTGATAACGGGATCACATCATTAGGAGAATGATGTGATGGACAAGACCCAATCCTAAGCCTAGCACAGATCGTGTAGTTCGTATGCTAAAGCTTTTCTAAATGTCAAGTATCTTTTCCTTAGACCATGAGATTGTGCAACTCCCGGATACCGTAGGAATGCTTTGGGTGTACCAAACGTCACAACGTAACTGGGTGGCTATAAAGGTGCACTACAGGTATCTCCGAAAGTGTCTGTTGGGTTGGCATGAATCGAGACTGGGATTTGTCACTCCGTGTGACGGAGAGGTATCTCTAGGCCCACTCGGTAGGACATCATCATAATGTGCACAATGTGATCAAGGAGTTGATCACGGGATGATGTGTTACGGAACGAGTAAAGAGACTTGCCGGTAACGAGACTGAACAAGGTATCGGGATACCGACGATCGAATCTCGGGCAAGTACTGTACCGATAGACAAAGGGAATTGTATACGGGGTTGATTGAATCCTTGACATCGTGGTTCATCCGATGAGATCATCGTGGAGCATGTGGGAGCCCACATGGGTATCCAGATCCCGCTGTTGGTTATTGACCGGAGAGTCGTCTCGGTCATGTCTGCGTGTCTCCCGAACCCGTAGGGTCTACACACTTAAGGTTCGGTGACGCTAGGGTTGTAGAGATATAAGTATGCGGAAACCCGAAAGTTGTTCGGAGTCCCGGATGAGATCCCGGACGTCACGAGGAGTTCCGGAATGGTCCGGAGGTAAAGATTTATATATAGGAAGTCCTATTTTGGCCACCGGAAAATGTTCGGGATTTTTCGGTATTGTACCGGGAAGGTTCTAGAAGGTTCCGAAGTGGGGCCCACCTGCATGGGGGGACCCACATGAACGTGGGTAGTGGGGGCAAGGCCCCACACCCCTGGTCAAGGCGCACCAAGATCCCCCCTTAGAAGGAATAAGATCATATCCCGAAGGGATAAGATCAAGATCCCTAAAAAGGGGGGATAACAATCGGTGGGGAAAGGAAATGATGGGATTTCTTTCCCCCACCTTTGCCAACGCCCCAATGGACTTGGAGGGCAAGAAACCAGCCCCCTCCACCCCTATATATAGTAGGGAGGCGCATGGGAGCCGCACCCCAAGCCCTGGCGCCTCCCTCTCCCTCCCGTGACACATCTCCCTCCTCCCGCAGCGCTTGGCGAAGCCCTGCTAGAATCCCGCTACTTCCACCACCACGCCGTCGTGCTGCTGGATCTCCATCAACCTCTCCTCCCCCCTTGCTGGATCAAGAAGGAGGAGACGTCCCCGCTCCGTACGTGTGTTGAACACGGAGGTGCCGTCCGTTCGGCGCTAGGATCATCGGTGATTTGGATCACGACGAGTACGACTCCATCATCCCCGTTCTCTTGAACGCTTTCGCTCGCGATCTACAAGGGTATGTAGATGCACTCCCCTTTATGCTCGTTGCTAGATTACTCCATAGATAGATCTTGGTGATGCGTAGGAAAAATTTTGATTTTCTGCTACGATCCCCAACAGTGGTATCAGAGCTAGGTCTATGCGTAGTATCTTGCACGAGTAGAACACAAAGTAGTTGTGGGCGTAGATCATGTCAATTCTCTTGCCGTTACTAGTCTTATCTTGATTCGGCGGCATCGTGGGATGAAGCGGCCCGGACCGACCTTACACGTACTCTTACGTGAGACAGGTTCCACCGACTGACATGCACTAGTTGCATAAGGTGGCTAGCGGGTGTCTGTCTCTCCCACTTTAGTCGGATCGGATTCGATGAAAAGGGTCCTTATGAAGCCAATATCACGTTGTGGTTTTGACGTAGGTAAGAAACGTTCTTGCTAGAAACCTATAGCAGCCACGTAAAAACTTGCAACAACAATTAGAGGACGTCTAACTTGTTCTTGCAGCATGTGCCGTGTGATGTGATATGGCCAAAAGGATGTGATGAATGATATATATGTGATGTATGAGATTGATCATGTTCTTGTAATAGGAATCACGACTTGCATGTCGATGATAATGACAACCGGCAGGAGCCATAGGAGTTGTCTTATTTATTGTATGACCTGCGTGTCACTGAATAACGCCATGTAATTACTTTACTTTATTGCTAAACGTTAGCCATAGTAGTAGAAGTAATGTTTGGCGAGACGACTTCATGGAGACACGATGATGGAGATCATGATGATGGAGATCATGGTGTCATGCCGGTGACGATGATGATCATGGAGCCCCGAAGATGAAGATCAAAAGGAGCAAAATGATATTGGCCATATCATGTCACTATTTGATTGCATGTGATGTTTATCATGTTTTACATCTTATTTGCTTAGAACGACGGTAGTGAATAAGATGATCTCTCACTAAAATCTCAAGAATAGTGTTCCCCCTAACTGTGCACCGTTGCTAAGGTTCGTTGTTCCGAAGCACCACGTGATGATCGGGTGTGATAGGTTCTAACGTTCGCATACAACGGGTGTAAGACAGATTTACACACGCGATACACTTAGGGTTGACTTGACGAGCCTAGCATGTACAGACATGGCCTTGGAACACGGAAGACCGAAAGGTCGAACATGAGTCGTATAGAAGATACGATCAACATGAAGATGTTCACCGTTGATGACTAGTCCGTCTCACGTGATGATCGGACACGGCCTAGTCGATTCAGATCATGTATCACTTAGATGACTAGAGAGATGTCTATCTGAGTAGGAGTTCATCAGATGAACTTCATTGTCATGAACAATAGTCTAAGTTGTCTTCGCAAATTATGTTGTAGACCAATAACTGCGTTGTAGCTCCCTGTTTAATACGATCCTAGAGAAACACTAAGTTGAAAGATATTGTAAGCAATGATGCGGACTGGGTCCGTAGTCCGAGGAGTGTCCTCACTGCTGCACAGAAAGCTTACGTCTTTGATGCACCGCTCGATGTGCAAACCCCTACAACGTTGTCTGTGGATGTTGTGAACACCTGAGAGACACGTCCTGATGACTACTTGATAGTTTAGTGCACCATACTTTACGGCTTAGAATCGGGATTTCAATGACGTTTTGAACGCCATAGAACATATGAGATGTTCTAAGAGCTGAAATTGGGATTTCAGGCTCATGCCCGTGTTGAGAGGTATGAGACCTCTGACAAGTTCTTTTGCCAAAAAGATGGAGGAGAATAGCTCAACTAGTGAGCGTGTGCTCAGAATGTCTGGGTGCTAAAATCACTTGAACCAAGTGGGAGTTTAATCTTCCAGGTGAGATAGTGTTTGACAGAATTCTCTAGACACTATCACCAAGCTACTAGAACTTCGTGATGAACTATGACATGCAAAGGATGGAGATGATCCCGGAGCTATTAGCGGTTCTTAAGACCGCGAAAGTAGAAATCAAGAAAAAGCATCAAGTGTTGATGGTTTAACAAGACCACTAGTTTTAGAAGGGCAAGGGCTAGAAGGGAAACTTCATGGATGGCAAACCAGTTGTCGCTCTGATGAAGGAACCCATGGTTAAACCCAAACCTCGAGACTAAGTGCTTCTATTGTAAGGGGAACGGTCACATGATAGCGGAACTACCCCAAATACATGGTAGATATGATAGCTGGAAACTTCAACAAAGTATATTGTTATTGATGTGTACCTTACTAGTACTCCTTGTAGCACCTGGGTATTGGATACCGGTTCAGTTGCTATTAGTGACTTGAAGCAAAAGCTACGGACTGAACGGAGACTAGCTAAGGGCGAGGTGACGATGTGTGTTGGAAGTGTTTCCAAGGTTGATAAGATCACCATCGCACACTCCCTCTATTTTCGAGATTAGTGTTGAACTTAGATAAATGTTATCGGGTGTCTACGTTGAGCATGAATATGATTAGATCATGTTCATTGCAATACGGTTATTCATTTAACTCAGAGAATAATGGTTATTCTGTTTACATGAATAATACCTTTATGGTCATGCACCCAATGGTTTGTTGAATCTCGATCATTGTAATACACATGATGATAATATTAATGCCAAAAGATGTAGAGTTAATAATGATAGTACCACTTTCTTGTGGCACTGCCGCTTAGGTCATTTTGGCATAAAATGCATGAAGAAACTCCATGCTGATGGACGTTTGAGTCACTTGATTTTGAATCGCTTGACACATGCGAGCCATGCCTCATGGGCAGGATGACTGAGATCCCGTTTTCAGGTACAATGAAACGGGCAAGTGACTTGTTGGAAATCATACATGCTGATGTATGTGATCCAATGAGAATTAAGGCGTGTGGTGGATATCGTTATTTTCTCATCTTCACTGACGATTTGAGTAGATATGGTATATTTACTTAATGAAGCAAAAGTCTGAAACGTTTGAAAGGTTCAAACAATTTCAGAGTGAAGATTAAGAATCGTCATAACAAGAAGATCATGTTCCTACGATCTGATCAAGGGGATATTATCTGAATTATGAGTTTGGCAATCACTTAAGACATTGTGGAATTGTTTCGCAGTTGAAGCCCCTGGAACACCACAGCGTAATGGTGTGTCCGGACATCGTAATCGAACCTTATGAGATATGGTGCGATCTATGATGTATCTTACCGATCTACCGCTATTGTTTTGAGGTTATGCATTAGAGATAGCTGCATTCACTTTATATAGGGCACCATCTAAAGTCCGTTGAGACAACGCCGTATGAACTAAGGTTTGGCAAGAAACCAAAGTTGTCGTTTCCCAATGTTTGGGGCTGCGATGCTTACGGCTTCAGCCGGGAAAAGCTCGAACCCAAGGCGGACAAATACATCTTCATAGGATACCCAAAGGTAACAGTTGGGTATACCTCCTATCTCAGATCCAAGGGCAAAAATGTTTGTCCCTAAGAACGGGTCCTTTCTCGAGAAGGAGTTTCTCTCGAAAGAATTGAGTGGGAGGAAGATAGAACTTGATGAGGTTGTCGAACCCTCACTTCAACCGGAGAGTAGTGCAACACAGAAAGATGTTTCTGTGGAACCTACGACAGTTGAAGAGGAAACTAATGATAGTGATCATGAAGCTCCAGATCAAGTTGCTATCGATCCTCGTAGGTCGACAAGGATATGTACTACTCCTGAGTGGTACGGTGATCCTGTCTTAGAGGTCATGTTGTTGGACAACGATGAACCTACGAACTATGGAGAAGCGATGGTGGGCCCATATTCCGACAAATGGTTAGAAGCCGAGAAATCCGAGATAGGATCCATGTATCGAAACAAAGTATGGACTTTGGTGGACTTGCCCGATGACTGGCAAGCCATTGAGATAAATGGATTTTTAAGAAGAAGACGGACGTGGACGGTAATGTCACCGTCTATGAACCTCGACTTGTGGCGAAGAGTTTTCCACAAGTTCAAGGAGTTGACTACGATGAGATTTTCTCACCCGTAGCGATGCTTAAGTCCGTCGGAATCAAGTTAGCATAAGCTGCATTTATGAAATCTGGCAGATGGATGTCAAAACAAGTTTTCTTACCAGTTTTCGTAAGGAAAGGTTGTATGTGATACAATCAGAAAGGTTTTGTTGATCCTAAGGATGCTAAAAGGTATGCTAGCTCCAGCGATCCTTCCATGGACTAGAGCAAGCATCTCGGAGTCGGAATATACGCTTTGATGGAGTGATCAAAGTTTTTGGGTTTATATTAAGTTTGTTAGAAACTTGTATTTACAATAAAGTGAGTGGGAGCACTACAACATTTCTGATAAGTATATGTGAATGACATATTGTTGATCTGAAATGGTGTAGAATTTCTGGAAAGCGTAAAGGGTTGTTTGAAAAGAGTTTTTCAAAGGAAGACCTAGATAAAGCTGCTTACATATTGGGCATCAAGATCTATACAGATAGATCAAGACGCCTGATAATACTTTCAAAAGAACACACACCTTTGACATGATTTTGAAGGAGTTCAAAATAGATCAGTCAAAGAAGGAGTTCTTGCCTGAGTTGTAAGGTGTGAAGTTGAGTAAGACTCAAAGCTTGACCGCGGCAGAAGAAAGAGGAAGGACGAAGGTCGTCCCCTATGCTTTTGTAATAGGCTCTATACGATATGCCAGGCTGAGTACCGCACCTGATGTGTGCCTTGCCAAATGTTTGGCAAGAGGGTACAAAGGTGATCCAGGAGTGGATCACCAGATAGCAGTCAAAATTATCCTTAGAGGAATAAGGAAATGTTTCTCGGTTATGGAGGTGATAAAGAGTTCGACGTAAAGAGTTACGTCGATGCAAGCTTAACACCTATCCGGATAACTCTGAGTGGAGATACCGGATACGTATAATGGAGCAACAGTTTGGAATAGCTCCAAGTGGAACGTGGTAGCAGGATCTACGATATGACATAAAGTTTTTGCGAAGTACATAGGGATCTGAATGTTGCAGACCCGTTGACTACAACCTCTCTCACAAGCATAACATGATCAAACCCAGAACTCATTGAGTGTTAATCACATATTGATGTGAACTAGATTACTGACTCTAGTAAACTCTTTGGATGTTAGTCACATGGCGATGTGACCTATGGGTGTTAATCACATGGCGATGTGAACTAGATTATTGACTCTAGTGCAAGTGGGAGACTGTTGGAAATATGCCCTAGAGGCAATAATAAATTGGTTATTATTATATTTCCTTGTTCATGATAATTGTTTATTATCCATGCTAAAATTGTATTGATAGGAAACTCAGATACATGTGTGGATACATAGACAAACACCATGTCCCTAGTAAGCCTCTAGTTGACTAGCTCGTTGATCAACAGATGGTCACGGTTTCCTGACCATGGACATTGGATGTCGTTGATAACGGGATCACATCATTAGGAGAATGATGTGATGGACAAGACCCAATCCTAAGCCTAGCACAGATCGTGTAGTTCGTATGCTAAAGCTTTTCTAAATGTCAAGTATCTTTTCCTTAGACCATGAGATTGTGCAACTCCCGGATACCGTAGGAATGCTTTGGGTGTACCAAACGTCACAACGTAACTGGGTGGCTATAAAGGTGCACTACAGGTATCTCCGAAAGTGTCTGTTGGGTTGGCATAAATCGAGACTGGGATTTGTCACTCCGTGTGACGGAGAGGTATCTCTGGGCCCACTCGGTAGGACATCATCATAATGTGCACAATGTGATCAAGGAGTTGATCACGGGATGATGTGTTACGGAACGAGTAAAGAGACTTGCCGGTAACGAGACTGAACAAGGTATCGGGATACCGACGATCGAATCTCGGGCAAGTACTGTACCGATAGACAAAGGGAATTGTATACGGGGTTGATTGAATCCTTGACATCGTGGTTCATCCGATGAGATCATCGTGGAGCATGGGGGAGCCAACATGGGTATCCAGATCCCGCTGTTGGTTATTGACCGGAGAGTCGTCTCGGTCATGTCTGCGTGTCTCCCGAACCCGTAGGGTCTACACACTTAAGGTTCGGTGACGCTAGGGTTGTAGAGATATAAGTATGCGGAAACCCGAAAGTTGTTCGGAGTCCCGGATGAGATCCCGGACGTCACGAGGAGTTCCGGAATGGTCCGGAGGTAAAGATTTATATATAGGAAGTCCTATTTTGGCCACCGGAAAATGTTCGGGATTTTTCGGTATTGTACCGGGAAGGTTCTAGAAGGTTCCAAAGTGGGGCCCACCTGCATGGGGGGACCCACATGAACGTGGGTAGTGGGGGCAAGGCCCCACACCCCTGGTCAAGGCGCACCAAGATCCCCCCTTAGAAGGAATAAGATCATATCCCGGAGGGATAAGATCAAGATCCCTAAAAAGGGGGGATAACAATCGGTGGGGAAAGGAAATGATGGGATTTCTTTCCCCCACCTTTGCCAACGCCCCAATGGACTTGGAGGGCAAGAAACCAGCCCCCTCCACCCCTATATATAGTGGGGAGGCGCATGGGAGCCGCACCCCAAGCCCTGGCGCCTCCCTCTCCCTCCCGTGACACATCTCCCTCCTCCCGCAGCGCTTGGCGAAGCCCTGCTGGAATCCCGCTACTTCCACCACCACGCCGTCGTGCTGCTGGATCTCCATCAACCTCTCCTCCCCCCTTTCTGGATCAAGAAGGAGGAGACGTCCCCGCTCCGTACGTGTGTTGAACACGGAGGTGCCGTCCGTTCGGCGCTAGGATCATCGGTGATTTGGATCACGACGAGTACGACTCCATCATCCCCGTTCTCTTGAACGCTTCCGCTCGCGATCTACAAGGGTATGTAGATGCACTCCCCTTTATGCTCGTTGCTAGATTACTCCATAGATAGATCTTGGTGATGCGTAGGAAAAATTTTGATTTTCTGCTACGATCCCCAACAGAAGGGACAAAGGGGGAAAAGGGGGGGAGCAAAGCAACCGTGAGTACTCATCCAAAGTACTCGCAAGCAAGGATCTATACTACATATGCAAAGGTAACAATGATATGGGTAGCATCTGTGGACTGAACTGCAGAAAGCGAGAATAAGAGGGGGATAGCTAATCCAACCGAAGACTACGCTTCTCGTAACCTCCATCTTGCAGCAGAAGATGAGGGTAGCTGGAAAGTAACAAGTATCCTCGCTTCTCGCAGCCTCCATCTTGCAGCAGTAGAAAATAATAGATGGTAAGTTCACCATGTAACAACGTATAGCATAATCCTACCCGGCGATCCTCCCGCACATCACCCTGTGAGAGAGCAACCACCGAGTTATATCTAGAACTCATCTGGGTGTGTTTTATCAAGTATCTGGTTCTAGTTGTCATGAGGTCGGAATACAAGTCCGGGTCGTCCTTTTACCGAGGGACACGGCTATTCGAATAGATTAACTTTCCTGCAGGGGTGCACCACATAACCCAGCATGCTCGATCCCATTTGGCCGGACACACTTTCCTGGGTCATGCCCGACCTCGAAAGATCAACACGTCGCAGCCCTACCTAAGCACAATAGAGAGGTCAGCATGCCGGTCTAAGTCCTCAGGGGTCTGGGCCCATCGCCCAATGCACACCTGCACATTGGGAGGGCGGCCGGTGAGCAGACCTAGCAACCTCCATAACTAAGGAAGTTACGTTACGCGGTCCAACCCGGCGCGCGCCGCTCAGTCGCTGATGTCAAGAAGGCTTCGGCTGATACCACGACGTCGAGAGCCCATAACTATTCCCACGTAGCTGGTTAGTGCGTATAGGCCAATGGCCAGACTCAGATCAATTACCAAGATCTCGATAAGCGTGTTATTATGAAATAACCGTGGACAACGACCAGGGCCATGCCCACCTGTCTCCTAGGTGGTCGCAACCTGCCCTGTCGCTCCGCCACAAAGTAACCATCAGGGGGCTGCCGGGAACCCAGGCACACCACTACCTATGTGGAACCACCTGCCCCTTCAGCCTCCATCTCCGAATAATCATCATATGTATGTAATAGTATAGTCTATACCCGTGATCACCAGCCGAGTGATCACGGCCCGATAGTATAGCATGGCAGACGGACAAGAATGTAGGGCCACTGATGGAGTTCTAGCATCCTATACTAAGCGTTAGGATAGCAGGTAAGGTATAAATAGTGGTAGCAACAATGACAGGCTATGCAACAGAATATGAGCTAACGAATCAACAACAGTAGCAAACCTAATGCAAGAATAAGAGAGAGGAGAATGGGCGATATCTGGTGATCAAGGGGGGCTTGCCTGGAAGCTCTGCACACGAAAGGAATCTTTGGAGGCGTAGCGGTAGTCGAACACCAAAGCATCAATGGTCTCGGGGTCTATCACGATATCGGAGTCTACCGAAAAGAAGCAACGAAGGAAAATAAATAAATAACAGAGCAAAAAATAGCATCACAAAATATAACAAGGCAATACGCGGCACCAGGCGTGAGCTACCGCAGGGTTAGGTGATACCCGGGAAGGGGGAAAACATCCGGGAAAGTATTCCCGGTGTTTGACATTTTCGGACAGACGAAACGGAGGGGAATGTTGCATGTTTGCTATGATAGGGATGTGTGGCGGGCGAACGGACTGCGTATTCGGATTCGCCTCGAAATTATGAGCAACTTTCATTTACAAATTATTTTCATCCGAGCTACGGTTATTTTTCTATTAATTTTCAAAGTTTTATTAATATTCTGAAATTTCCTGATTTAAATTAATTCAAAAATTAAAATACCTGAACTGCTACGAACACACAGAGAAGTGTACCCTATAGTGTGCAAGAGGCTGACAGGTGGGGTCCAGTTGACTGCCTAGTCAGCAGTCAACTAGGACTATTGACTGGTCAAGGGGGTCCACTAGACCCACCTTCGAGTGACTGGACTGACCCAGTCAATCTGTTTGACTGGTCAACGGGTCCAGTGGGACCCGTGTGTCAGTGAGATAATTAACTAACTATTTCTATTAGTTCTAATTAAAATGTGTGGGTCCCGGTGTCAGTTTCTGTTCTAACTATTAGCTTTATTTTTATACCGAAGCTTAATTAGGCGGTGGGGCCCAACCTGTCAATGACTATTTAGGCTAGTTAATAATGCAGTTTAATTAACTAATAAGTAGTTAGCGTGTGAGGCCCAGCGGTCAGCGACACAGAGAAGGGTTAGTGGCTGGGTTAGCGGTGCCACAGCAGCGCGCCGGCGGTTAACCGCCGGCAACCACACCGACGGCGGCGTGCATGGGAGGTGTCGGAATTCGTCTATAGTGGCTCGTTTTGAACGCTGTTTGCACCTACGGCTTCGTAAGGATCGCGCGCATCCAACAGTGGCGTCGGCTGGCCGCGAGACGGCTGGAGTTAGCGACGCCGACGAGCTAGAGCGGCGGCAGCAAGAGGAGCTCGTCGAGAGTTCTGCTGTGGGGCAAAGGAGGGCATGCCGTAGGGCGCAAAAGATCCACAGGAGTGCCCGGAGCACGTACGCAACGTGGGCAGGTCCAAAGGAGCATGACGTGCTTCATCCGGCAGGAATGGCGGACGCCGGAGCTCGGCTTCGACGGTGAGGCGAGCTAGAGGGAGCGCGTACAAACTGGGGAAGGGAGGAGGGTGCAAGCTCACCTCGGGGCACATGGTGGCCGGCGAGAGGGTTAGTTGCTGCAGAGAGGCCGGAGTCGACCGAGGAGGTGTCGCGCCGACGAGGAAGAAGAAGACGACACGGCGGCGTTGGGGGATCCTCCCACCTCGCACGCGTGGTTTGGGCGAAGAGGCAGTCGACGACGAGGCTTCTGGCGAGCTCGCATGCGGTGGGGAGCATGGTGGCCGCGGCAGTGCGAGATGGCCGGCGAAGGACACGTCGGGTGTGGGCGGATCCGGGGAAGGGGGAGAGCGGCAGGGAGGGAGAGAGGAAGGTAGCGGGCGACTAGGGTTAGGGTTCGGTCGAGGGCGTCGCAGGCGACTTGAGGTCGACGGGGAGTCGCCAGATGGCCGCCCTATGGTCCATCCGCGCCGTGGACAGCGCACGGGCGTCCACCGAGCTGCGGTGAACAGAGGAAGGGGGTGAGGGAGGTAAGTGGGCCGGCATGGAGGTTAGCTGGGCCAGCTGGGCCAAGGCCCAGTTGGCCAGGGGGGTTTTATTTTATTTTTCCTTAGTTTAATTGTTTCCTTTCTGTTTCTTTTAGTAATTAATTTATTTTAGTTTTGTAAAATATAAGTTCAACACCTAAATGAGCGTTTAGAGTTTTAACACTGCCACCCTAACTTGGACAGCTAAATAAAATAGCTTAATATTTTATTAATTCCAAAAAGGTATTTAATTAAATGTTTTGTTGTTGTTTAATTTACTTCAGTGCATTTAAACACTTTACAAAAATGTGGTTTCTACACCAATATTACTTATAATTTATTTGCTACAACTTTAACATTTTAGTTTTGATAATTGAAAACTTTTATCATTTGATTTTATTTTAGACTTGAATTTGAACTGGATTGAATCAATGCGAGATTAATAACAGTAATCATGGTGACGTGGCATCATTAGCAGGGAATTATTGTTGCTTAATTATCCAGGCGTCACATGCTACCTCTTGAGCATGCGTTGATTTTCCATTGAAGAGGAAAGGGTGATGCAGCAAAGTAGCATCAGTATTTCCCTCAGTTTTGAGAACCAGGGTATCAATCCAGTAGGAGACAACGCACAAGTCACCTAGTACCTGCGCAAACAATCAAGAACCTTACAACGTACGCGATAAAGGGGTTGTCAATCCCTTCACGGCCACTCGCAAAAGTGAGATATAATAAAGATAGTAAAGTAAATATTTTTGGTATTTTTGTTGTATAGATTGGAAAGTAAAGATTGCAAAATAGTAAATGGGATGCGAAGTAAATAAAGGAGATTCAATGTAATAGGAAAGAGACCCGGGGGCATAGGTTTCACTACTAGCTTCTCTCAAGATAGCATGTATTACGGTGGGTGAACAAATTACAGTCGAGCAATTGATAGAAAAGCGCATAGTTATGAAGATATCTAAGGCAATGATCATGAATATAGGCATCACGTCCGTGTCAAGTAGACCAAAACGATACTGCATCTATTATTATTACCCCACACATCGACCGAGCAAGCATCTAGAGTATTAAGTTCATAAGAACGGAGTAACACATTTAGCAAGATGACATGATATAGAGGGATACACTCAAGCAATATGATATAAACCCCATCTTTTTATCCTCGATGGCAACAATACAATACGTGCCTTGCTGCCCCTACTGTCACTGGGAAAGGACACCGCAAGATTGAACCCAAAGCTAAGCACTTCTCCCATTGCAAGAAAGATCAATCTATTAGGCCAAAATAAACTGATAATTCGAAGAGACTTGCAAAGATATCAAATCATGCATATAAGAATTCAGAGAAGAACCAAATAATATTCATAGATAAACTTGTTCATAAATCCACAATTCATCGGATCTTGGCAAACACACCGCAAAAAGTTTTACATCGAATAGATCTCCAAGAGAATCGAGGAGAAGTTTGTATTGAAGATCAAAGAGAGAGAAGAAGCCATCTAGCTACTAACTATGGACCCGAAGGTCTGTGGTAAACTACTCACGCTTCATCGGAGAGGCTTTGGTGTTGATGTAGAAGCCCTCCGTGATTGATTCCCCCTCTGGCAGATCACCGGAAAAGGCCCCAAGATGGCATCTCACGGGTACAGAAGGTCGCAGCGGTGGAAAAGTGGTTTTGTTGCCCTCTCCGATGTTTCTAGGGTATAAGAGTATATATAGGCAGAAGAAGTACGTCGGTGGAGCTACGAGGGGCCCACGAGGGTGGGGGCGTGCCTACCACCCTAGGCGGCCCCTCCTGCCTCGTGGCCTCCTCGTGGAGTCCCAGATATCTACTCCAAGTCTTCTGGATTTTTTTCGGTCCAACAAAGATCATCGCGAAGGTTTCATTCCGTTTGGACTCCGTTTGGTATTCCTTTTCTGCAAAACTCTAAAATAGGCACAAAAAAATAGAAACTGGCATTGGGCCTTTGGTTAATAGGTTAGTCCCTAAAATAATATAAAAGAGCATATTAAAGCCCATTAAACATCCCAAACAGATAATATAATAGCATGGAATAATAAAAAATTATAGATACGTTGGAGACGTATCATGCACAAGTTTGATCAATGATAATTTCAATTACTTTTCCTAGTATCATAACAATAACTCTGTCTCATAAAACTCATCATGATTAATTAGCAATTGAAAATGGAATTTTTGATGTGGAATGCTACTTATCATATTCACCGTATACACTTTTCTTTTGTAGCATGGACATTTGGACTTGAATGATTCAAAGCATTAGTCTATAACTTGACATGAAGATATCAATATTCAAGCATACTAACAGGCAACCATGTTTTTCAAAATATCAATGCTAAAGGAAGATATCCCTAGTCCATTATGCTCAATCATTGATCCATTCAGGAAACATACTCAAATATTAGCTACATCCAATGCTCTAGTGTGATAATAGTGTTCCGTAGTTGGTGCTTTATAAGATAAAATTTTAAATTGCATAAAGTAAATAGATAGGCATTTCGCAGAGGGAAGCAGAGATTTTTAAAGGTGACAAAGCTCAAAGCTTAAATTGAGAGATAAAATATTTTGAGAGGCATGCTTTTCCCGGCAATGAAAACGACCGAGTAATTCCCAATACTTTCCATGCTAGATACATCATAGGTGGTTCGCAACTATAAAATAAAGTTTGTTCCTTTTTCCACCATCCTTTCACAATCCATGGCTAGCCGTATCCACGGTTTCCTTCCATACCAACACTTTCCAAGAATTTATTATTTAACAACATAAAGTAAATTTCTTTTTCATTTCCGGACTGGGCATCTGTCGGGGGAAACTGTCCACCACGAACACCTATGGGACCGGAGCCCCTTGCTTGTGCGGTAAGAGGGCGGAGGGAGCACAAAGAGCAGATCGAGGTGAACACGCGGGCAGTTTACCCAGGTTCGGGCCGCGATGGACGCGTAAAACCCTACTCCTGCTTAGTTTGTATTGAGTTGGGGAGCTCGGGAGCTTGAAGAACTAGTTACACCGAGCGTATGAGCGATCTAGGTTCCGAACCCCCTCTACGTTGTGCATGGGCCTCCTTTTATAGTGCAAGGGGTCACCGACAGGTGTCAACGTAGGAGAAAGGGTAAAAATGTAAAAGTGGTGGTAGTTGTAACAGTGCGGGAATAGTGGAGCAACAGTGCATGAACAGTGGTCGCTACCAACTTTGACAGTGGGGGACAAGAGCATTTAATGCCCGTCGCCGTCGACCCCAAAAGCGCCCGCCCTTGCGTTTCCGTTTGCCACGGCGATAGCTTTACCACCGTGGAGTGCCACCGTGTCCCCCAGGCTGCACAGCCATCCGCCACGCGTCCCTGGAATGGCCCCAGGGCGACGCGTGGTTCGATGAGCTGGAGCGCGGGCACACAGCGTGACTCTCCCCGGCAAGCACCTTGCCGGGGTCTTGACCTTGCCGGGCCCGGGAGCTTGTCGGGCTCTGAAGCTTGCCGCTCCCCGGGCCCTGCCGGGGCGCATATAGCGCCGAGGCATGTCTTCTGTAATGTAGTCTTCTGGCCTTCCTGGCAAGCTCCTCTTGCCAGGGTCTTGTGCTAGTGAGGTAATCTTGAGCCTGGGACGGCCCTCCCGGCAAGCTCCACTTGCCGGGGTCTTGATCTTCTGTCTTGTATACTTTGTTTTTGAATGGCTTTATATAGAGCAGGAAGGTCTCCGGCAAGCGCGTGGTAGGCCCTGCCGCGGGAAGCTGCTACTGCCCGTGCACAAGTTGGGGTACAGAGGTACCCCTACCTTAGTACACCGACAGGAGCCCCCGGGCCTGGGCCACACACGGTGCCGAGCGCTGTTGGGCCAGGCCCAAAACAGTGCACGGGCACGCACGGCCCACGGCACGCCGAATCCACTTCCGCATCCGCCGCGTCCCTCCGTAACAGCACGCGTCGATTTTGGCGTCGTGGGATGGGACGTGGCCACGTTCTTTTAATGGAAAGAGCAAAACGCCCCCCACTTCCCTATAAAAGCAGAGGAAACAGGAGCGGTTCCCCTCCTACGCCTTCATTGCTTCTTCTTCCATCTCCAGAGATTCCCTTTGCGCTCCGCCTCCACACCTCCTCCGCCGTCTTCCGCATCTGCGGCGCCGCCGGACTCTTCGTCCCCCTTCCCTCGCCGCCTCCGCCATGGCCCCGAAGACCGAGAAGGCGAAGGCGGAGAAGACCAAGAAGGAGAAATCCGAGCAGGCGGCAAGGCTTACTCTGCTGTGGAAGCGGAACGTCGTCTTCTCGCCGAGGCTCAGTGCGCGGGAGCTCTGGAACAAGTACTACTTGTTCTGGGCCAAGGAGACCAAGGCGCACCCTCGGACCAGAGCCTATCCCGCCGCCGCCAAGGACAATTATCCCGGCGGGTACTTCTTCTTCGCAGCTTTCTTTCATTGCGGCCTTTGTCCCCCTTTTTCCGACTTTTTCTGCGATATCATGCACACCTACGGCCTCCACCTTCTTGACTTCACCCCCAACGCCATCCTCACGATGGCGGTTTTCGCACATCTGTGCGAAAACTATATTGGGATCTATCCGAACGTAGCGCTGTTTAGGCACTTCTTCACCCCTAGAGTAGAAGCCGGAGCTCCCCTCTCCGGGGGGATTTCTTGGGTCTTCCGCTTGAACAAGAAGGGGTCCTACTTGCCGGGGGAGCTCCGCGGCAAGTGGGAGGAGTGGCGTGCAGACTGGTGTTGGATAGTCGAGGACGAGCCGCAACCTTTCACCGCGCCGCGCACGACAGCCATCGTGCGCGGCAGGGACTGGAGTGAGTTGGATTCGGACGACGTCAAGCTCAACGTCGCCCTTATCAGAATTCTTCGTCTCCGGGTAGCAAAGTTGTCCGTTGGAGAAGTAGGAGCAGATTTCCTCCGCCGCCGCATTGCCCCTCTACAGGATAGGAAGAGGCCGGCATGGGAGTACGGCAACGCGGCGGACGTAATGAGATTGCACCCGGGGCTAAACTTCAACTTCACGGCGCTGGAGCTGAAGGGGATGGTCCGGGAGCTCTTTAAGCATGACCCGGCCCACCCAGAGTGGTTCAGAGCTCCCCAGGGAGTGGTGCCCCTCTGCAACAGCACGGCCCGGGATTCCCTTCGCGCTATGATGCCCGCGTGTGACTCGCATGGCATCGACCGCACATGGATTCCGCCCAAGCCAGACGTCATCATGAGCTTCTTCGACAACCTGGTGGAGGTGGCGAAGAACAAGGACGAGATCAAGGGGCTCACACGGGACACCACCGACCAGGAGATAGCTTATATAGCTTCTCGGGTTGAAGAGGCCGCTGCAGCCGCAGCGGCAGGAGAGTTTGGCTTTACACCCGACGAGGCAGAGGCTGCGGATGCGTCCTGCCAAGCGGAGGAGGCGGAGATCCGCAGACTTCTGCAGCTTCCTCCCGACGAGCTTGCCGGGGTCCCCTCTTTGAGGCACTCCGGGATCCCCGGAATCCTGACCGAGGCCGCGGCGAGAGGCAGCGCTGCCGGAGGAAACAGAGGCGCCGCAGGGAGCGGAGGCGCCGGAGGGGGCGGAGGTGCCGGAGGGAAAGCGGCCGCAGTGCAGGGCGCTGGGCCCAGCAAACCTGCCGAGGAGGAGGAGGAGGAGGAGGAGGACGTCGGGGCCGACGAGGACTCCGACGGGTCTCTGGGGCTCTACGCCGACGATCTCTCCTCGTCATCGGAGACCTCCCCGCCTCGGGCAAGCCCCAGTCGATCTCCGCTGAAGCGTCTCCGCAAGGCGACGACGGGGACGAGGGCGCAGGCGCCCCGGCAACAACCAGCTCGCCGGGCGGCGCGAGCTACCCGGGGGAGCCAAGCTGCGACGGGGGCGCCCGGCGCGCCAACCACGGCGGGGGCGACCCGCACACAGGCCACAGCGGAGGTGCCCCGCACATCAGCGCCAACCGGAGGAGGGTCTTCACAGGGCGGAGCAGCTGTTCCGCCCGCTCCCCGGGCCTCGGCGTCCACGGGGGCCGGGTCCTCGCAGCCCCCAGCCCAGGGGACCGCCAAGCGCCCGAGGGAGTCTTCGCCTCCTGCTCCTCGCGCGGACGGGCCTCAGGTAGCGTTTGTGAAAGTGCAACTAATCCTCGGGTGGTTTTGGTAATTAATAACAACATATATATCATTGAACTAATATTATCTTGAGAATCATTTCAGAGAAGTTCGATGATATGGGTATGGAAATGTCTGAAGAAGTGGACCCCTCAAAATGCTAAGACAAGCATTGGCAAAAGCTCAAGACTCCATTTTTGGTTTAGTGATCAAAGATCACATTGAGTCCATAGGAAAAGCCAATACTATTAAAAGGGGATGAGGTTGTGTTAATGTTCTTGTTGCTCAAGTGCTTGGTGATCTAACTCCCTCAACTATCAGCACTATTCACTACTTAACACACACCCATAAGTAATCTCGGTCAAACCAACTCTGTCTCACCGAGATGAAGTTATCTCTACAAACCCTAACATCTCGGTCACACCGATTCATCCAACTCAGTCCCACCGAGATGAACCTCTTCAGTTGTTTCTCCAAACCCTAGCTTCTCGGTCAAACCGATTCTGAGTTTCGGTCTCACCGAAAAAGGGCTGCCAACCTTCTGTGATCAGTTGACATCAATTCGGAATATCCGAGTTTATATTTTCGGTCTCACCGAAATGGCAAACCCTAACCTTTGACTCACTTTCGGTCCCACCGAGATGGTATTTTCGGTCCCACCGAAAATCCCAACGTTCACTATATTTGAACTTTCGGTCTGACCGAGTTTTCACTTCGGTCTGACCGAGATTGGTCAAATGTGTGTGTAACGGTTGGATTTTGTGTGGAGGCTATATATACCCCTCCACCCCCTCTTCATTCGTGAGGAGAGCCATCAGAAAGTACCACCATTCCTACCATACACTTTCTGAGAAGTGAACCACCTACCCTTGTGTTGAGATCAAGCCATTCCATTCCTACCATATGAAACTTGATCTCTAGCCTTCCCAAGTTGCTTTCCACTCAAACCTTTCTTCCACCACAGCCATATCAGTGAGGAGAGTTGAGTGTTGGGGAGTTTATCATCTGAAGCACAAGAGCAAGGAGTTCATCATCATCAACACTGTCTATTACCTTTTGGGGGGTGGTGCCTCCTAGATTGGTTAGGTGTCGCTTGGGAGCCTCCGTCTTGATGATGTGGAGTTGAACCAAGAAGTTTGTAAGGGCAAGGAGATCGCCTACTTCGTGAAGATCTACCCCGAGTAAGGCTAGTCCTCCGTGGGCGTAGGCCGTGATGGAATAGACAAGGTTGCTTCTTCGTGGACCCTTCGTGGGTGGAGCCCTCCGTGGACTCGCGCAGCCGTTACCCTCCGTGGGTTGAAGTCTCCATCAACGTGGATGTACGATAGCACCACCTATCGGAACCACGACAAAAATCTCCGTGTCACCAAACTGCGTTTGATCTTCTCCACCTCCTTTATACATGTGCAATTTACTTTCCGCTGCATATACTCTAGAATTGCATGTGTAGGGTGTTACTTGAATTGATCTTGTTTGTGAAACTGCCAAAAACTTTGCATGATCTAAAGGCAGATTTTTTATATTGTCAAGTAGTCTAATCACCCCCCCTCTAGACCTACTTTCGATCCTACAAGTGGTATCAGAGCTTTGGTCTCCATTGCCTTGGTTTCCATTGCATTGGACTCCATAAGCTTGGTTTCACAACCTAGGAGAGTATGGCGTCTAGTGAGGGTAATTATCGTAGAGGTCCTTACTTTGATGGTACAAATTTTGCTAGTTGGAAGCATAAAATGAAAATGCATATTCTTGGTCATAATCCTGCCGCATGGGGCATTATTTGTGTTGGCATGCAAGGGGATTTCTTTGAAGAAGGAAAAGTTTCGGATCGCGAAGCTACACCCGAAGAGTTGCGGATGTTGCAAAACAATGCTCAAGCTTGTGACATTCTCTTCAATGCTTTGTGTCCCGAAGAGTTCAACAAAATCAGCCGTCTTGAGAATGCTAAAGAGATTTGGGATACTTTGGTTGAAATGCACGAAGGTACTGAATCTGTGAAGGAATCAAAGCTAGATATTCTTCAAGGTCAACTTGACAAGTTCAAGATGAAGGATGGTGAAGGAGTCGCTGAAATGTACTCTAGGCTTGCTCTCATCACAAATGAGATTGCTGGCTTAGGAAGCGAAGAAATGACCGACCGATTCATCATTAAGAAGATTCTCAGAGCTTTGGATGGAAAGTATGACACCGTGTGCACTTTGATCCAAATGATGCCAAACTACAAGACTCTCAAGCCAACTGAAGTCATTGGAAGAATTGTTGCTCATGAGATGACACTTAAGGACAAGGAAGAGCTTCACAACAAGTCAAGTGGTGCTTACAAAGCTACAAGTGATGCTCCTACTACCTCAAGTGACAAGCTAATTACCAATGAAGAGATAAGCCTAATGGTCAAGAACTTCAACAAGTTCTACAAGAATAGAGGCAAAGAAAGAAGCTCAAAGTCTAGATCATATGATGGAAAGAGATCTTCTAGTCGTGATCGAAACTGCTACAATTGTGGAAGACCCGGACACTTCTCAAATGAGTGTACGGCTCCCCACAAGAGAAGAGAAGAATCTCCAAGAAGAAGAGCAAGAGATGAGTCACCTCGGAGAGAGAGAAGGAGTAGAGATGATCGTTATGAACGAAGACCCTCTCGGAGAAGCAAGGATTCGGAGAGGAAAGACAAGTCATCAAGGAGCTACACAAGAAGAAGACATCAAGCTCATGTTGGTGAATGGGTCTCCGGCTCCGACTCTGACAGTCAATCCGATGGAAGCTATCACTCCGACTCCGACTATAGTCAAGATGAAGGTGTTGCCGGACTTGCACTCGTATCCTCCAACTCCAACTCCTATGACTTATTTGATTCACCAAATGAGGGAATTGGAAGATGCTTCATGGCTAAAGGTCCCAAGGTAACACACCCTGAATTCATTGACTTTGATAGTGATGAGGATGACTTACTTGGTGAAGATGAGCTCTTGCATGATAAATCTAGTGAGCTTAGTAATGATGAAAATGCTAGTAGTCTTTATAGTCGAGAAGAGTCGAATGACAATGCTATGAAGGAGATTGAGCGTCTAACTAAAGAACTAAACACTCTTAAGTTAGCTCATGAAACAACTCAAGAAGATCATAGAGAGCTCCTAAGATCTCATGAGAAGCTACGCTTCGAGAAGCTCACTCTAGAGCAAGAACATGAGTTTCTAAAAGCGATCAATGACGATCTTCGAAAGAAGAGTTCTTCATATCTTACCAAACGACTTCTCTTGTCTAATTTCTTGCCACCTATTAAGACTAAGCATGACAAGCATAAGAAAAATTCTTCCTCTAGTAGTAACAATAACAATGTTAAATCAAATGTTGTTACTTCTAGTAGTTCTCTTGATTCCACTAACAATGTTTCAAGCCAAGTTACACTTGAGCAAGAAAATAGCTTATTGAAGGAAATCATAGAGAAAGGTGTCTACAAGAGTCTTGCCGGAAGCAAGAACTTTGAGGAGATTGTTCGCAAACAAGGAAGACACCGGAAGAATCAAGGGATTGGTTTTGAGCGAAAGTTCAACGCCGAAGGTGTTGAGTGGGAAGAAGGTCAATACCCTACTCCACAGTTTGTCTCACAAAAGGAGAAGTATGATCCTACTTCTTCCAATGTGGAACAAGCTCAAGATGACCTTCCACCACAAGACCACAAGCTAAAGGCCAAGGACAAGCTTCAAGAGGAGATTGATGCATTCATTGAAGCACCTCAAGCCATGGTCAAGTGGGTTCCCAAGGACAAATCAAGTTCTACTTCGTCAAGCTCAACTACAGCACCAAGGATTCCCATCAAGATGATGTGGATCCCAAAGAAGAAGAACTAGTAGGTTCTTGAGGGTGACTCCGCCAACAAACTTCACTCATATTCATTTTGGCAAGAACTTGTGCAATCAACTTCCACATCATGCACTAGTTCATGGAGTCACAAACCCTCTTGTTGGTAAGTCAAGGGACAAGGTAATCATTGCTTTCATGGACATCATCTCTTGTGTACTTCACTCTATGTCCATGGATATTCTTGTTTGTTCCTTGTGGGACTAACCCATGTAGGTATTGAAAGTGCCCTAATCCAAGGATAGCTCTCAACTCTTGATGATCTACATCAACATTGAGCATCCACATCTTCAACATCTACATGAAGTCTTCTACGACAACCCAAGGTTAGTTTGACCCTTTAAAAGGGGTTCTCACATCTAGGGGGAGCCTTGCTCTAAAAATTGAGCTAAAGCATCTCCAAATGATGTGAACACATAAATGCTTTATGTAAAAGTGGTAACCCCACTTGTGCTTAAACGATGAGTATGACCTATGACCAAATGTTCTCATTTGGCTCCTAAGTCAATATACTCATATATAGATGACCTAGTCATCGACAAATTGTGTGCTAGTAGCTAGAGTTTTGGTTGTGCATGTTTGACACATATTTCAGTTGCTATCTTATTGTGTGAGCATGTTGAATGCATGATTCTATTCATTCAAGGACATCCATTTGTAGTTTTGATTGTTTTGGTTTCTTTTTCTGGCCAAATGGATGGACAAGAATGCCTAAGCACCTTCCCTAGCTATCTATGCTATCTTGTCTCAAATTCTATTCATGCTTATATCACAACTTTGAACAAGTCTTTTTCGGACAGTCCGAGTGAGGAGCACTCGGAACCACCGATTCGTCTAAGGCTGACTTCCAAAACCTTCTAAGTCCATTTCGGTCTGACCGGCTTCCCAATCTCGGTCCAACCGAAACACTTAGATTGATCTAGGTTTCATCTCGGTGAAACCGAGTTCAAAATCTCGGTCTGACCGATATGCGTAACTGCAATGCAATTATGCATCTCGGTGACACCGAGTTTTTCAACTCGGTCCCACCGACAGCACGGGGTTATATATACTGAGGGCTGCGCGCGATCTATTCCTTTCAAACGTTCGCCCTCCAAGACCCCTGCTGCCGCCGCCCTGATCTAAGGATCGTCGCCGTCGTCACCTGTGCGCCCTCGCCGCAGGTCTCCGCCGCCATCAACGGTAATCTTCTCCGCCGTTGCCGCCGTAGAGGGACACCACCAAGTTAGGGTGTGTCCCGATCCCTTTCATGCTCCACTTCTGATTCTTGCATGATAGGACTGCCCTGATTCAATCCACGTTTGATATGATCCCAATACATTGTTCAGATCTTCTAGTTTCGAGGAAAATTCTTAGGTTTAGGTTTCCACGGAATGCATCTCGGTGAAGCCGATTCCTGAAACTCGGACTGACCGATTTGGTCTCTGACCATTGCACTACATAGTTCGGTCTGACCGAGTTGTGGAAATCGGAATGTCCGAATTGAAGTTTCTGTGAAACCCTAAGTTTTCGGTAGGACCGAAACCCATTTCGGTCTGACCGAAAGTGGTGTGTAGGTTCTGTTGAACACTTCGGTTACACCGAAACTTGAAATCGGTTTGACCGAAATACATTCTGTGAAAACTCAAAACTAAGTTTTTAAACTCATTTTTTTCTTTGCAAAAACTTCTGCAGTTGTGATAACTCTTCTACTCTGCCTACACCTTATCTTTTCACAGGTTTTTCAGCCATGTCAGATGTCAGTGACAGCCAAAACAGGTCTGAATCACCGTTTGCTGAAATTCCAGAGGCAGATACAAGTCCTGCTAGCAGCTCTAGTGATGATGGTGAGAGGAGCACCCCTAGTGGTTTGCCTCCCGCAGCTACGAGAACCAGGAAGAAGAGAACTTCTGATGATGAGGATTCCGACTTTGTTGCTGAGGAAGTTACCTCCAAGCCCAAGAAGAATGTGGTTGCCAAAGAGCACCAAGGGCAGCAAACAAGGAAAGGCACAAGTAAAGTGAAGCAATCAGCAGTTGCCAAGAAGCTCATCTTGGAAGAGCCAGCTCCAAGCAAGGTGAAGAAGACTTCCAAGAGGAAGAGAGTTGTATATGCTGAACCTCAAGATGTTGCTGAAGAAGAAGAAGAAGAAGCACCCCAGCCTCCTCCTCAGAAAGCTAAGTTCATGGGTGATGCTATTCGGGCTCAAGCCTCTTCTAAGCCCAAGAAGCCTGCTCCAGTCAAAGCAGCTCCAGCCAAGCCCAAGAGGACAACCAGAAGCATTCCAGCTTCTGAGAAGAACAAAGGTGAGATGCCACCTTCTGAGTCAGATGAAGAGCATGTGTTGCTCAAGCTCCGTCCCAAGTTGCCACTCCACAATGATGCTCATCCTCAAGCTGAGGACATGAAGGCAAGGAAGGACAAAGGTCTCAGGCTATGGAGACAGTCTGATCCATATGCCGTAAGGAGAAAGACTGCTGTGGACCCCAGATTCCACACCAGAGAGCAGCAAGATTTCTATGAGACCGTGCTAATGGATAAGAAGCCCATTGTTGCTGACACCAGGTATGTTGACTGGAAGTACATTGACAGTGAAGAGCACCGGGACTTCTTTCCCCATGTGCATGAGAGCTTTACTGCATGTGGAGTTGCTGATTTTGTGGGTCAAGAACTGACAGCATGGAATGACGAGATGATCATGCAGTTCTATGCCACAGCCCACTTCTATCCTGATGGCAAGATCACCTGGATGACTGAAGGTCAAAGGTTTTCTTCAACTGTTGAAGAATGGGCAGAACTTCTGAACGCTCCTGTGCAGAGAGAGGACGACATTGATGTCTATGGGATTCCTAAGAAGAGTCATGATTCTATGAAGAATATGTACAAGGAGATCCCAGCTGCTGATTTAGAGGGATGGAAGCTCGGCTCAGTGTATTATCTCCAGGCAGGTCTGACCACCACTAACACTATTCTGAGGCATACTTTGATGCCTAAGTCAGGTGACCACCGGATGATACGAGGCTATTCTATCAACATGCTGCACATTCTCGATGAGAAGGCACCTTTTAAGGTGATGGACTTGATGGTAGAAACCATTAAGAGGACTGCAGCTGACCAGAAGAGGTCGTGTGGGTTTGCTCCACAGATACAGATGCTCATCAACGCCAAGTTTGGCACGGGCAAATTCATGTTGGATAGGAAGCACTTGCCACTGCAGCCAGAGCATGAGGACAACGTAGTTGTGATGGATGAAGAGGATCCCACCTCAGTTGAAGGGCAAGCCAAGATCGAAGCTGCAAAGAAAGCCAAAGCTGACAAAGAGGCAGCAGCAGCAGCAGCAGCTAAGCCAAAGAGCTTTGGAGAACAGATTCTTGAAGCAACCCAGAGAATTGAACAACGCCTGGCCAGCATTGAGCAATCTCAGGAGAGCCTTGAGAGGATTGTCGAGGACAAGATCCACGCTCTAGACGTGAAGCTGACTGAGATTCAGGTGTCTGTCAACAAGCTTGAGGCAGACATGGAGGAGACTAGGCAGGAGAGAGCAGAGCTTATGCAGGATGATCTAGTCCAGGACTCTCATCGCCAGGCTGCTCAGGTTCCCAGAGGATCCAGATCTGCAGCTATCCCAGTGACAGACTCCAGGGCTACCACTTCAGCACCATCTACAGCTCCAGCAGTTCCTACAGCTCCAGCATCCACTCCTCCACCGCAGACATCAGCAGAGGTCTTCGCAGATGCAGCTATCTCTACACCGACATCGACCCAGACGGGAGCAGCCAGCCGAGCCCGCAGTGACGTTTAGCTCTATACCTTTTTGAACTTTTTGGTAACTTGTTGCCAAAGGGGGAGAAATTGTTATAGATCATAGGGCTTCGAGAGAGAGAGTGCTCTTTCGTCTTTTTCGTCTTTTGCCGGTTTTCCTTGTGATACATTGGTTTCTTTTGGTTCCTGAAACTTTAAGTGTGCTTGCTACTACGTTTGATGCTACCTTAATGAGTGCTTAGCCATACTATGCTTTAATGTGTGCTTATTGCTTATCCTATGCTATTCCTTATTGTATGGCTATTTACTCTTGTCTTGGTGATTAAGTGCATGTTATTCATTCTTATCATTTTGTGCGCTCCACCAAGATGTATGTGACATGGAAGAGTGACCCATAATCCTAATCGATTGTGCATTTGCATTCAAACGCAAATTTTAAATAATGCACAAATTTAGGGGGAGCTCTTGTTTATCACATACTTCTCAAAGCGACGATATTATTCATTGATTATATCTTTTGTCGAAGCTTTGATCTATATGTTGTCATCAATTACCAAAAAGGGGGAGATTGAAAGTGCAACTAATCCCCGGGTGGTTTTGGTAATTAATAACAACATATATATCATTGAACTAATATT
>LR738715.1:801514121-801647980 GCA_902687465.1 Secale cereale
TGTGTCCCGATCCCTTTCATGCTCCACTTCTGATTCTTGCATGATAGGACTGCCCTGATTCAATCCACGTTTGATATGATCCCAATACATTGTTCAGATCTTCTAGTTTCGAGGAAAATTCTTAGGTTTAGGTTTCCACGGAATGCATCTCGGTGAAGCCGATTCCTGAAACTCGGACTGACCGATTTGGTCTCTGACCATTGCACTACATAGTTCGGTCTGACCGAGTTGTGGAAATCGGAATGTCCGAATTGAAGTTTCTGTGAAACCCTAAGTTTTCGGTAGGACCGAAACCCATTTCGGTCTGACCGAAAGTGGTGTGTAGGTTCTGTTGAACACTTCGGTTACACCGAAACTTGAAATCGGTTTGACCGAAATACATTCTGTGAAAACTCAAAACTAAGTTTTTAACTCATTTTTTTCAAAAACTTCTGCAGTTGTGATAACTCTTCCATTCTGCCTATACCTTATCTTTTCACAGGACTTTCAGCCATGTCAGATGTCAGTGACAGCCAGAACAGGTCTGAATCACCATTTGCTGAAATTCCAGAGGCAGATACAAGTCCTGCAAGCAGCTCTAGTGATGATGGTGAGAGGAGCACCCCTAGTGGTCTGCCTCCCGCAGCTACGAGAACCAGGAAGAAGAGAACCTCTGATGATGAGGATTCCGACTTTGTTGCTGAGGAAGTTACCTCCAAGCCCAAGAAGAATGTGGTTGCCAAAGAGCACCAAGGGCAGCAAACAAGGAAAGGCACAAGTAAAGTGAAGCAATCAGCAGTTGCCAAGAAGCTCATCTTGGAAGAGCCAGCTCCTAGCAAGGTGAAGAAGACTTCCAAGAGGAAGAGGGTTGTTTATGCTGAACCTCAAGATGTTGCTGAAGAAGAAGAAGAAGAAGATGCACCCCAGCCTCCTCCTCAGAAAGCTAAGTTCATGGGTGATGCTATTCGGGCTCAAGCCTCCTCCAAGCCCAAGAAGCCTGCTCAAGCTAAGGCAGCTCCAGCGAAGCCCAAGAGGACAACCAGAAGCATTCCAGCTTCTGAGAAGAACAAAGGTGAGATGCCACCTTCTGAGTCAGATGAAGAGCATGTGTTGCTCAAGCTCCGTCCCAAGTTGCCACTCCACAATGATGCTCATCCTCAAGCTGAGGACATGAAGGCAAGGAAGGACAAAGGTCTCAGGCTATGGAGACAGTCTGATCCATATGCCGTAAGAAGAAGGACTGCTGTGGACCCCAGATTCCACACCAGAGAGCAGCAGGATTTCTATGAGACCGTGCTAATGGATAAGAAGCGCATTGTTGCTGACACCAGGTATGTTGACTGGAAGTACATTGACAGTGAAGAGCACCGGGACTTCTTTCCCCATGTGCATGAGAGCTTTACTGCATGTGGAGTTGCTGATTTTGTGGGTCAAGAACTGACAGCATGGAATGACGAGATGATCATGCAGTTCTATGCCACAGCCCATTTCTACCCCGATGGCAAGATCACCTGGATGACTGAAGGTCAACGGTTTTCTTCGACTGTTGCAGAATGGGCAGAACTTCTGAACGCTCCTGTGCAGAGAGAGGACGACATTGATGTCTATGGGATTCCTAAGAAGAGTCATGATTCTATGAAGAATATGTACAAGGAGATCCCAGCTGCTGATTTGGAGGGATGGAAGCTCGGCTCAGTGTATTATCTCCAGGCAGGTCTGACCACCACTAACACTATTCTGAGGCATACTTTGATGCCTAAGTCAGGTGACCACCGGATGATACGAGGCTATTCTATCAACATGCTGCACATTCTCGATGAGAAGGCACCTTTTAAGGTGATGGACTTGATGGTAGAGACCATTAAGAGGACTGCAGCTGACCAAAAGAGGTCATGTGGGTTTGCACCGCAGATACAGATGCTCATCAACGCCAAGTTTGGCACGGGCAAATTCATGTTGGATAGGAAGCACTTGCCACTGCAGCCAGAGCATGAGGACAACATAGTTGTGATGGATGAAGAGGATCCCACCTCAGTTGAAGGGCAAGCCAAGATCGAAGCTGCAAAGAAAGCCAAAGCTGACAAAGAGGCAGCAGCAGCAGCAGCTAAGCCAAAGAGCTTTGGAGAACAGATTCTTGAAGCAACCCAGAGAATTGAACAACGCCTGGCCAGCATTGAGCAATCTCAGGAGAGCCTTGAGAGGATTGTCGAGGACAAGATCCACGCTCTAGACGTGAAGCTGACTGAGATTCAGGTGTCTGTCAACAAGCTTGAGGCAGACATGGAGGAGACTAGGCAGGAGAGAGCAGAGTTTATGCAGGATGATCTAGTCCAGGACTCTCATCGCCAGGCTGCTCAGGTTCCCAGAGGATCCAGATCTGCAGCTATCCCAGTGACAGACTCCAGGGCTACCACTTCAGCACCAGCTACAGCTCCAGCAGTTCCTACAGCTCCAGCATCCACTCCTCCACCGCAGACATCAGCAGAGGTCTTCGCAGATGCAGCTATCTCTACACCGACATCGACCCAGACGGGAGCAGCCAGCCGAGCCCGCAGTGACGTTTAGCTCTATACCTTTTCGAACTTTTTGGTAACTTGTTGCCAAAGGGGGAGAAATTGTTATAGATCATAGGGCTTCGAGAGAGAGAGTGCTCTTTCGTCTTTTTCGTCTTTTGCCGGTTTCTCTGTGATACATTGGTTTCTTTTGGTTCCTGAAACTTTAAGTGTGCTTGCTACTACGTTTGATGCTACCTTAATGAGTGCTTAGCCATACTATGCTTTAATGTGTGCTTATTGCTTATCCTATGCTATTCCTTATTGTATGGCTATTTACTCTTGTCTTGGTGATTAAGTGCATGTTATTCATTCTTATCATTTTGTGCGCTCCACCAAGATGTATGTGACATGGAAGAGTGACCCATAATCCTAATCGATTGTGCATTTGCATTCAAACGCAAATTTTAAATAATGCACAAATTTAGGGGGAGCTCTTGTTTATCACATACTTCTCAAAGCGACGATATTATTCATTGATTATATCTTTTGTCGAAGCTTTGATCTATATGTTGTCATCAATTACCAAAAAGGGGGAGATTGAAAGTGCAACTAATCCCCGGGTGGTTTTGGTAATTAATAACAACATATATATCATTGAACTAATATTATCTTGAGAATCATTTCAGAGAAGTTCGATGATATGGGTATGGAAATGTCTGAAGAAGTGGACCCCTGAAAATGCTAAGACAAGCATTGGCAAAAGCTCAAGACTCCATTTTTGGTTTAGTGATCAAAGATCACATTGAGTCCATAGGAAAAGCCAATACTATTAAAAGGGGATGAGGTTGTGTTAATGTTCTTGTTGCTCAAGTGCTTGGTGATCTAACTCCCTCAACTATCAGCACTATTCACTACTTAACACACACCCATAAGTAATCTTGGTCAAACCAACTCTGTCTCACCGAGATGAAGTTATCTCTACAAACCCTAACATCTCGGTCACACCGATTCATCCAACTCAGTCCCACCGAGATGAACCTCTTCAGTTGTTTCTCCAAACCCTAGCTTCTCGGTCAAACCGATTCTGAGTTTCGGTCTCACCGAAAAAGGGCTGCCAACCTTCTGTGATCAGTTGACATCAATTCGGAATATCCGAGTTTATATTTTCGGTCTCACCGAAATGGCAAACCCTAACCTTTGACTCACTTCGGTCTCACCGAGATGGTATTTTCGGTCCCACCGAAAATCCCAACGTTCACTATATTTGAACTTTCGGTCTGACCGAGTTTTCACTTCGGTCTGACCGAGATTGGTCAAATGTGTGTGTAACGGTTGGATTTTGTGTGGAGGCTATATATACCCCTCCACCCCCTCCTCATTCGTTAGGAGAGCCATCAGAAAGTACCACCACTTCTACCATACACTTTCTGAGAAGTGAACCACCTACCCTTGTGTTGAGATCAAGCCATTCCATTCCTACCATATGAAACTTGATCTCTAGCCTTCCCAAGTTGCTTTCCACTCAAATCTTTCTTCCACCACAGCCATATCAGTGAGGAGAGTTGAGTGTTGGGGAGATTATCATTTGAAGCACAAGAGCAAGGAGTTCATCATCATCAACACCGTCTATTACCTTTTGGGGGGTGGTGCCTCCTAGATTGGTTAGGTGTCACTTGGGAGCCTCCGTCGTTGAGATGTGGAGTTGAACCAAGAAGTTTGTAAGGGCAAGGAGATCGCCTACTTCGTGAAGATCTACCCCGAGTAAGGCTAGTCCTCCGTGGGCGTAGGCCGTGATGGAATAGACAAGGTTGCTTCTTCGTGGACCCTTCGTGGGTGGAGCCCTCCGTGGACTCGCGCAGCCGTTACCCTCCGTGGGTTGAAGTCTCCATCAACGTGGATGTACGATAGCACCACCTATCGGAACCACGACAAAAATCTCCGTGTCACCAAACTGCGTTTGATCTTCTCCACCTCCTTTTTACATGTGCAATTTACTTTCCGCTGCATATACTCTAGAATTGCATGTGTAGGGTGTTACTTGAATTGATCTTGTTTGTGAAACTGCCAAAAACTTTGCATGATCTAAAGGCAGATTTTTTATATTGTCAAGTAGTCTAATCACCCCCCCTCTAGACCTACTTTCGATCCTACAGTTTGACTTCTCCGCCCTGAGCGACGACGACGACGACGAGGAACAGGAGTAAGAGCTCGAGGCTTTGTATCTTCTTTAACTTCGTCTTGATTATTGTTGATTCTGATCTTGCTTTCTGCTTTGACTTCAGGACCCTGGCCCAGCGAGTGGCGAAGAAGGCCAAGGTTCCCGTCGTCGAGGTCGCGGACGACTCGCCCGTCGCGGCGACTGGGGACGCGCCGGAGACGAGCTTGCCGGACCCGAGCGCTGCTCCGAGGAGCAGCCCCCAGCGCAGCCCCCAGCGTAAGTCTGGGTTCCATACTTCCGCTCGTCGGGCGCGCTTGAGGATTTTGTCTTGTGCTAATATCTTGATTGTTTTTGTCTTGATTGTTTTATGCAGAGGTGGAGCCGCAGCCACAGGAGCATCCGGAGGTCGCTCCCGAGGAGCCGCAGGCCCCGCCGTCCCCGCCAAGGGCGAACTCTCCGGCAAGGGAGAGCGCTCCGCCAAGGGCGGGTACTCCGCCAAGGGCGAGTACCCCGCCAAGGGCGAGCAGCCCGGCGAGGGCGGCCACCCCGCCAAGGCAGAGCTCCCCGGCGAGGGAGCCCGCCGTCGACAACGTCCGCCAAGGTAAGCTTTGTAATTTTGTCTTCTTGGATTCATCTTTTTTGGATATTTGCTTGAACTTCTTCTTCTTTTTCTTCTTCTTCTAGATCCTCCTCCCCCAGAATAGATGGAGACGGAAACCATCATCGTGGAGGAGGACGCGCAGGGCGACGGCGGCAACGCCCCTGTCGCTGAGGACACGGCGGGAGCCGCCGAGCCGGCTGCGGAGGAGACTGCTCCGACCGTAGACGCAGCGGCCGGGGAGGGGGACGGCGACCGCACTGCCGGCCCGGAGGCGGCAGGAGCATCGAGTGCTGCACCGGCCGCCGACCCCTCCGCCGGAAAGGAGCAGTCGGGCTACTATCTTGAGGCTCCCAACGGCGTCTTCATCCAGGTGCCGTGGGGATCCTCGTCGCGAGCCCCCGCGGAGGGAGAGGCCTTTGATGGAGAGGTTCTCGCCTCCGCGGGACTGAAGATCGTCGAGGCGCCCGGTGGAAACGACGGGCCCGAGGAGGAGAAGCTGCTTCATCAGCTCCTGGCCCTTTACCGGGCCAGGCAGGCGAAGCTCGCGTCTCGGGAGGCCCTTGCCGCCAAGGCCGCCGCCGATATGGAGAAGCGCGCGGCGGAGCTCCGCGCCGCCAACCAGGCTGCCCTCCGCGACGTGGCGGAGGAGCGCGAGAGGCTCGCCGGGGAGTACTAGGAGTGGCTCCTGGAGAAAGCCGAAGCCGAGGAGGAGCAGCGACTCGCCGGAGAGGAGCTGTCCCGGCGAGAAGGAGAGCTCACCCAACGGAAGGTCAACCTCGACTCCCACGAGGAAGACCTTGCCGCCCGGGAGCAGGCCCTTGGCGGAGAGCTGAAGGAGGCGAAGGCCGCCGCGGCTGCCGCGGAGACCGCCAAGGAGGAGCTCGCGGCCAAGGTCGCGCAACTGGAGGAGTCCCTGAAGGCGAGCGTGGAGAGGGTCACCGCGCTCAACACAGAGCGCGAGAAGGACGCCCACACCAACTCCGAACTCCAGGTGCGTCTCTCCAAGCAGGGCGACGAGCTGAAGGCCGCCAAAGACTCGATTGAGGATCTGGAGCTGAAGGTTTCCACGCTGAAGGACTCGCTCGACGCCGTCGGGGACCGGGAAACCAAGCTGAAGGAGGAGCTCCGCAGGGAGCGAGGCTTGGTGGAGAGCGCCAACACCGCAGCTGAGAACTTCCGCCGGACCGTCGAGGTGTGGACCGACGACTTGGTGGCCTCTGCATCCAACATCGACCAGGAGCTGCTGGCGCTGAAGGTTGAGCATCTCATCTACTCTCCGGATCCAAACCTCCCTCACAGCGCCAAGCTCAGCCTCTTCTTCAGAGGGATCGCACCGGCTCTTGCAGGTCTTCGGAAGAAGCTCCCCGCGCAACTGGCCGAGGAGTCGCGCCAGCTCTGCGCGGGAACCTTGGAGCGCGTTCTGACGAAGATTGTATACCGCAATCCCGGTATAAACCTCACCAACGTTCTCCGCAGCCTGCCGGCCGACGCGAACACGGAGGCGCTGAAGGCGCAGGTCGCCCATATCATCGCCAAAGTGAACAAGATCTCCAGGGTTGAGGGCGACCGCGTAGATTAGGCCTCTTTTTCCTTTATCTCTTTTGTTTCTGCATAGTGCTATGAACTCATTAGTCATTGCGACAAGTTATCCCTTGTAAGATATTTATCTTATTTTGATCAATCAGTGCAATGTTATCTTCCTTGTTTTGGTCATTTACTTTGTATGTTTTTTTTACCCTACGCTCCCGGGGAGCTTGCCGGCAAGGGTCCTTTGCCGCGAGCGCTGAGTGCTGGACTCTGAGCAGCCTGCTGGCCAAGGTCTTACCGGCAAGCAACCTTGCCGCAGCTAGTCGCAACGCACTCAGCTTGTTGAGTGAACTCGAAAACGAACCAAGGGCGCGACATTTGTCGCAGCTCACTTAAGTCGTTGAGCGTACTCGAAAACAAGATAAGGGTGCGGCTAGCTACGGGTAGGTTCCTCCGCGCACAGGTTTTCCATACAAAGTGTGATTGTTCAAGGAAGACAACTTAAAAATTAAAAATTTGAACTGCTCAAATTCTAATAACTTAGCTTTCATATACTGCTTGCTTCTCAGTAAGGCTTCTCTTTCTTGAACAGCACTTGGTTCCTCTTCCATCTCCTTCCCCCCCGACAAACTTGTGCGCGAGGAACATTCCTTCTGCTTAAGAGGCAAGGAAAAAGAAGAGGGAAACAAGTATATGGCCTTTCGGCGTGCTAATGCTTACCGGATGTGTATGTTGCACAAGATGCCAAATAATTCATGCAAATAGCAAAGAAAAGCATGTAAAAGGCAAATAGCGCAAAACACAAAAACTTTACTGATGCACGGGGTCTGCGCCCGGCTTTGTACAAAGGGTTACATGCAACAGCGGCAAGGCTCGTACAAAAAGTGGTTGCCGGAACGGATCACGGCAACCGCGCCTTATGGGTGAAACTTGCGAAGATGCTCTATGTTCCAGGAGTTGCTCACCGGTAAGCCTTCTTCGGTCTCAAGGCGGACAGCGCCAGGCCTTGTGACTTGTCTCACCCGATAAGGGCCTTCCCACTTCGGCGTCAACTTGTTGGAATTCTTGGCGGACTGAACACGCCGAAGAACAAGGTCGCCTTCCTCGAGACTCCTGGCCTTGACCTTGCGGCTATGGTAGCGACGCAAGGCCTGCTGGTATCGAGCAGCTCGTACAGCAGCCTGGAGACGTTCCTCCTCGAGGAGCAATGCATCATCTTGTCGCAGTTGCTCTTGCTCGAGCTCATCATAAGCGAGCACCCGAGGAGATCCGTATACGAGTTCCGTGGAGAGAACTGCCTCTGCTCCATAGACTAGAGCAAAGGGTGTCTGTCCGGTGGCTCGACTTGGTGTCGTTCTGATTGACCAAAGAGCCGTCGGTAGCTCCTCTATCCAGTTTTTTCCGCACTTGCGCAGCCTGTCAAAGGTCCTTGTCTTGAGTCCGCGCAGCACTTCAGCATTGGCCCTCTCCGCTTGACCGTTGCTTCTCGGGTGAGCAACAGAAGCGAAACAGACCTTGGCGCCAAGGTCTTGGACGTACTGCATGAAGGTGCGACTAGTGAATTGTGTACCGTTGTCGGTGATGATCCTGTTGGGGATTCCGAAACAGCAAACAATCGACCTGAAGAACCTGACTGCTGACTGTGCTGTCACCTTTCTCACTGGTTCCACTTCTGGGCACTTCGTGAACTTGTCGATTGCGACGTACAAGTACTCAAAGCCCCCGACAGCTCGGGGGAAGGGGCCGAGGATATCGAGCCCCCAGACCGAGAAGGGCCAGGACAAAGGGATCGTCTGGAGAGCTTGAGCTGGCTGATGAATTTGTTTTGCATGGAACTGGCACGCTTCACACTTGGTTACTAGTGCAGTTGCATCTTGGAGGGCTTCTTGCCAGAAGAACCCTTGCCGGAAAGCTTTTCCGGCAAGCGCCCTTGCGCCAATGTGGTGGCCACATATGCCTCCATGTATTTCTGCCAACAGCTTCTGTCCATCTTCCCTGGAGATGCACTTCAATCTGACACCATTGAGTCTTCTTCTGTACAGTTCATTGTCCACGAACTGGTACATACTTGACTGCCTGGTTATCTTCTCTATTTCTTTTGGGTCGTCAGGAAGTTCTCCAGTTTGCAGAAAGCGGACGATCTGCTGCGCCCATGCCGGAGCCCGTGGCTCAACGGCAAGGACTAAAGGCACGAGGGCCGCTGCGGGGACTTCAGCTTCTACGGCAAGAACCTCTGGTTCTACCGGAGCTGACGGTCCCCCGGCAAGCTCGCCGGGGCGAGGCTTGTCGGGAACACTTGCTTCAACTGCACAGATCCTCGGATCTGCAGGAGCAGACTGTTCCTCAGCGTTCTGATCGTTGATCTTGGGGACCTTGGCGGCGGCCTCGGGGAGATCCGCCGGCAAGTAGTCGCCGGAGACCGACTTTCTCTTCTTGGACTGCCCAATTGATGGTGTAACGGATGGCTGAGTTAGCTTGAGCAAGAAGGTCCCTGGTTCCACAGGTAACTTCATCGCAGCACACTTTGAAAGGCCATCTGCAATTTCATTCTGAGCTCTCGGGACGTGCTCCATTTGCAGACCTTCAAAGTGCTCTTCAAGCTTCCTCACTTCATCTACATAAGCTTCCATCAAAGGGCTCTGGTAACTCTTGTTGACTTGTCGGACCACCAACTGAGAATCTCCCCGCACAATCAGCTTCCTGATCCCAAGTTCAGCCGCAATCCTGAGGCCGGCGAGCAAGCCTTCATATTCAGCAGTGTTGTTTGTTGCTTGCTCCCTGGGAAAGTGCATCTGGATAACATACTTGAGGTGCTCTCCGGTGGGCGCGATGAGTACCACGCCAGCACCGGCGCCTTGCAGCGAGAAGGCACCATCAAAGTACATTACCCATTCACTTGTCGCTTCTTGTACGGGTGCACTTGTTTCTCGGACTTCTTCATCAGGCGTTGGGGTCCACTCAGCTATGAACTCTGCCAAAGCTCGGCTCTGTATGGTTGAGGTACTTTCAAACTTGAGTCCAAAGCTTGACAGCTCCAGTGCCCACGCAACAATCCTGCCTGTTGCTTCTGGATTGTGCAATATCCTCTTTAGCGGAAAGCGAGTGACCACTGTTATCTCATGTGCCTGGAAGTAATGGCGCAGCTTTCTCGAGGCCATGAGGAGGCCGAAAAGCAACTTTTGCACCCCGGAGTATCTTGATCTAGCCCCCTGCAAGAGGGAACTCACAAAATACACCGGGCGCTGCACCATCTTCTTCCGCACTTCTTCCTGTTCCTGCGCAGAGTTGGCCTTGTCGGGGCCAGAGCTTGTCGGAGCAGCCCCCTGCTTGTCGCTGGATTCGCTTGCCGGTGGTGCAGACTCCTCGTCGGCCTCCCTCTCCGCTACTAACGCAACACTAACCAACTGGTTGGTTGCCGCTAGGTATAGCAGCAACTTTTCCTGTGGTCTAGGTGCGACAAGTATTGGAGTGGAGGATAGGTACCGTTTCAAATCCTGCAGCGCTGCCTCCGCTTCCGGAGTCCACTTCATGGGACCTGCCTTCTTCAAGATTTTGAAGAAAGGTAGGGCGCGTTCTGCAGACTTCGAAATGAACCTACTGAGGGCAGCCACACAACCTACAAGCCTTCTGACATCCTTGACGCGCTTCGGGGCTTCGATTTGCTCGATGGCTTTAATCTTGTCGGGGTTAGCTTCAATCCCCCTCTGTGACACAAAGAACCCGAGAAGCTTGCCGGAGGGGACTCCAAAGACGCACTTCTCGGGGTTCAACTTGAGCTGTATCTTGCGCAGGTTCTGAAATGTCTCTTCCAAATCTTGTACCAGGGTATCCTTGCTCTTGCTCTTCACCACGATGTCATCCATGTAAGCCTCTACATTTCTGTGGATCTGTGGCTCGAAAGCAGTGTGCACTACCCTTGCAAATGTTGATCCTGCATTCTTCAGTCCAAATGGCATGCGTATGAAGCAATAAGTGCCACATGGAGTGATAAATGCAGTCTTCTCTTCATCTTCTTTGGCCATAAAGATCTGGTGGTAGCCTGAATACGCATCAAGAAAAGAGAGTAGCTCACATCCGGCAGTGGAGTCAACGATCTGGTCAATGCGCGGCAAGGGAAATGGATCCTTAGGACATGCTTTATTCACATCGGTGAAGTCTATACACAGTCTCCACTTCCCATTGGCCTTGCGCACGACGACTGGGTTTGCCAACCACGTCGGATGGATCACGCCTCTAACTAGGCCTGCCGCCTCTAGCTTCTTGATTTCTTCAGCAATGAATTCTTGGCGCTCCACGGCTAGCTTCCTCACCTTTTGCTTGACGGGCCGCGCATGAGGACAAACAACAAGCTTGTGCTCAATTACCTTCCTGGGAACACCGGGGATGTCAGATGGTTGCCAGGCAAACACATCGACATTCGCCCGTAGGAAGGCAACGAGCGCGCTTTCCTATTTGCTGTCAAGTGTGGCACTGATGGTGAAGGTACCACCAGTGCCGTCCTCCTTGGCGGACACCTTCTTGGTTGCCGGTGGAGCGGCCATCCCCTTCTTACACTTGCCGGTGGAGCTCGATGGAACGTCCTCGACGGCAGCGCAGCACTCCGAAGAGGTGCGGTTGCCGGAGTGGGCCCCAGAGCACTTGCCGGACTTGGTCTTCGTCTTCTTCCCCCCGGGAGCTTCAGCGGCAAGTGTATCCTTCTCTGCCGCGGCTGCTGCATCCCGGTAGATCTTGTCGGCGCAGACAAGCGCATCTTTCTTGTCGCCATGGACAGTGATGACGCTTATCGGCCCCGGCATCTTGAGTACGTTGTAGGCGTAGTGGGAAGCTGCCATGAACTTGGCGAGGGCGGGACGGCCGAGTATCCCATTATATGGCAATGGGATATCGGCGACGTCAAATGTGATGCGCTCAGTCCTGAAGTTGAGCTCCCCGCCAAAGGTCACCGGCAGAGTTATCTTCCCCTTGGGCTTGCTCCTTCCCGGGTTGATTCCTTGGAAAGAACCGGTCTCTTCGAGCTCGCCATCTGGGATTTGGAGTTTCTTGATCACAGCAGAGGAGATCAAGTTCAGCCCGGCCCCGCCGTCAACCAACGTTTTAGTGACCTTGAGGTTGCGGATGGTGGGTGAGACCAGCATCGGCAAGCACCCGACCGCAGTGGTGCGGTCAGGGTGATCCTCAAGATCAAAAATGATGGGCGTGCTGGACCATTTGAGGAGCCTGCGCGACTCCACGGGCGGCTCTGCTGCGTTCACTTCCCGCACCCACTGCTTGAGTTGGCGGTGGGAAGTGTGCAGAGAGGCGCCGCCGTCGACGCACAGGACCTCCTTGGCCTTCTGGAACTCCTGCTCGCTGTTATCTTCATCCTCCATGTCGTCGTCGTCGTCTTCTTCGTCCTTGTCGCGGCCCCGGGGAGGTCGGTCACCTTGCCGCTGCTTGGCCTTGCCGCGGCGTCCTCCCCGGCCATTGAATGGCCGCTTCTTGCTTGGTTCTCCTCCGCCACCTTGGGCCTTCTCCTTGTCGCGCCTCTCGTACTCAGCTTTCTGCTGCTCGACGAGGTACTCGACGCGTTTGCAGTTGGAGAGGTCGTGGCCCTTGGTGCGGTGGATTTTGCAGTATTGCTTGTCGGAGCCGTCCTGCTTGTCGGCTGCCGCTACAGGGGCAGGCTCCTTGCCGGAGCCGCCTGCCTGTGCTTGCTTGGCGGGAGCCTCCTTGCCGGACTTCTCGACGGCAAGCACTTCCTTCTTGTTCTTTCTTCTGTTGTTCCGCCGCCGGCTCTTCTTTGCCGGGGCGGCGTCGTCGCTGTCGCTTCCCCCCGTGCCGGTGTCCTCCCCGGGGAGTCTCCTCCCCTCTTCGGCGCGTGCGCACTTATCAGCTAGAGCATAGAGCTCGCTGACATCCCGTATCTTGGTCATGGCCATTTCTTCACGCATGCGGCGGTTACGCACGTTCTGGTGGAACGCGCTGATAACCGCGGCAGGGTGGACGTCGGGGATGTTGTGCTGCACACGACTGAAGCGTTGGATATACTTGCGCAGGGGTTCTCCTTCCTTCTGGGCCAGAATGTGGAGATCGCTCTCCTGGCCGTGGGGTTTGTGGCCGCCCGTGAAGGCGCCAACAAACTGATGGCAAAGGTCCGCCCAAGAAGAAATGGAGCCTTCTGGCAAGTGCATAAGCCAAGAACGGACGTTTGGCTTAAGCACTAGCGGGAAGTAGTTCGCTAGTATCTTCTCGTCGCGCCCCCCGGAAGCCTGCACCGCGATGGTGTAAACGCTGAGGAATTCCGAGGGGTGCGTCTTGCCGTCGTACTTCTCCGGTACGTCGGGCTTGAAGTTCTTCATGCTGGGCCACTGGACGCGCCGCAGCTCACGGGTAAACGCAGGGCAACCCGCCGCGTACGGCAAGTCGCCTGGTTCACCGGGCGCGCACGTGTCGACAGCGGCTCCAGCTCGCTGATCTGATTGTCGCCGAGCTTCTCGGCGGCGCTCGATCGTCGTTCGAGCGTCTTCTTGTCGCCGGTCGTCAAGGACTTGGCGCTGGTCCCGACGAGCCCGCGGATCCGACGACGCCGTGGAGACGTCGTCGGCGTTGTTCCGGCGGGGCGGCGTCTTCTGCTTCCGCGGCGGGGAGTGCACGGTGGTTGCACCCCCGGCGGTCTTGTCGCCGTCGGCCTTCGTCTTCTCGACTTGCCGTGGCCGCGAGGTCGCCGGCTGCTGCGGCATATCGTTGTTGGCGAAGGCGATCAGGCTCTGGATGGTTGCCCTCCAGTCTTCGGCCTTGTCTGCCGCTGGAGGGAAGTCGAGGAGCAGTTGCGCCCTTGCGAGCGCTTCCGCTGGAGTGGAGGGGAGCGGGAGCGAGCGGTGCGAGGAGCGGAATATGCTCGGACTTCTAACTGGGTTAGAAGGAGCAGGGCCCCGCCCCGGCGTCCGCGCTTTGCTTGTGCCCGGACGGTGATCCGGAGCATCCCGCGAGCCTCCGGTTTGCCCTTGGCCCAGCAAGCGGATGCCACCTCCTGTGGCATGGCGCTGCTGGGTTGTCGTTTGCTGAGATGGACGTGGCGCGTCCACGGAGACCGAGGCTCGGTCGTCCGTCTTGTCCTTGGATTTGGTGGCGCCGCGAGTTTCCTCGCCGGCGACCACCCTTCCGACGGCGTCTCCCCCGCCCACCGTTGGCTCCGGTGGCGGCGGATGAGACGCAGACGGGCCTGCGACCTCGGAAACCTTCTTCTTCGGGGCCATGGTGCAGTTGTTGATGAAACTAACGAATTTGGAGAGGTTGACGAAGAATGCGCCTGCGTGAACGCCGGATCAGGTTCGCACAACCTCGACGTCCCCTACCTGGCGCGCCAAAGATGTCGGGGGAAACTGTCCACCACGAACACCTATGGGACCGGAGCCCCTTGCTTGTGTGGTAAGAGGGCGGAGGCAGCACAAAGAGCAGATCGATGTGAACACGCGGGCAGTTTACCTAGGTTCGGGCCGCGATGGACGCGTAAAACCCTACTCCTGCTTAGTTTGTATTGAGTTGGGGAGCTTGGGAGCTTGAAGAACTAGTTACACCGAGCGTATGAGCGATCTAGGTTCCGAACCCCCTCTACGTTGTGCATGGGCCTCCTTTTATAGTGCAAGGGGTCACCGACAGGTGTCAACGTAGGAGAAAGGGTAAAAATGTAAAAGTGGTGGTAGTTGTAACAGTGCGGGAATAGTGGAGCAACAGTGCATGAACAGTGGTCGCTACCTACTTTGACAGTGGGGGACAAGAGCATTTAATGCCCGTCGCCGTCGACCCCAAAAGCGCCCGCCCTTGCATTTCCGTTTGCCACGGCGATAGCTTTACCACCGTGGAGTGCCACCGTGTCCCCCAGGCTGCACAGCCATCCGCCACGCATCCCTGGAATGGCCCCTGGGCGACGCGTGGTTCGATGAGCTGGAGCGCGGGCACACAGCGTGACTCTCCCCGGCAAGCCCCTTGCCGGGGTCTTGACCTTGCCGGGCCCGGAAGCTTGTCGGGCTCTGAAGCTTGCCGCTCCCCGGGCCCTGCCGGGGCGCATACAGCGCCGAGGCATGTCTTCTGTAATGTAGTCTTCTGGCCTTCCTGGCAAGCTCCTCTTGCCAGGGTCTTGTGCTAGTGAGGTAATCTTGAGCCTGGGACGGCCCTCCCGGCAAGCTCCACTTGCCGGGGTCTTGATCTTCTGTCTTGTATACTTTGTTTTTGAATGGCTTTATATAGAGCAGGAAGGTCTCCGGCAAGCGCGTGGTAGGCCCTGCCGCGGGAAGCTGCTACTGCCCGTGCACAAGTTGGGGTACAGAGGTACCCCTACCTTAGTACACCGACAGCATCCCAGTACTGCCACACTCTCGTGCAATGACAACTGAATAAACACTCATCTTGAGAATAACACATCTAGCATGGAAAAATATTGGCCACCCCCTGCCGCTTGATGAGTGGTACGGGAACACAAAAAGGAAATTTATTTTGAAAATTAGAGTTGGCACATACAAATTTACTTGGAACAACATGGAAATACCGCATATAGGTAGGTATGGTGGACTCATTTGCCACATCTTGGTTTAAGGAGTTTGGATGCACAAGCGGTATTCCCGCTTAGTGCAAGTTAGGGCTAACAAATAGATTGAGAAGCGACCAACCAAGGAGCGAAAACCATCATAAACGAACATTAAACATAACTAACACCGACAAATGCAACACAAGTAGGATATTGCTTCATTGCATAACTATTGACTTAATGTGCATGCATAGGAAATCACAAACTTTAACACCAATATTCTTACTAAACCACACTTACTCACTAACATTACTCACATATTATCATCTCTATATTGCAAAACTATTGCAAGGAATCCACTACACCGCAACACTACATTCCCAACATCTAAGTTGGTTGGGAAAATAGCTTTCGTCAACAAACAATCGATCGGGAAAAACTATTGCCTACCAATCATGTATGTTGGGGAAAGTCCAGAAAGGAAAACCCTTTCATGACCGACTGCTTGATGGCCATGTTGTATCTTTCCCGACCAACAATCTGTTGGGCGTGCCATGGGATTTTCTCGACAAACAGTCCGTTAAGGTAGCCACGGGGCTTTCCCGACCAACTATCAGATAGCAATTCTTCCCCGACCAACATTCTGTTGGTGCTGGTTGTAGCCTTTCCCAGCCGACTGTCAGGCAGGGTTTGTTTTGCAGACCAACAGTCAGATGGAGTTTTCTTTAGCGACCAACAATTCATTAACATTTTGTTTATCCAATCACAACTTTAATTAACATATGGTACTGATTGTCAGATACATATATTTTGTGTGTCCTAAGCATAATCACCAAGACATCATACATAAGGTGCACCAAACATTTTGTATTCCATTAACTAATGGTCCCATACATACACTTTTATCCACTTGGATCTCCTTTTCAAATTCCAATACACGAAGAATGAGACCAAGATACGTAGTGGCTGTTACGTCTCCAACGTATCTATAATTTTTTAATGTTCCATGCTATTATATTATTTGTTTTGGATGTTTTATATGCATTAATATGCTATTTTATATTATTGTTGGGACTAACCTATTAACCCAGAGCCTAGTGCCAATTTCTTTTTTTCCTCGTTTTTGAGTTTTGCAGAAAATGAATATTAAACGGAGTCCAAATGAGATGAAAATTTATGGTGATTTTTTATGGACCAGAAGAAGCCCCCAAAGCAAATGAGTTGGGCCAGAAGAGCCCCGCGTCAACGACAAGGGTGGGGGGCGCGCTCCCCTACCTTGTCGCTGACTCGCGGACCCTCCTGACTTGTTATCAACGCCAAAAATTCCTATAAATACCAAAACCCCCCAGAAAGAAACCTAGATCGGGAGTTCCTCCGCCGCAAGCCTCTGTAGCCACGAAAAATCAATCTAGGCCATCTCTGGCACCCTGCGGGAGTGGGCCATCATCACTGGAGGCTATGGAGGAGGAAGCCGGAGGGGCTTACCATTAGGGAGGCCAAGGACCAGAGGGAGAACCTCTCCCCATCTAGGGGGGAGGCCATGGAGGAGGAAGCACAAGGAAGAGACTCTCTCTCCCCCTCTCTCTCGGTGGCGCCGGAGTGCCACCGGGGGAACCATCGTCGCAGTGATCTTCTTCATCAACATAACCATCTTCATCACCTTCCTCATCTCTTTTAAGCGGTCCACTCTCCCGCACCCCGCTGTAATCTCCTACATGAACATGGTGCTTTATTCCACATATTATGATCCAATGACGTGTTGCCATCCTATGATGTTTTGAGTAGATTTCTTTTGTCTTGTGGGTCGATTGTGTTGGGAACGTAGCATGCAATTTCAAAAATTTCCTACGCTCACGCAAGATCTATCTAGGAGATGCATAGCAACGAGACGGGAGAGTGTGTCCACGTACCCTCATAGACCGAAAGCGGAAGCGTTAGATTAACACGGCTGATGTAGTCGAACGTCTTCGTGATTTAACCGATCAAGTACCAAACGTACGGCACCTCCGAGTTCAGCACACGTTCAGCTCGATGACATCCCTCGAACTCTTGATCCATTAAAGTGTCGACGAAGAGTTTCGTCAGCACGACAGCGTGGTGACGGTGATGGTGAAGTGATCCGCGCAGGGCTTCGTCTAAGCACTACGACAATATGAACAGAGGAGCAAACTATGGATGAGGGTGCCACACACAGCTAGGAACAATTGATGTGTGTTCTAGGGGTGCCCTCCCCACGTATATAAACGAGGGAGAGGGAGGGAGGCAGCCTAGGGGGCACGCCAAGTGGCGGGAGTCCTACTAGGACTCCTAGTCCTATTAGGATTCGCCCCCACTTTATTCCTTCTCTTGGAGGGGGAAAGGGGGAAGGAGAGGGAGGAGGAGAAGGAAAGGGGGGCGCCACCCCCTTCCCTAGTCCAGTTCATCCTCCTTCCATGTGGGGGGCGTGCCACCCCTATGTGGGCTGTTGTGCCTCCCTCTTATGGCCCATAGTGCCTATAACTTCCCCCGTAGGGTTCCCGTAACCCCCCGGAACTCAGATATGTACCCGGTACCCCTCGAAACCCTTTAGATGTCCGAATAATATCCTCCAATATATCAATCTTTACCTCTCGACCATTTAGAGACTCCTCGTCATGTCCGTGATCTCATCCGGGACTCTGAACAATCTTCGGTCACCAATGTGACGCCCCCGATTTGACCGTACACTAATCATGCATGCAAATGTGTACGACCAAGATCAAGGACTCACTAGAAGATATCACAACACAACTCTAGACACAAATTATATTAATACAAGCTTTATATTACAAGCCAGGGCCTCGAGGGCTCGAATACATAAGCTCGAATACACAAGAGTCAGCGGAAGCAATAATATCTGAGTACAGACATAAGTTAAACAAGATTGCCTTAAGAAGGCTAGCACAAAACACCAATGATCGAAAAGGCAAGGCCTCCTGCCTGGGACCTCCAAACTACTCCTGGCCGTCAGCTGTCTCCACGTAGTAGTAGGCTCCGCCGGGGTAGTAGCAGTCATCAAAGGTGGCTTCTGGCTCCTGGACTCCACCATCTGGTTGCATCAACCAGCAAGAAGAAAGAAGGGGAAAAGGGGGAACAAAGCAACCATGAGTACTCATCCAAAGTACTCGCAAGCAAGGATCTACACTACATATGCATCGGTATCAATGAAAAGGGTAGTATCTATGGACTAAGCTGCATAATGCCAGAATAAGTGGGGGAGAAGCTAGTCCTATCGAAGACTAGCATCTTCTGAAAACCACCATCTTGCAGCAATAGGGGGAAGTAGAGTAGTGTAACATATGCCATATTTATGTTGTTGTTCCAATGCTCCGGGATCCTTTCTCGACTCCCGAAGCAACATATCCAAACATAGCCTCAGCATCCAGTTCTAGTTGTAGCGATCGGGATACAACTCCAAGTGTCCGTTACCGTAGGACAGGCTATCGATAGATGTTTTCTTCCCTGCAGGGGTGCACCAACTTACCCATCACGCTTGCTTAACTCCGGCCGGACACACCATCAGGTCATGCCCGCCCTCGGCCAAACAATATGCCGCAACCCGACCTAGGCTTAATAGAGAGGTCATGCACGCCGGACTAAACCCTATGCCCCCAGGGGTCATGGGCCAATCGCCCCGGGAACTCCTGCACGTTGCGTGGGCGGCCGGTGAGCAGACCAGGGCAACCTCCTAAAAAAGGGTAGGTGCTTGCTCAGTCCAACCTGGCGCATGCCGCTCAGTCGCAATGACGTCAGTTAAGCTTCGGCTGATGCATACGACGCAGAACGCCCATACTATGCCCACGTGATGGTTAGTGCTATCAGGCCAGAGGCCCCACGGATCAAATATCCAAACCGTTTAGTGTCCTAGGCACGCGCGGTAACGAGCAGAGACTCACGAACATGTGACCCCATCGCCCCGTCTCGAGAACTTGCGGCAAGGGCGAGTGCCCGGCCACGCCTCGTATTTATCTCGCGGGCACCTTCCAGGTCAACCTGACTACACATCACTCGCAATTAAGCTCGCGCGGGTACCATTCAGGGTCGACCCGTCTTTAGTAACCAGGTTCAGTGTAAAGTCATAGTAACCATATTAACTGTGTGTCTGACACCAAAGGAAAAACCTGAGGAAATCACCCTCGATGGAATTCCACCTGATGTTTATCATCAAGGTGAACGAAAGAGGTGTCACCCTCGAGGTCTACTCTTGAGAAGTTCCATGACAGTGTCGTTATCGGGAGTGGAGAAAGAGGAATCACCCTCGATGACCACTACCGATGAACTAACCTACAAGGTTAACATCAAAAGTGCCGATGAGGTCTCACCCTCGGCACTCGATAGTAACCCAGTAGTGTCGAACAACTAAGGGGAAAGTGATGTGCGGTGCCGGGTCCTGGTCTTCGATCCCGTTGATCGGGTCTTTTGATAATCCAGCGGGGCAGTCGGGACAAGGTAGGGGGTCACTGGTGGATCTCTAACCAGCCTATACTAAGCAGTTTAGTATAAACATGTAAGGTATGAAAGCAGTATCAACTATAGGCTATGCATCAGAATAGGATCATACAAAAAGCAGTAGCAGTTCTAATGCAATCATAAGAGAGAAGAGAATGGGTGATATCGGAATGATCAAAGGGGGTTGGCTTGCCTGGTTGCTCTGGCAAGGAGGGGTCGTCAACACCGTAGTCGATCACCGGGGCATCCTCGGTCTCGGGGTCTACTGGAGAGAAGAGGGGGAGAAACAATAAATACAAAGCATACAGATGCAATAAAGAAGCATGGCAAGTTAACACGCAGTGCTAGGGTGCTCTAACGCGGTGGTACACGGAACCGACGAAGGGGGATATCACTCGGGAAAGTATCACCGGTGTTTCGTGTTTTCGGACAGAGGAATCAGAGGGGGAAAGTTGCAGGTTCACTATGCTAGGGGCGTGTGACGAACGAACGGACCGTGTATTTGGATTCGTCTCGTCGTTCTGAGCGATTTTCTTATATAAAACATTTTCATCCGAGTTACGGATTATTTTATATGAATTTCCAAAGTTTTAGGCATTTTCTGGATTTATTTAATTATTTAAAACAAACCTTATCCAAAATAGTGTCTGCTGATGTCAGCATGACATCGTCACGACGTCAGCAGGTCAACTGACCAGTTGACTAGTCAAACTTGACTGGTGGGACCCATCTGTCATAGGTACAGATTAACTAACAGTTTTAATTAAACTAACCTAGTTCATTAGACTAATTAAGCACAGTTAATTAACCGATTAATGAATGAATTAATTATTAATATAATCATTATTATTTTTAAAAATCTTTTTTAAAAAAAGGGGGGCTGGGCCCTTGGGCCCGCTGGCAATGGCTTGAGGCCAGCGGGGCGGCGTTGACGGGTGCGGGTGGGCGTACCCGCCCGATTGGGCGCCTGGGCGTGGGCGAGGCTGCAGGGCACCAGTATGGCGCCGACAGCCTCAGTAGGGGGGGGGCGACGGCCCTAGGCGGTGGGCGTGCGGGTAAGGAGGCGCAGCGTGGATGCTGGGTGGCGCCGGTGAGGCGAGCGGCAGGCGGCGCAGCAGCGCGCTTGGCCGGAGCTGAGCTGCAGGGGGGCGGCGAGCTTGCGCGGCCTTGGCGTCACGGGTCGGTGGGGCGTCCGACTGCAGGGGAAGAAGCGGTCAGGGCGCGGGACGACGGGTGCCGGGCATGGAGCGGAGCCAGCGGGGCTGTGGCTGGGAGACGATGATGCAGTGGAGCGGGCGGGGTCGTGGCAGCCAGAGGGGAGACTGGAGGCGGGACGGTCAGTGATAGGGAAGTAGGGGCGGACGATGCGGCGACTCGGAGAGGCGGGCGCTAGCGTGGCGCAAGGCCAAGGCGCACGGGATGCAGGCGCGGACGTGGTGATGAGCAGCGGCAGCGACGGGCATCGGCGATAGAGGGCCACAGCAGTAGGCTTGGCCGGGGCTCACGGCGCGAGCACAGAGTACGGGCATGGAGCACGGGCGCGCGGGTGTGTTCGAGTCGCGGACGGGGCGCGGTAACTAGCGACGGCAGGGAGCACCGCGGGTGGTCGGAGGCGACCGCGAACAAGCGCGGGCGGCGCAACGGTGGTGGCTGCTACGGGATCAAAAAAGAGGGGAAAGTAGGGGACGGTGAGCTCACAGGGGCAAGGGCGCGACTCGGAGAGTGGCGAAGCAGAGGAGCGCATGCGAGGAAGGACGACGATGCCGAAGAGCTGCAGGGCGGTCCAGCTCGTCCCGGTGCTCGGGAAGGACGAGGACGAGGGCGTCGGTCCTCCTAGAAGCCTTGGCGCATCTCGGGGAGGAGGGTGGCCGCGGCGATTCCAAAGCCACGGCGAGCGCGGTGCTTGGCTCCGATCCAGATCGAGAGAGAGGCGAGCGAGGGAGAAGAATGGGTGGCCTAGGTTTTGTCCGATGCGTCGGGGAGGACTTTATACACCTCGGGGTGCCGGTGGATGATTGACATGGCGACAGACGAGGCCATGGCGGGCGTGGATGCACGCCACACACACGCACTGCCTCCTCTCTGTACATAGTAGGAAGGAAAGCCCGGGGTGGGCTTGGACCTGCACTGTAGCATTGGGCTACAAGTGCATAGTGTAGCTTTTCATTTTTCCAATTCCTTTTCTGCTTTTGCCTTTTTTTATATTGTGGTCTATCTACTTCGCCTAGCAAACGAATTTATTTAGTCATGAAACTTGACACACAAATACTAGGTAATATTTTGAGGCCACACAACAAGTCTCACATTATTTGGAAATCGCATTTACCTTTAGGATTTAAATTGGCCAAAGTAGATGCTATAGGATGTGTTTATAGGTTACTGGGGTTAATTGGGTTAACCAAATGAAGTTGGTTTCTGCATGATAAATTACCAGCGGAATTTATGGAATAATGCAAACATTTTTATTTTACTCTTTTAAGAAATATTAGTTTGACTTTATTTTAAGTTGACATTGATTTTTTTTTGGACAAGTGGCAATTAGCATAGTAATCGTGATGACATGGCACCATTAGCGGGAGATTACTATAGCATGATTCTCGGCGTGTTACAAATCTCCTCTACTACAAGAAATCTCGTCCCGAGAGTTTAAGAGGTGGAGCAAGGGGGAAAGGCTCGGGAAGGACGTAGCTCAACACAAGATAGGTACTTGGGGGCTATCTCGGTGAACGTGGCATAGAGGCATCTTGAGTTAAAAATAAAGAAAGTCATCGAGAGCAATGTAAGGAGGAACAATAAGAAGCTTCAACCAGGTAGGCAATCGTTCGTTGCCTGAAATAGAGGGTGAAAGGGGTTAAGAGCAACAGGAATAAGTATTGCGCCTGATACCAGAGTAGATCATATCTAAGAAGGTGGCTCGTGAATTACATACGAAGCCAGTGTGAGGAGTATCTTTGGCAACAAGGGTGTACAGGAGAGTCAGGTTTCGATCCTGTGTAACTGTGGGTTATGGGCCCACCATGTGGGTTAAAGGTAGAAAGGACGGTGACATCCGGCATGGTCATGGTAGCAAAGCATGACACAAGATAACTTGTCAGCTATGTCGGCAACAACATCGGTACCAAGGGCGAGGGATGAAGAGAACCATTTTCCTGCTCGTTGAAATGAGGCGGACCAAATAGGCAAAGTTCTCGTCCATTGGTGGTTATTGAAATGCTATCAACAATAGTAACAGGGTCTTACTGACAGAGTGGTGCACCAAGGTGTTTACATAAGCAGAAAATTATTACTGCTTAGATTATATGTAGATCAAAGAAAGGTTAAACAAACAAATGGAAAAGAAAATGTGTTTAAGCACAATGAATAAGAGTACATCATCCCCCATATTAAGCAGGGCATGATATACATGTCAGGAGATCAAGGTCATGACCATATAGATAAAAGGGGTAAGAAGAATTATGATATGTACCCACACAACGATGTTGGATAGTAGATCAAGAACATTTGGCATTGCGCTTACAATGTTCTTGTAGATCTTCAAAGTACCACAGACATGCTTCGACATAGCACCGACATGGTCATTAGGTAAAGATCAGACTTTGAATACAAAAAGTTTCCCTCCGGAACAACTTATAGAATAAGTCTTACATGTTCAGTAAGGAAAAGATGAGGATGTGGCCGATGGGCTCAGCAACGATTCATCGAGATTCCCATAAGCATGGATTTCTACATTCAAGTGAACAAGACGAAAACATTGGACATACCGCAGTATGTTAGAAGAGAACATCCAGAAGGAAACCTTGAGTGGAACATGCACCTGGAAAATGGACTATGTAGCACGATCAATGTTATAATGGTGATTCAATAACCAAAGGACTGAGAATGAGACTATCGACCATTCACTTCAAAGCAATAGGGTTGCTAGAAGTTTTTATTTTTTTTATTTTTTTTGAATTCGCACGTAATACTTCAATTGCTGGGTTTCTGTATAGAAACAACACGGGGACCAAGGAATGAACAGGTATGGAAAGAATCATCACATGTATCAAACATTCTTAAGAGGTGGTGAAATTCTCACGACCTTCTTGACATAACAGATGGTAATACTTCAAGGTAAGGAACAAATGCTGGATAGCAAGGATCTCAAGGTATAACACGAAACACGAACAAGTTTGTGTTGGAGGGAAGGCAATAATGTTGTCGATGATAACTCAAATCATCGAGGCAAAAGGAGCCAGGTTGCACAGTTAATAATTAGTCTAATAATGAGATAGCCGATCAGGCTAGGTATGACATGAAGGAGTATTAAACTCGTAAGCAACAAAATTACTTAGAGTTATTGAATCGGAGTGCGAAATTGATTCACTTATCGGGGTCCTTGAGTGTCAAACATCTCAGAACCCGAGGAAAATTGCAGTCATGAAGATGTAACACATAATGAAGAACTCATAAGGAGCTATGCAGTTCCCTGATAATCTCGAGATACCAAGGGGGTAATACTCAACGACGGCTCAAACAAGAGGTTGGGCTGGGCGTATTGCTCTGTAGGAGACAAGTGCTTAAACCTGCACGTGAAATGGTATAGAAGGGAGAACATGGTCGGAACCATGATTGCAAAAGGCCAGATCCCTGATATAAGATTACTTATATCAAGGGGATAATTAATTTTAAGGGAAGCCTTAATGATAAGATCCGCACCGTGTCCATGGGCATGGACAGAAAGTTCAAGGTTGACTCCCACTTCTTCAATGCATAACCTTTCATTCACTACTCTATTCAAAATGAATTGATTGCGAAGACTTGCTTGGTGAATTACCCGAGGAGTATGAACCTTGGAAAACTTTCGGGTTCACACAGATTAAGGAAGGCATAAGTTCAACCCATCGGGGCATCTTAGACTCATACTACGCAAACTTCGGGAGCAAATTATACAAGCTCGAAAGCAGAGCATGGTTGAGAAAGCAGATGATATATTTTACCCAAGGCATTATATATCATGGCAGAACTCTCAAGGTATTTGAATATGAAGGACGCTGTCGGATAAATTCCAACAAAGGATCTGGTGGTCTACAAGGGATCTGATGTGAGCATCGATACTCAACCAGAAGAAGAAAGAATGCAAGGATACCAGTTTATATAAACAACTGACTATTTCAAAACTCAAATGCAAAAGGAATTATGGTTTCCAAATGAAGGGATCAGAAGAAACCGCTCTGATTAAGAATGGGTAAGTTGAAATGACTTAGGGGTACAATCGACGACAATTTGATTGGTCGAGATCCAGCTCATGTTCAACATGACGTCTAAGCCGGAAGGATGAATTCTAGTATCGAGGATTGCAACCATTCACAACATATTGATTCAATGGACTCAAAATGATAATGACAAAGGATATCAATAAGACTACTAGATTTATGGGGTTAACCATAATGTAAGCAAGCAAGAATTTCAAGAGCAAAAGGCTGCTCAAGATTTTCCGAAGGTCGAATGATACTTCTCAGACTTGTGAAACACATGAATGGGGATGAGCGGATACTCGGCAAATGGGAGGAATTATACATAAGGGTATTCATGTGGCAAAGGAGCTGCGCAGGCACAAAGGATTCACGGAATATCCAAAGTATTTTAGGGTATCTTGTAATAACAAGAACAATTGAAATGAAGGTATGGACGACAAGTGTATGCAACTATCCTTAGAGATTTATCGGTGATATGGAATTGCAATGGCGAAGGGTACAAGGGTCTCGGGGAAACATCGGAGAATCTCTTCGAAATCTTCTAGTGAAGCAGGCAACCATCCGGAATGAAGGGGCTCTCCGAGGAAAGTCGTTACGAGAACCTAATGTAGTTAGTAAATTCATTTAACCCGAATAGAAGAGAGAACAGAGTCCCAAAGTATAGACGAGGAGTAGAAGATCCTAATACCACCCAATTGGGGACGTGGGCCCGTAAGCCACACAGCCAAGTTAGTAAAACAGTTTTTTCAAAGACTAGACTCAACTTCAGCCAAGGAGTTGGAAAGGGGGTTCCTACAAGCAGTCGGCTCTAATACCAACTTGTGACGCCCCCGATTTGACCGTACACTAATCATGCACGCAAATGTGTACGACCAAGATCAAGGACTCACTGGAAGATATCACAACACAACTCTAGACACAAATTAAAATAATACAAGCTTTATATTACAAGCCAGGGCCTCGAGGGCTCGAATACATAAGCTCGGATACACAAGAGTCAGCGGAAGCAATAATATCTGAGTACAGACATAAGATAAACAAGATTTCCTTAAGAAGGCTAGCACAAAACATCAATGATCGAAAAGGCAAGGCCTCCTGCCTGGGACCTCCTAACTACTCCTGGTCGTCAGCTGTCTCCACGTAGTAGTAGGCTCCGCCGGGGTAGTAGAAGTCGTCAAAGGTGGCTTCTGGCTCCTGGACTCCACCATCTGGTTGCATCAACCAGCAAGAAGAAAGAAGGGGCAAAGGGGGAGCAAAGCAACCGTGAGTACTTGATACGTCCAAAATGCATCACTATTTTGTATCATAATTTATCCTTATTCATTGATATATTTCACATTACGATGATGTTCTTATGTTGTTTTGGCCTATTTTACACAGTTTGCAACTTTCCGGTGCCGAAGCAGCAGACGCAGGATTCAGCGGTAAAAAGTGGACGCTGAGTTGCTGAACAAGAATACCTCCAAATTACCTGAAAATCGACGGAGAGTATTTTCCAGACGGGTCACGAAGGCACGCAAAAGGGCAACCAGAGGGGGGCCACAGGGCGTCCAGGCGCCCTGGGGGCGCCCCCCTGGCCTCGCCGGGGGGGCGCCTGGAGCCCCTGGCTCACCTCCGGCTTCCCCCTTTGGCCTATATACTCCCCGTTATCCGAAAACCCTAAAAACGAGAGTTTGGACGGAGTTCCGCCGCCGCTCCGTGGCGGAAACCTACAGAGAAGAAAAAGCCATCTCCGGCGGGCAGATTTCACCGGGGAGATCACCTCCCGGAAGGTGAGATCATCGCCATCGTCATCACCATCGTCACGGGCATCATCGAGATCATCATCAACATCATCCCCAACATCAGCACCATCTCCATCTTCATCCGAATCTCATCTTACAATTGCAACTTGTGTTGTAACCCGTACTACCTATCCTCTCTACTCCATCGGTGTTGATTACTACTTTGTGGTGAATGCTATTGAGTTTTGTTGGAGAAATATCATTATGTCCAGATTGTTTATCATCCATTTATCTCCACTGATGATGATCTCTTTTATGCTTGTGAGTAGTTACCTTAGTTCTTGAGGACATGGGAAAAGTCTTGTTGTTAGTAGTCATATGCTGTTGAAGTAATATGTGTTGTTTGATACTTAAGTTGTGTTGGCATTCTACTAGTGGTGTTGTGTGAGTCGAACACTCAACACTTCGCCTTATTAAGGACCCAGGGGAATACATTGTGTACAAAGAATGCTTACGGTGGGTTTCCCGAGTGACAGAAACCTGAACCCCAGTTCGCACAAGGGAACGATGGATCATCGATCGTATTGCTATGGTTAGGCTTTTGCCTTAAATACTATCTTGTGTTTGCGGATGCTTGCAAGGTGTTTAATCATAAGAGTGCACTCACCTTAGTCTAGAGAGTGTACTAGCATAGATCCACCCACTCAACACTTATCAACACATAACATAGTACCGATACGGAATATGGCGAAAGCACATGACTACCTCTCCCGTGTGTCCTCAAGAACGCTTTAGCCTACATAAGTTCAGTTGCTAGGCCTCTCCTTTGCTCAGAAAGGATTGGGACACTTTTTACTCTCAGTGCCTTTACTTTGCTTGCTTTTACTTTCCTATTGCTTATATCAAGAAAACCCCTAAAAAGTTATCTTTCAGTGCTTGCAGTAATTCCTTGCTCAGAATCGCTTATCAATACCTTCTGCTCCTCGTTGGGTTCGACACTCTTACTTATCAAAAAAGCTGCAATAGATCCCTTACGGTTGTGGGTCATCAAGTACCGTTTTCTGGCGCCGTTGCCGGGGAGCGTAGCGCTATTGGTAAAGTGAAACTGGTAAGGAAGTTTTAATAATTCTGTTTTTATTTTTGCTGTTGCTGCTCTTTATCCTTAGGGACAACCTTGCTATTGGATCGTTGCTTGTGGGAAGACGCCCCATACCTGTGGTGGTTGCTCCTCCCCCTACTGAAATTGTGCCCTATAAAATACCAGCTGGTATTATCGATTATGTTTTGGCTAATCGTTATGCAGGAGACAGACATCCTGGTGAACACTTGCTATATCTGTCACAACTATGTTCATTATTTAAGCTTGCAGGTGTATCAATGGAGTTTGTCATGAGGAAATTGTTCTCCGTATCACTTATAGATAAAGCTTCAGATTGGTATAAGCTTCTCGATAACTCGCACTTGCTTGATTGGCAAGAGCTTATGTCTCTCTTTTATACTAAGTTTTATCCTCTTCATGAAATTCATCGAGATAGGAACTATATCTATAACTTTAGGTCTCGTGACGGAGAAAGCATCGCTCAAGCTTGGGGGATATTGAAGTCCCTAATGTTCAAATGTCCTATTCATGAGCTCCCCAAGGAAATTATACTTACAAATTTTTATGCCAGGCTTTCTCGTCAGGATAAGGAGATGCTGGATGCCTCCTCTAGTGGGGTATTTCAGACGAAGAGTGTTGAAGAAAGGTGGGATCTCATTGAAAGGATCCAGCGGAATACCGAAGATTGGGAAATCGATAAAGGTATTGAACCCGCTATAAATTATGAATATGATTATATTGAGAGCTATGTGAAAACTGATTACTTCAATACTTTTTGCTCTAAGATTGGTCTTGATTCCCATCTAATGATTGATTTCTGTACGGATTTTGCCTCTCACGTTGATTCTTTTAAAAAGAAGAGAGACCAGCATCATGAACCTTTCAAAGAGCTACCTGTTGATATTCATGTTGCTGACCCTATTTTGCCTGCAGTTATATATGAAAAGCCTCCTTTTCCCGCAAGGATAAGGGAGCACTCTCTTGTGACAGGCGTAATAAATAAAAGTGAGAGAAGAATTGATGAGCCTGAGGACCAGATCAGGGTCGATCCTCAAGTTGCATTGGTTAAAGACCTTGTTACTAATGATGTTTTGGATTCCAATGTAAATTTTTGTGCTGTTTCCACTAACCTTGTCACAACCAAGAATAAAGGCCCAATTTCAGGTACTCCAGTAGTATCTGTTAAAATAGGAGATCACAATTATTATGGGCTATGCGATTTGGGATCGAGTGCTAGTGCTATCCCCTATTCACTTTATGAAGAGATCCTCGGTGAGATTTCCCCTTGTGAACTTGAAGAAGTTGATGTTACCATTCATCTTGCAAACAGAACAACTATCTCTCCTATCGGAATTGTGAGGGACGTTGAAGTCCTATGTGGAAAGGTAAAATACCCTACCGACTTTCTAGTACTTGGTTCAGAGATGGACAATTTTTGTCCTATTATTTTTGGTAGACCTTTTCTTAGAACTTGTGGAGCTATAATAGATTGCAAGAAAGGTAAAGTTTCTGTTGAATTCAATGGTGAGCCATATGAATTTAATTTTTCTAAGTTCTCTAAGCAACCTCGTTGTACCGATTTACCTAGTGATGATAAAATTATTGAAAGTATTGCTTCTATTGCTATTCCCCCTAATGATCCTCTGCAGCAATATATGGAGGACCACGAGAATGATTTGCATCTGCAGGAAAGAAATGAACTAGATGAAATATTCTTGAGGTAACCTGCTATCCTGAAGCACAACCTTCCGGTTGAACCTTTGGGAATTTTATCAAAACCAAAAGAAGACCCGGTGTTCGATCTTAAACCTCTTCCCGATACGCTCAAGTATGCTTATTTAGATGAAAAGAAAGTATATCCTGTTATGGGTGAAGTCTGAAAAAAACCTAAAACTCATACACCTTGTCAGAATTAAACCTTGACCTCCCAATCCCTGAATACGGCACCCTATACTCGTCAATCCCGGTCAAAATCGACCCCAAATCTGTTTGGCGCACCAGGAAAAAATCGATTCCGACCAGGATTGGGGGCTATTCTCTTTTTTTTTGAAAGCCGGGGGGGGGGCTATTCTCACTGACATCATGTCCGGGCTGTCATATTTATTTTCATCCACCGACCAGCCATGACAACGATCCATGGCCGTGCGCAGGTCCTCCAGTTTGTAGCCTTTGTGCGCCCATAAAAAATCACGTTCCTCAGGCGCAGCTTGGACGCAGAGAGCGATGCCTGTCCTCGGACGCGCAGTACTCGCTGAGCTGAGCTTACCACCGACGACGACATGTCCGGCTACACCAGCCCGTAGTTTTCGAGCAGCGCCTCACGGGATCCGTCGAGCGTCCTTTCCACGAGTACGTACTGGTTGGCTGTTGCAAGTGCATGCCTTGAGTATCAAAATCGATCACTTGAGCCGTTCCAGGCGCACGAGTACGTAACAACATGCTCTAGCAGGCTCTTGCATTACATCGTCAACTCACCATTTGCCGGATGGACAATGAGTGCGTCTGCAGTGCATGCTTGCGTGTGAAGCCTCAGACACGAGAGCACCGCCTTGTACGTCGTGCTGTGGCCGCCATTGCCGAGCATCTCCGCGGATGCACGCAGCAGTTCGTCCCTGCTTGAACGGCTTCAGGATGAGGTCCTAAAAAAACATCTTTCGTCTTTGCTCTTCCTTATTCACTAAAAATTATAGTGCATACTTGTCTCCTTCCCTGCTCCCCAGCTTGGCCGTTTGCTCCTCCCTTAGCCACTAGCATTCTGTCGAACAATTGGTGTGCATGCACACCCCTATAGTTCACCTCGCCTCCAAGCTCGCTCCGGCCGCCCATGTGGATTCCCGCGATTCTCATTCACCGTACCACGTCACTGGATAAGCTCCAATCACTCCCCCCCTATTTCTGCCTCCACTGCTCATTCTAGGCTGCTGCTCTGCGCCAGTGCACGACAGGCCGAACGCATGCATGCCGCTCACCATGCCGCGTGGACGGCGACAAGACAAGCGCCCATGCGCCCATTCTATCGGCCTTCCCATCGCTCCGCTGCCTAAACCTCACCGTTCTGAACGAACACCGCAGTTCTTAGCGAGAGAGATAAACAATATGGGAAGAAGATGGATATGACATGCGGACCCGAGCAGTCAGTGAGAGTACAGAGTGATCCCGACCGGGATCATTATTTTCCTAGCGTGACAAACTATTCTGGATAGGTTTAGGGTTGAGATAGACCGGGATCAGTGAGTACAGGGTGTTGATTTCAGGGATTTAGAGATTGAGGTTTAATTTTGACGAGCCATATGAATTGAAGGTTTAAAACAGACTTTATTCTCCTGTTATTATCAATTCTAACCTTTCAGGATATGAAGAAGAGCGACTATTGGAAGTACTTCATAAACACCGAGGCGCAATTGGCTATACCCTTGATGACCTTAAGGGGATTAGTCCATCTATCTGTCAACATACTATCAACCTTGAGCCTGATGCTAAACTAGTTGTTGATCATCAACGACGATTGAACCCGAAGATGATGGATGTTGTAAGAACTGAGATTCTCAAGCTTCTAGCCGCAGGTATTATCTACCCTATAGCTGATAGTAAGTGGGTAAGCCCGGTACATTGTGTTCCTAAGAAAGGAGGTACAACTGTGGTTCCTAATGATAAGAATGAACTAATACCTCAAAGAACTATTATTGGATATAGAATGTGTATTGATTACAGGAAGCTGAACAAGGCAACTAGGAAGGATCACTACCCGCTGCCGTTCATCGACCAAATGCTTGAAAGGTTATCCAAAAACACCCACTTTTGTTACCTCGATGGCTATTCTGGCTTCTCTCAAATTCATGTTAACACTGCTGATCAAGAGAAGACCACTTTTACTTGTCCCTTTGGTACCTATGCTTACAGGCGTATGCCTTTTGGTTTATGTAATGCCCCTGCTACTTTTCAAAGGTGTATGTCTGCTATCTTTCATGGTTTCTGTGAGGAGATTATGGAAGTCTTTATGGACGATTTCTCCGTCTATGGAACTTCCATTGACCATTGTCTCCACAACCTTAATAAAGTTTTGCAGAGATGTGAGGAGACAAATTTGGTACTCAACTGGGAGAAGTGCCACTTCATGGTTAACGAAGGAATTGTTCTTGGTCACAAGATTTCGGAAAGGGGAATTGAGGTGGACAAGGCCCAGATTGAAGCAATTGAAAGGATGCCCTACCCAAGGGACATCAAAGGTATTCGCTGTTTTCTTGGTCATGCTGGTTTCTATAGAAGATTTATTAAAAACTTTTCTAAGACTTCGAGGCCCCTCACTAATCTTCTCCAGAAGGACGTTCCTTTTGTATTTGATGAGGATTGTAAGGAAGCTTTTGAAGTTCTTAAGAAAGCTTTAATAACCGCTCCTATAGTACAACCACTTGACTGGAATTTACCTTTTGAGATTATGTGTGATGCTAGTGATTTTGCTGTTGGAGCTGTTTTAGGACAAAGAATTGATAAGAAATTGAATGTTATACATTATGCTAGTAAAACCCTTGATAGTGATCAAAGGAATTATGCTACTACTGAGAAGGAATTCTTAGCTGTAGTATTTGCTTGTGATAAGTTTAGGCAGTATATTGTTGATTCCAAAGTTATTATTCATACTGATCATGCTGCCATTAAGTACCTTATGACAAAGAAGGATGCCAAGCCAAGGCTTATCAGATGGGTACTCCTTCTTCAAGAATTTGATTTGCAGATTGTTGATAGGAAAGGAGAAGACAATCCGGTGGTGGAAAATCTTTCAAGGATGGAAGATATACCGCATGATCCCATCCCAGTCACCGACAGTTTTCCAGACGAGCAACTTGCCATCGTAAAAGTACAATCTCTTTCCGATCCTTGGTTTACAGATTATGCTAATTTTATTGTTGCAAAGTATTTGCCTCCAGGTTTAACATTTCAGCAAAGGAAGAAGTTCTTTCATGATTTGAGGCACTACTTTTGGGATGACCCACATCTTTTCAAGGAAGGCCCCGACGGGATCGTAAGAAGATGCATACCGGAACATGAGCAGAAGGACATTCTCAGACAGTGTCATGATAGTCCCTATGGAGGACATCATGCCGGTGAGAGGACTGCACATAAGGTTCTTCAATCAGGTTTTTATTGGCCTACTCTCTTTAAGGATGCTAGAAATTATGTTTTAGCCTGTGATAAATGTCAGAGAGTTGGTAACATTAGTAGAAGGAATGAGATGCCTATGAATTACTCACTAGTGATTGAACCTTTTGATTGTTGGGGTTTTGATTTTATGGGTCCTTTTCCTTCTTCGCACAAGTACACTCACATTTTAGTAGCTGTTGATTATGTGACCAAGTGGGTTGAAGCAATCCCCACTAAAAGTGCTGATCACAAGACATCTTTGAAAATGCTCAAAGATGTAATTTTTCCTAGGTTTGGTGTACCTAGGTATCTCATGACTGATGGAGGATCACACTTCACGCATGGAGCTTTTAGAAAAGCTTTAGCCAAATACAATGTCAATCATAGAATTGCTTCACCATATCATCCTCAAACTAGTGGGAAAGTTGAGCTCACCAATAGAGAGATTAAGTTGATCTTGCAGAAGACAGTAAACAGAAATAGAAAGGACTGGTCAAATAAGTTAGGAGATGCTTTGTGGGCGTATAGAACTGCTTACAAAAACCCCATGGGCATGTCCCCCTATAAGATGGTGTATGGCAAGGCTTGCCATTTGCCATTAGAGTTAGAGCACAAGGCTTTCTGGGCTATTAGAGAGCTTAATGCTGACCCAAAATTAGCTGGTGAGAAGCGTCTCATGAACTTGACTTCTCTAGATGAATGGAGAAGTGAAGCTTACGAGAGCGCTAAAATGTTCAAGGAAAAGGTAAAGAAGTGGCATGATAGGAGGATTCTGAAACGTGAATTTAATGTTGGTGATAAAGTTTTGTTGTTTAGATCCCGTTTCAGGTTTTCTCTAGGCAAACTACTTTCCAGGTGGGAAGGGCTATTTCATATTGAAGAAGTCTATCAGTCTGGTGCAATTAAGATTAACAATTTTGAAGGCACCAAACCTCAAGTTGTGAATGGGAAAAGACTTAAGCATTACATAGCAGGAGATCCTGTCAATGTTGATGTGAATATGATATACACAACAACTCACGAGGAACATGTTGCAGCCCTGTTTCAGACGCCAGCAGAAGCAGAATAAAGAAAAGGTATGTATTACGGTAAGGAAACATCGCAAAATGCCATAAAAGTATATTTGCCCGGATTGTTCTGGCAACGTGTCTTGCGATTTCGTGTGTTTTCTTTTCGATCTGTTTCTGCCAGGGAATCTTTCAGCTGAATCTAGGTGCCATGGCTTCTCCAAGTTCCCCCAAGGACAAGTTCGTCGTCAACGTCATCAACCCTTACCTTGCTGAGGTGAAGAAGCACCCTCAAGTTGTTCGGATGGAGGACGGTGTCCTCCATCAAGAAGATCTGAAGGGACCTATCAAGGAGGGGAGCATCCAGGCCAGGCTAGAAGAAGTGGAGCAAGAAGTCTTTAAGTACAAGAAGATGATCGAGCGTGGTGTTGAAGCTAACTTTGACATCATCAACGAGCTGAAGACCTACTTCCTGAAGGAGATGAAGGAGATGTGGAAAAGCATCACCGCGCCTGAAGAAAGAATTAAAGAGCTCCAAGGGCAAATTTATGATCTACATCACCAGAACTGTGAGTATGAACTAAGGTTTATGCGCATGGGTATGGGTGCTGCATGCAGGATTCAGGAGACAAACTTCTCATATGAGACTGGAGAACCCCTTCCATGGAAGCGCTTTGCCGAGGACTACGTGATCAACGCCAACAAGAATGAGGAGTGAAATCTCCTTGGGTAACGGCATCCCCTTGGCTTGTTCCAAGCTTGGGGGAGTGCCCGGTATCTTTATCTTTACCTTTTGTTTTTTAGAGTCAAGTAGAGTCGTATCATGTCTAGGGAGGTTATTATATGAAATAGGTGTGTGCATTGAGGTCTATCACTCCTTCGGTGGAGAGATTGTATCCGTGAGTGTGGAGTCGTCTATGATGGAATATTAATGAGAAGTCTATTGGTTCCTTTGCTGCACTCGGTATTCTCTTCACGCAATCGACCTTATATGATGATTCTTATGGGGAGTATTGACCTTATATCAGGTATGGCTGTGAAAACTTTATTTAATCTTGGCAAACATAGCTTTGGTCATGACAACAAGCATGATTTTCTTAAAGTATCGACATAGCCAAAACCTTTATGTTATTATGCTTGAAGTGTTATGCTGACAAGGAAGACAACTTGATGTGTTATGCTTATTTCAATGTTTATGCTTTATATTGCTTTGCATCTTAGTCATCATCAATTGTCTGTTCTCTCAAAACCTTTGCTAGCCTAACTCTGTACTAAGCGGAATTCTGTTTGTGCATCCATACCCTTAAACCAATACCTTCCATATGAGTCCACCATACCTTCTTATTCGTGGTATTCCACCACCACCTCCTAAAGTACAGAATTTATGTGTTATCCTTAAATGTTCAAAATCTTTTATTTTGTGCCTCTGTTTTAGCTCATGAGGAAGTAATAGTTAATTCATGGTCTTTTTGAGTTGGACATGTTTCACCCCGGGATTGCATGTCTAATCTGCAAACCCCTAATACGAGAAGGAACTAGCAAAGAGTGTGCCCGGCTCATTAAAAAATATACAACAAACAAACCCTCCTTCACGCTTTGTTCATGAGAAATCAGAAAACTTTGGCAGTGATAAACAAAGGAGATTAAGGGGATGTGATCATCCCCGTACGGGAGCCGTTCCTCGAAACTTGTCCAGCTCGAGAAGTAATTGAGTTATCTGTTAGCATTCGTTGACAAATCATGCACCCCTCAAAACTTGTTTTCATTCTGTTTGATTTAAGGATAGCACATGAGTTTTCCCTACTCCCCTAGAGCAGGGACTATCTTTTAATTTTAGGTTGAGTCAGTTATTCCTACTTCCTTCTATTCTTAAAGAGAGCAGACATTTGATGTTGACAAGGATTCATTCATATAAAGTTGCATTAAGATTTGTCATATCATATCCTTGTTGACGTTATCATTTGATAAGTAAGTTGTTTGTCAAGCCCAGCTAAGGCAAACATCTTCCTTTGTGTTAACACTTTCACTTCTTGCCTAATAACATGTTCTTTCAAAAGACTCAATTAATCTCATCAAAACATAAAGAGAAAGAGCAAAAGTAAAAGCTATTAGTTGTTCTTTGACCAAAGGACATGTTTGCCATGATTTGGTGAGTTTCCTTAGCCCTACTTTCGAATATAAGTGTTACCACTCTTTTATAAGGGCCTTATGAGTTGAAGATTGCTGTTGAGGATATTTTAGTTGGTGAAGAAGCTGTGATGCTTCTTGTCCGTATTCTATTTATCGACTCTTCACTCTCTAAACTTGTGGACAGGTTTACCGAGCTCAGTATTCGCTTGGGGACAAGCGAGGTCTAAGCTTGAGGGTGTTGATACGTCCAAAATGCATCATTATTTTGTATCATAATTTATCCTTATTCATTGATATATTTCACATTACGATGATGTTCTTATGTTGTTTTGGCCTATACACAGTTTGCAACTTTCCGGTGCCGAAGCAGCAGACGCAGGATTCAGTGGTAAAAAGTGGACGCTGAGTTGCTGAAGGAGAATACCTCCAAATTACCTGAAAATCGACGGAGAGTATTTTCCAGACGGATCACGAAGGCACGCAAAAGGGCAACCAGAGGGGGGCCACATGGCGTCCAGGCGCCCTAGGGGCGCCCCCCCCCCCCAGCCGCGCCGGGGGGCGCCTGGAGCCCTTGGCCCACCTCCGGCTGCCCCCTTTTGTCTATATACTCCCCGTTATCCGAAAGCCCTAAAAACGAGAGTTTGGACGGTGTTCCGCCGCCGCTCCGTGGCGGAAACCTACAGAGAAGAAAAAGCCATCTCCGGCGGGCAGATTTCACCGGGGAGATCACCTCCCGGAAGGGGAGATCATCGCCATCGTCATCACCATCGTCACGGGCATCATCGAGATCATCATCAACATCATCCCCAACATCAGCACCATCTCCATCTTCATCCGAATCTCATCTTACAATTGCAACTTGTGTTGTAACCCGTACTACCTATCCTCTCTACTCCATCGGTGTTGATTACTACTTTGTGGTGAATGCTATTGAGTTTTGTTGGTGAAATATCATTATGTCCAGATTGTTTATCATCCATTTATCTCCACTGATCATGATCTCTTTTATGTCTTGTGAGTAGTTACCTTAGTTCTTGAGGACATGGGAAAAGTCTTGTTGTTAGTAGTCATATGCTGTTGAAGTAATATGTGTTGTTTGATACTTAAGTTGTGTTGTCATTCTACTAGTGGTGTTGTGTGAGTCGAACACTCAACACTTCGCCTTATTAAGGACCTAGGGGAATACATTGTGTACAAAGAATGCTTACGGTGGGTTGCCGGAGTGACAGAAACCTGAACCCCAGTTCGCACGCTTTTGCACAAGGGAACGATGGATCATCGATCGTATTACTATGGTTAGGATTTTGCCTTAAATACTATCTTGTATTTGCGGATGCTTGCAAGGTGTTTAATCATAAGAGTGCACTCACCTTAGTCTAGAGAGTGTACTAGCATAGATCCACCCACTCAACACTTATCAACACATAACATAGTACCGATACGGAATATGGCGAAAGCACATGACTACCTCTCCCGTGTGTCCTCAAGAACGCTTTAGCCTACATAAGTTCAGTTGCTAGGCCTCTCCTTTGCTCAGAAAGGATTGGGCCACTTGTTACTCTCAGTGCCTTTACTTTGCTTGCTTTTACTTTCCTATTGCTTATATCAAGAAAACCCCTAAAAAGTTATCTTTCAGTGCTTGCAGTAATTCCTTGCTCAGAATCGCTTATCAATACCTTCTGCTCCTCGTTGGGTTCGACACTCTTACTTATCGAAAACGCTACAATAGATCCCTTACGGTTGTGGGTCATCAGTACTCATCCAAAGTACTCGCAAGCAAGGATCTACACTACATATGCGTCGGTATCTATGAAAAGGGTAGTATCTGTGGACTAAGTTGTAGAATGCCAGAATAAGAGGGGGAGAAGCTAGTCCTATCGAAGACTAGCATCTTCTGAAAACCACCATCTTGCAGCAATATGGGGAAGTAGAGTAGTGTAACATAAGTCATATTTATGTTGTTGCTCCAACGCTCCGGGATGCTTTCTCGACTCCCGAAGCAACATATCCAAACAATGCCTCATCATCCAGTTCTAGTTGTAGCAATCGGGATACAACTCCAAGTGTCCGTTACCGTATGACAGGCTATCGATAGATGTTTTCTTCCCTGCAGGGGTGCACCAACTTACCCATCATGCTTGCTTAACTCCGGCCGGACACACCATCAGGTCATGCCCGCCATCGGCCAAACAATACGCCGCAACCCGACCTAGGCTTAATAGAAAGGTCATGCACGCCGGACTAAACCCTATGCCTCCAGGGGTCATGGGCCAATCGCCCCGGGAACTCCTGCACGTTGCGTGGGCGGCCGGTGAGCAGACCTGGGCAACCTCCTTAAAAAGGGTATGTGCTTACGCAGTCCAACCCGGCGCGCGGCGCTCAGTCGCAATGACGTCAGTTAAGCTTCGGCTGATGCATACGACGCAGAACGCTCATACTATGCCCACGTGATGGTTAGTGCTATCAGGCCAGAGGCCCCTCGGATCAAATATCCAAACCGTTTAGTGTCTTGGGAATGCGCGGTAACGAGCAGAGACTCACGAACATGTGACCCCATCGCCCGTCTCGAGAACTTGCGGCAAGGACGAGTGCCCGGCCAAGCCTCGTATTTATCTCGCGGGCACCTTCCAGGTCAACCCGACTACACATCACTCGCAATTAAGCTTGCGCGGGTACCCCTCAGGGTCGACCCGTCTTTAGTAACCAGGTTCAGTGTAAAGTCATAGTAACCATAGTAACTGTGTGTCTGACACCAAAGTAAAAACCTGAGGAAATCACCCTCGATGGAATTCCACCAGATGTTTATCGTCAAGGTGAACGAAAGAGGAGTCACCGAGGTCCACTCTTGAGGAGTTGCATGATAGTTTCGTTAACGGGAGTGGAGAAAGAGGAATCACCCTTGATGACCACTACCGATGAACTAACCTACAAGGTTAACATCAAAAGTGCCGATGAGGTCTCATCCTCGGCACTCGATGGTAACCCAGTAGTGTCGAACAACTAAGGGGAAAGTGATGTGCGATGCCGGGTCCTGGTCTTCGATCCTGTTGATCGGGTCTTCTGATAATCCAGCGGGGCAGTCGGGACAAGGTAGGGGGTCACTGGTGGATCTCTAACCAGCCTATACTAAGCAGTTTAGTATAAACATGTAAGGTATGAAAGCAGTATCAACAACAGGCTATGCATCAGAATAGGATCATACAAAAAGCAGTAGCAGTTCTAATGCAAGCATAAGAGAGAAGAGAAAGGGCGATATCGGAATGATCAAAGGGGGTTGGCTTGCCTGGTTGCTTTGGCAAGAAGGAGGGGTCGTCAACACCGTTGTTGATCACCGGGCCATCTTCGGTCTCGGGGTCTACCGGAGAGAAGACGGGGGAGAAACAATAAATACAAAGCATACAGATGCAATAAAGAAGCACGGCAAGTTAACACGCAGTGCTAGGGTGCTCTAACACAGTGGTACACGGTACCGACGAAGGGGGATATCACTCGGGAAAGTATCACCGGTGTTTCGTGTTTTTGGACAGATGAATCGGAGGGGGAAAGTTGCAAGTTCACTATGCTAGGGGTGTGTGGCGATCGAACGGACCATGTATTCGGATTCGTCTCGTCGTTCTAAGCGATTTTCATATATAAAACATTTTCATCCGAGTTACGGATTATTTTATATGAATTTCCAAAGTTTTAGGAATTTTCTGGATTTATTTAATTATTTAAAACAAACCTTATCCAAAATAGTGTCAGCTGATGTCAGCATGACATCATCACGACGTCAGCAGGTCAACTGACCAGTTGACTAGTCAAACCTGACAGGTGGGACCCATCTGTCATAGGTACAGATTAACTAACAGTTTTAATTAAACTAACCTAGTTCATTAGACTAATTAAGCACAGTTAATTAAGTTAATTAACTGATTAATTAATTAATATAATCATTATTATTTTTAAAAATCTTTTTTTAAAAAGGGGGGGTGGGCCCTTGGGCCCGCTGGCAGTGGCTTCAGCTAGCGGGGCGGCGTTGACGGGTGCGGGCGGGTGTACCAGCCCGATTGGGCGCCTGGGCGCGGGCGAGGCTGCGGGGCACTAGTACGGCACCGGCAGCCTCAGTGGGGGGGGGGCGACGGCCCTAGGCGGTGGCGGGCGCCGCGCCGGCAGAGGGCGGCGCCGGAGGTGGGGGCCGACGCGGGCCGGGCGCGCGGGCAAGGAGGAGCAGCGTGCGGCGGCGTGGATGCTGGGTGGCGCCGGTGAGGCGAGCGGCAGGCGGCGCAGCCGCGTGCGTGGCCGCAGCTGAGCTGCAAGGGGGGCGGCGAGCTTACGCGGCCTTGGCGTCATGGGTCGGCGGGGCGGCAGACTGCAGGGGGAGAAGCGGTCAGGGCGCGGGACGACGGGCGCCGGGCATGGAGCGGAGCCGGCGGGGCGCGGCTGGGAGACGGTGACGCAGTGGAGCGGGCGGGGTCGTTGTAATGCCCAGGATGGGACTATACCTCCTACGTGTCGAGGCACGACTTCAAGGTATAAGCCCATCCTAGAATGTTCTCAAGTTTTGTATCTTTGCACGACTCATGTAAAAGAGGGATTAAATTGCAAAAGAAGATAGATGGCTTACACTCGCCACTTCTGTCACAACCCTAGTTCTGGTATGCACTAGGTTAGTCTTGTGGTTTGCATCATGTTTAAATTTCAAATAAAATTGAATTGAGGACTTGTGAAACCCTTAGAAACCCTTTTTGAAAATGACCCAAATAAAAGTTGCTCCAAAAAGGTCCAAGAAAATGTTCATGTGACCCTCTAAAAATATTGGTCAGAGATAAAAATCAAACCAATATTATTAGGAGCTCATAAGTATTTATTTTGGGCATTTGGAATTAATGAAATAGCTATTTGCTTGGATATATATATATATATATATATTATTTTATATATGTCCAAAATTCTGGTTCTTTATTTTTAGGGGCTTGGATTAATTCCTAGGTCCCTGCAAAATAAATATGTCAGAAGAAATAATTGATTTGAATTTAGAAATTAAATCAAAACAAATGTCAGAACAAAATACAAAAGAAAATAAAAAGGGGCAGGACTTACCTGTGCCACCCTGGTGGCCCAACTGCCTGGCCCAGCAGCTGGCCCAGGTGACTGGCAACGCCAGTCACCCTCAACCTCGTGCCAGGAGGCCGAGGCGCGTGCCCGACGCGTGCTCCGCTGCACCGCGCCACCTCCTGCCTCTCTGCTTCACCTCCCCCTCGCCGCCTGGTCGTTTCTGGAAGCGCCACGCGATCTCCCCGACCCTCCCTCACTCTTCTGGACCCCTCCCCTCTCCTCTATCCCCCTCTCGAGCTCGGTCCCGACCGCCGTCGTCGCCGCCGATCGCCGTTGCGTAGCCACCGTCTTCCCCTCGCCCCTCCGAGTAGCCCGAGAGCTCCGCCACGACTCCCTCGTCCTCTCCGTCAAGCCACCAAACGCCGGACGCCCTGTGGAGCCGCCGTCGACATCGTCCTCCTCCTCGGACGCCGACGATCGCCGCCGACGAATTCGCCGCAGCAGAAGCCTCCCCGAGCCACTGAACCCCCCAGCAGAACCGCAGTGAGCTCCCGGTTCGTTTCCCCCATCTCCCCTAGCCGTCTGCGACCTCTAGGTCCTACCCCCGCAGATGCCCGACCTCACCGCCGCCGGCAATGCCGCCGCCGTGGCCACAGCCACGCAAGCTCCAAGCTGAGCGTGTCACTGCATCCGCCGCTTCACCAGGAACCCGTAGCACCTCTCCATTAGCCTCCCCGTGCCCCGTAGCTCCAACCCCGACGAGGCCCGAACTCCGGCGCCGCCGCGAGCTCGTTTCTGGCGAGCTCCGGCCGCCCCAGCTGCTACCGCTTGCGGGAATGAACGCGGGTGAGCTCCAGCTCCCCGTAGATGGTCTCCGCTGCCCAAATGACCGCCGGAGCGGCATTTCCGTGCCCCTCCGCCGCGTCTGTGGTCGCCGACGTCGAGCCGCCGGTGGGTTTTGATCGCTGACCGGCGTGCTTTGACCCCACTGACCAGTTGACCTCCCCCCCTCTCTCACTGACCCGCGGGCCCCGCCGGGCTAATTATTCCAGTTAGTACTAATTAACTAACTAGATTAGCCACTGACATGTGGGCCCTGCTCTGCTGACATTTCTGTTAGGATTAGTTTAGAGTTAATTAACTCAGTTAACTAACTGAGTCACTGACCAGTGGACCCCGCTGTCAGGTTTGACTCTGGACCAGCCCCTTTGACCTGCTGACGTCATGCCTGTGTCATGCTGATGCAGTAATCCAGTTCTGGTATTTAAATAAATCTTAAATGATTTATTTATTTCAGAAATTGGCTTAAACTTCAAAAAATCACAGAAATTCAATCGTAGCTCAGAATGAAATAATTTATATATGAAAAATTATCAGAAAAATTCAATCTATCCATCTGTACCATTTTCATGCATGACAAATGAAGTTAAACCCACTGTTTAGATGAAAACACATAATTGGCATTTAAAATGCTTATTCTTAGAGTTGCATTTGAACCCTTGGTTCAAATGGGATTCAACCAAATAATATGCTAGTTGCATTAGCTCAACAACATCATAAATTCATGCCATATTCATGCATCATATTGTTGCATATGCTTGTGTTTGATTGTCGGCACCGTTCTTCTCGATAGGTCCAGCTCCGGAGACCGATCCAGAGTACCTGTCAGAGGAGTAGTGCTCTGCACGTTGTTTTACCAGGCAAGCAAACCCCCTTTGTTCATTCCGATACAACCCCTCTCTCGCTCCTGCTCCCTGTTATTGCATTAGGACAACAACGACTTCAACTGCTACTTTATGCTGCGGTAGTTGAACCCATTCCTCTGCATGACCTGTCTTTCCACAGTAAATAGTTGAAACCCACTAGCATGTGTAGGAGTTGATTGAAGCCATGTTGTGATCTTACCATGCCTTGCTTGCTATTGCTTAGAGTGTGTCAGGTCTGATTCATCGGGAATGAATTAGAGTGAAATGATATGTTCTGATGCTGAGGGTTAAGCGTGTGAACACGATTTGGTAAAGGTAGCGGTGAGAGGCCATGTAGGAGTACATGGTGGGTTGTCTCACTGGAACCGTCCCTAAGAACTGAGTTCTGTGTATGTTGTCCAATGACTAGCTACTACCACACATTGGGTTCCGGTAACTCAACCCCTCTCGACTTATTAATCAACATGATCTCTGTCCAGGAGTTGCAACTAGTTTCTTGTGTTTGTAGGTAGTGTTAGTAGTCTACCAAGTGGCACTCGGCCAGTGGGCTTGGGACAGACTAGGCACCATGGCACGGTGTACCAAGCGTAGATCCACTCGGCGAGGTGGGCTTGGGAACCCTGCGCACATCTTTTGGGGCCGTGAGCGACACCCCGGCCGGATCTCCCCATGGATGGAACCCGAATAGGCGATAAACCTGGACGAGAGACTTGTGTAGTTAGTCAGGTCGTGGCCGACACCCTCGCCAGGCTTCCGCTTGAAGGTTGCCGAGATACATGACGTGTACGTGGCGGTAAGTGGCGAGAGCGTGTGTGAAGCAGTACACCCCTGCAGAGTTAACATGATCTATTCGAATAGTCGGGTCCGCGGATATGGACTTCTTGGATGCTTACGTGGTACATAGACAACTTGAAGTGGATACTCTAAAATACTCAAGACAGGTGTGAGTGCTATGGATGGCCTTCTCGTAGGGAGACGGGAATGAATCCATAGTGGTGTATTGTGTGGTGCTTAGTGGACTCGTGTGCGCCACCTCAAAAGAGTTACCAACAATCGTAGAATAGGATAGCCACTGAGTCAAAGCTGGCTTGCTGCAACTAAACCCCACTTTGCCTTCTTGATACAAGTGCATGTATGATAGGATCTGATGTAAGTCTTGCTGAGTACCTTTGTACTCATGTTTGCTTAATTTATGTTTTGCAGATAGGATTGATGTCTCACTAGTAGTTCCGCTTGGACTTCGACAAGTAGCTTGTACCTCAGCTACGATCTTGGACGAGAGTTGTAGATAGTCAGGCTCTTCAGCCTTTTCCTTTTGTAGATGTCTGTACTCAGACATGTAGTGCTTCCGCTTGTTGCTTGTATGCTCTGAATGCTGGGTCGTGAGACCCATGTTTGTAATATCTGGCTCTTGGAGCCTAATGAATAAATACCTTGTTTATTAGAGTCTTGTTGTGATGCCATGTTGTACTTGCACATATTGAGCATATTGTGTGTATGTTATTGAAATGCTTGGTATGTGTGGGATCCGACACCTAGTTGTTTACCCTTGGTAGCCTATCTTACAGGGAAATGTCTCCTAGTGTTTCCACTGAGCCTTGGTAGCTTGCTACTGCTCCGGAACACTTAGGCTGACCGGCATGTGTCCTTCTTCGTTCCCGTGTCTGTCCCTTAGGGGAAATGTCACGCGTCGTTCCTTAAGTCCTTGTAGCTTGCTACGACTTGGGTTCATACGTTGATGGCCGACACGTTCATTGCTGGGTCATGAATGCCTGTCTCTGTAATTTAGTGCCACTTTTGGTTTATAACTGGTCATGTCGGCCCGGGTTCTCTGTCATATGGATGCTAGCGACACTATCATATACGTGAGCCAAAATGCGCAAACGGTCCCGGGCCAGGTAAGGTGGCACCCGTGGGGATACCGTGCGTGAGGCCGCAAAGTGATATGGTGTGTTACATGCTAGATCGGTGTGACTTAGGATCGGGGTCCCGACAGCGTTGGTATCAGAGCCTGACTGCCTGTAGGATTACCAAGCCCAAATGGTCGAAGTTGAGTCTAGAAATTCTTTAGTTATATAAGGGAATTGATTGTGGAAGGGAACATAAGGCTCTTTTTACTCCTTATACCTCATGTCTTCTGATCTGAGTCATCCTACCTTTCCTACGGGGTTAAGGAACTAGGCTTTCTCTTCCATCTATCAGGATCATGAGTTACTACTCCGTAGTCCGTTAAGATTGGTTGATCAGAGTCCTAATCTTGTTTCAAGTTCTTCCGGTGAAGTTGTTTTAGTACTATCACAGAACCTTGAGTGATGATGTTGAGATGTTGAACTACCCTTTGTTAGCAAGATGTCTCATTCTGAGCATTTTACTGCCGTTATGCTGCCGGAATTATCCTAGTACTTCGAGAGATACTAATTTCTTGTTCTACCTTATGCGTCATATAGTTGTTGATGTTTCCGTCTTCGGTTTCGTTTCTCAGGATGTCTTCAGTTAAGCGAAGCTCAGCTGCTTGTAGACAGAACCACGGAGGTGGTAGGGATGAGGAGGATCCTCCCGACCAGCCTTCGTTGGCCGAGTTAATGTTAGAGATGGAGAGAAACAAGCGTGAGTCTAACCGTTTGTTGGCACGTATCGAGGAGAACACCGCACAACAGTGCAAGGAATCAACAACCATCCATGACTTCATTCGTCTGAAACCACCCACCTTTCATCATTCCATTGAGCCACTCGATGCAGATGACTGGCTCCGTAGTATCACTCACAAGCTGCGTTCTGCGAACGTAGCTGAAGATGACAAGGTCATCTATGCCATTTATCACCTGGAAGGTCCTGCTAGTCTTTGGTGGCAGAACTATGAGGCCATGATTCCAGCTGACCAGATTCCTACCTGGAAAGATTTCAGCGAGGCTTTTCGTGAGCATCATATCCCTCTAGCCCTTATCGATCGTAAGAGAGAAGAGTTCTGTAGTCTTACACAGGCTAAGATGGCTGTTGATGCTTATAGTCGAGAGTTTGAGAACCTCGCCCGCTATGCTACAGAAGAAGTGTCCACGGACGCCAAGAAGCAGGCTAGGTTCCGGAAGGGTCTCAACCCCAAACTGCGTCGTGATCTCCACTTGCATCATTGCAACACATTCCATGCTCTTGTGAACAAGGCCATCAATGCAGAGACAGCTCAGCTCACTTACGATGAGTCTCGTAAGCACATTATTGATTTGGGATCTTCCTCCGGTACTAGTTTCCAGAAGCGCCGGATTTGGGTTCCGAACTCTGTTCTTCCACCCATTTATCCTCCGAGGCCATCTCGTGTGGTACCTCTTCCAGTACAGCAGTATGCTCCACCCAGGTCTATTGATGGACCGTTTGCCAATGCGGGTCCACGTCCTACCTCCAGGATTTGTTACAAGTGCGGAGAGCCGGGACACATTGCCCGTATTTGCACTCAGACCCGTGTTGCTCCATCCCAGCCCTAAAAATCTGTTAGACGTGATAAATCATCACGCAATATGATCAGTTTTAAGTCAGCTCCCACCGAACATGGACGTGTGCATCACGTCTCAGCCAAAGACGCTCATGATGATCCAGATGTCGTTCTTGGTACACTCCTTGTTAATTGTCATCCGGCATCGGTTCTACTCGATACTGGAGCGTCTCATTCTTTCATTTCCGAAAGTTATGCCCGCTTGCACGACATGTCATTTTGTGATATGCCCTCCCCACTACTCATTCAAACTCCTGGATCCAAATGGCAGACTTCTAGTGTAAGCCATGGTAATGAAATCCTTGTCGACAGACTTGTGTTCCTTGCATCACTTGTAGCCCTCAAGTCTTCAGATATTAATATCATCTTGGGTATGGACTGGATGACAGCTCATCATGCCAAGATTGATTGCTTCACTAGGTCTGTTCAGCTTACACATCCATCTGGTAAGTTAGTCACCGTCACCACTAGAGTTGCAAAGCGTCAACTCTATTCTCTTAATGCCAGCCCTCTACCAGATCTTGAAGATGTTCCGGTAGTCCGTGACTTTCCGGATGTCTTTCCAGAGGAACTGCCAGGTGTTCCACCCGACCGAGATGTAGAGTTTGTTATAGATCTGATTCCAGGAACCGCTCCAATCTCTAGGAGACCCTACAAAATGGCACCCTTAGAACTCGCTGAGCTTAAGAAACAACTTGATGAGTCCTTGCAAAAGGGTTTCATCCGTCCTAGTTCTTCTCCTTGGGCTTGCCCCGTCCTCTTCGTTAAGAAGAAGGATGGTACGGATCGGATGGTTGTAGATTATCGTCCCGTTAATTTGGTCACGGTAAAGAACAAGTATCCGCTTCCCAGGATCAACGACCTGTATGATCAGCTCGCTGGATCCTCAGTCTTCTCCAAGATGGATTTGAGGTTAGGATACCATCAAATCAAGATTAGAAATGGGGACATCCCCAAGACGGCTTTCGTCACTCGTTATGGTCAGTACGAGTACACCGTCATGTCCTTCGGTTTAACAAATGCTCCAGCCACCTTCTCCCGCTTGATGAACTCGATCTTCATGGATTACTTAGATAAGTTCGACGTGGTTTACCTCGATGATATTCTTATTTACTCGAAAAACGAGGAAGAGCATGCCGAACATCTTAGACTTGTTCTAGAAAAACTCAGAGAGCGCCGCCTTTATGCCAAGTTCTCCAAGTGCGAATTTTGGTTGCCAGAAGTGACCTATCTCGGCCATGTAATCTCTGGTAAGGGCATTGCTGTCAACCCCGAGAGAGTTCAGGCCGTTCTTGATTGGACTCCACCTGAAACAGTTAAACAAGTTAGGAGTTTCCTTGGTCTAGCCAGTTATTGTCGCCGCTTTGTTGAGAACTTCTCTAAAGTGGCCAAACCTCTCACGGAACTTCTTAAGAAAGATAAAAAGTTTGAGTGGTCCCCACAGTGTGAGCACAGTTTTCAGGAACTGAAAAGACGCCTGACTTTTGCTCCCATACTTGTGCCACCGGATTTCACTAAGGACTTTGTTATCTACTGTGATGCCTCACGACAGGGACTAGGTTGCATTCTTATGCAGGATCGTTGTGTGATTGCCTATGCATCTCGACAGTTGCATTCACACGAGGAGAATTATCCTACACATGATCTAGAACTTGCAGCCGTAGTCTATGCACTTAAGACCTGGCGACATTACCTCCTTGGTAATCGTTGCGAGATCTACACCGATCACCAGAGTCTCAAGTATATATTCACCCAACCAGATTTGAACCTTAGGCAAAGACGTTGGTTGGAGTTGATCTCAGATTACGACTTAGGGATTACCTACACCCCAGGCAAGGGCAATGTCATGGCTGATGCGCTAAGTCATAAATCCTATTGCAACAATCTCATGTTGCAGCAGGGCCAACCACTTCTCCTTGAGGAATTATGTAAGCTTAACCTTCACATTGCTCCTCACGGATTCCTTTCTACTTTGGTGGCGAAACCTACTCTTGTGGATCATATCATAGAAGCCCAGAAGCATGATACCGGAATTACCCGGATCAAGAGATACATTGCCAAGGGAGTTGGTGGATGTTTCTCTATGGATGATCGAGGTGTTGTTTTCTTTGAGAATCGCTTGGTAGTTCCCAAGAAGCAACATCTTCGGCAATTGATTCTTAAAGAGGCTCATGAATCCCCTCTCACGATTCATCCCGGTAGTACTAAGATGTATCAGGACCTACGCTAGAGGTTCTGGTGGACTAGGATGAAGAGAGAAATTGCTGAGTTCATTGCTAAATGTGACGTTTGTCGTCGCGTTAAGGCAGAACATCAAAGACCTGCTGGCACCCTTCAGCCTCTAGCTATTCCTGAGTGGAAATGGGATAAAGTTGGTATGGACTTCATTACCGGCTTTCCCAGGACCAAGAGAGGGAATAATGCTATCTTCGTAGTCATTGATCGTCTCTCCAAAGTGGCTCACTTCCTACCTGTTCGAGAGAGTATCACTGCTAGTCAGCTTGCTGACTTGTATATTTCTCGAATAGTGTCACTTCATGGTGTCCCACTAGAGATCAATTCAGACCGTGGTAGTCTTTTCACTTCTCATTTCTGGGAGAGTTTCCAGACTGCCATGGGCACCCATCTTTCCTTCAGTACCGCTTTCCACCCTCAGTCAAGTGGTCAAGTGGAACGGGTTAACGAAATTCTCGAAGACATGCTTAGAGCTTGCGTTATCTCATTCGGTATGGATTGGGAGAAATGTCTTCCTTTCGCCGAGTTTGCTTATAACAATAGCTATCAATTCAGTCTCAAGCAAGCTCCTTTTGAGATTCTTTATGGACGAAGATGTCGAACACCTTTGAACTGGTCAGAAACCGGTGAAAGACAATTCTTTGGACCGGATATGATCCAGGAAGCAGAAGAGCAAGTCCGCATCATTCATGAGAATTTGAAAACAGCCCAGTCTCGTCAAAAGAGCCAGTATGATCGTCATCATATGGAAGTGGCTTATGAAGTTGGTGACAAAGCTTATCTTCGGGTTACTCCTTTGAAGGGTACCCATCGTTTCGGTATCAAGGGCAAGTTGGCTCCTCGTTACATTGGTCCTTTTCGCATTCTTGCTAAACGAGGAGAGGTTGCCTACCAATTGGAACTACCCCCACATCTTTCTCGAGTTCATGATGTCTTCCACGTCTCTCAACTCAGGCGTTGCTTCTCGGATCCCATCCGCGGAGTGGACCACGAAACGCTTGATCTCCAAGATAACCTCACATATCGAGAGTATCCCGTTCGCATATTGGATCAAGCAGAGCGTGTCACTCGATGTCATAACATCAAGTTTCTCAAAGTTCAATGGTCTCATCATTCCGAGAGAGAAGCTACTTGGGAGCGAGAAGATCGTCTCCGACTGGAGTACCCTACCTTCTTTCCGTCTACTCCTGAATCTCGGGACGAGATTCTTTCGAGTGGAGGCGAGTTGTCACAACCCTAGTTCTGGTATGCACTAGGTTAGTCTTGTGGTTTGCATCATGTTTAAATTTCAAATGAAATTGAATTGAGGACTTGTGAAACCCTCAGAAACCCTTTTTGAAAATGACCCAAATAAAAGTTGCTCCAAAAAGGTCCAAGAAAATGTTCATGTGACCCTCTAAAAATATTGGTCAGAGATAAAAATCAAACCAATATTATTAGGAGCTCATAAGTATTTATTTTCGGCATTTGGAATTAATGCAATAGCTATTTGCTTGGATATATATATATATATTATATATTTTATATATGTCCAAAATTCTGGTTCTTTATTTTTAGGGGCTTGGATTAATTCCTAGGTCCCTGCAAAATAAATATGTCAGAAGAAATAATTGATTTAATTTAGAAATTAAATCAAAACAAATGTCAGAACAAAATAGAAAAGAAAATAAAAAGGGGCAGGACTTACCTGTGCCACCCTGGTGGCCCAACTGCCTGGCCCAGCAGCTGGCCCAGGTGACTGGCAGCGCCAGTCACCCTCAACCTCGCGCCAGGAGGCCGAGGCGCGTGCCCGACGCGTGCTCCGCCGCACCGCGCCACCTCCTGCCTCTCTGCTTCACCTCCCCCTCGCCGCCTGGTCGTTTCTGGAGGCGCCACGCGATCTCCCCGACCCTCCCTCACTCTTCTGGACCCCTCCCCTCTCCTCTATCCCCCTCTCGAGCTCGGTCCCGACCGCCGTCGTCGCCGCCGATCGCCGTTGCGTAGCCACCGTCTTCCCCTCGCCCCTCCGAGTAGCCCGAGAGCTCCGCCACGACTCCCTCGTCCTCTCCGTCAAGCCACCAGACGCCGGACGCCCTGTGGAGCCGCCGTCGACATCGTCCTCCTCCTCGGACGCCGACGATCACCGCCGACGAATTCGCCGCAGCAGAAGCCTCCCCGAGCCACTAAACCCCCCAGCAGAACCGCGGTGAGCTCCCGGTTCGTTTCCCCCATCTCCCTTAGCCGTCTGCGACCTCTAGGTCCTACCCCGCAGATGCCCGACCTCACCGCCGCCGACGATGCCGCCGCCGTGGCCACAGCCACGCAAGCTCCAAGCTGAGCGTGTCACTGCATCCGCCGCTTCACCAGGAACCCGTAGCACCTCTCCATTAGCCTCCCCGTGCCCCGTAGCTCCAACCCCGACGAGGCCCGAACTCCGGCGCCGCCGCGAGCTCGTTTCCGGCAAGCTCCGGCCGCCCCAGCTGCTACCGCTTGCAGGAATGAACGCGGGTGAGCTCCAGCTCCCCGTAGATGGTCTCCGCTGCCCAAATGACCGCCGGAGCGGCATTTCCATGCCCCTCCGCCGCGTCTGTGGTCGCCGGCGTCGAGCCGCCGGAGGGTTTTGACCGCTGACCGGCGTGCTTTGACCCCACTGACCAGTTGACCTCCCCCCTCTCTCACTGACCCGCGGGCCCCGCCCGGCTAATTATTCTAGTTAGTACTAATTAACTAACTAGATTAGCCACTGACATGTGGGCCCTGCTCTGCTGACATTTCTGTTAGGATTAGTTTAGAGTTAATTAACTCAGTTAACTAACTGAGTCACTGACCAGTGGACCCCACTGTCAGGTTTGACTCTGGACCAGCCCCTTTGACCTGCTGACGTCATGCTTGTGTCATGCTGATGCAGTAATCCAGTTCTGGTATTTAAATAAATCTTAAATGATTTATTTATTTCAGAAATTGGCTTAAACTTCAAAAAATCACAGAAATTCAACCGTAGCTCAGAACGAAATAATTTATATATGAAAAATTATCAGAAAAATTCAATCTATCCATCTGTACCATTTTCATGCATGACAATTGAAGTTAAACCGACTGTTTAGATGAAAACACATAATTGGCATTTAAAATGCTTATTCTTAGAGTTGCATTTGAACCCTTGGTTCAAATGGGATTCAACCAAATAATATGCTAGTTGCATTAGCTCAACAACATCATAACTTCATGCCATATTCATGCATCATATTTTTGCATATGCTTGTGTTTGATTGTCGGCACCGTTCTTCTCGATAGGTCCAGCTCCGGAGACCGATCCAGAGTACCTGTCAGAGGAGTAGTGCTCTGCACGTTGTTTTACCAGGCAAGCAAACCCCCTTTGTTCATTCCGATACAACCCCTCTCTCGCTCCTGCTCCCTGTTATTGCATTAGGACAACAACGACTTCAACTGCTACTTTATGCTGCGGTAGTTGAACCCATTCCTCTGCATGACCTGTTTTTCCACAGTAAATAGTTGAAACCCACTAGCATGTGTAGGAGTTGATTGAAGCCATGTTGTGATCTTACCATGCCTTGCTTGCTATTGCTTAGAGTGTGTCAGGTCTGATTCATCGAGAATGAATTGGAGTGAAATGATATGTTCTGATGCTGAGGGTTAAGCGTGTGAACACGATTTGGTAAAGGTAGCGGTGAGAGGCCATGTAGGAGTACATGGTGGGTTGTCTCACTGGAACCGTCCCTAAGAACTGAGTTCTGTGTATGTTGTCCAATGACTAGCTACTACCACACATTGGGTTCCGGTAACTCGACCCCTCTCGACTTATTAATCAACATGATCTCTGTCCAGGAGTTGCAACTAGTTTCTTGTGTTTGTAGGTAGTGTTAGTAGTCTACCAAGTGGCACTCGGCCAGTGGGCTTGGGACAGACTAGGCACTGTGGCACGGTGTACCAAGCGTAGATCCACTCGGCGAGGTGGTCTTGGGAACCCTGCGCACATCTTTTGGGGCCGTGAGCGACACCCCGGCCGGACCTCCCCACGGATGGAACTCGAATAGGCGATAAACCTGGACGAGAGACTTGTGTGGTTAGTCAGGTCGTGGCCGACACCCTCGCCAGGCTTCCGCTTGAAGGTTGCCGAGATACATGACGTGTACGTGGCGGTAAGTGGCGAGAGCGTGTGTGAAGCAATACACCCCTGCAGAGTTAACATGATCTATTCGAATAGCCGGGTCCGCGGATATGGACTTCTTGGATGCTTACGTGGTACATAGACAACTTGAAGTGGATACTCTAAAATACTCAAGACAAGTGTGAGTGCTATGGATGGCCTTCTCGTAGGGAGACGGGAATGAATCCATAGTGGTGTATTGTGTGGTTCTTAGTGGACTCGTGTGCGCCACCTCAAAAGAGTTACCAACAATCGTAGAATAGGATAGCCACTGAATCAAAGCTGGCTTGCTGCAACTAAACCCCACTTTGCCTTCTTGATACAAGTGCATGTATGATAGGATCTGATGTAAGTCTTGCTGAGTACCTTTGTACTCATGTTTGCTTAATTTATGTTTTGCAGATAGGATTGATGTCTCACTAGTAGTTCCGCTTGGACTTCGACAAGTAGCTTGTACCTCAGCTACGATCTTGGACGAGAGTTGTAGATAGTCAGGCTCTTCAGCCTTTTCCTTTTGTAGATGTCTGTACTCAGACATGTAGTGCTTCCGCTTGTTGCTTGTATGCTCTGAATGCTGGGTCGTGAGACCCATGTTTGTAATATCTGGCTCCTCGGAGCCTAATGAATAAATACCTTGTTTATTAGAGTCTTGTTGTGATGCGATGTTGTACTTGCACATATTGAGCATATTGTGTGTATGTCATTGAAATGCTTGGTATGTGTGGGATCCGACACCTAGTTGTTTACCCTTGGTAGCCTATCTTACATGGAAATGTCTCCTAGTGTTTCCACTGAGCCTTGGTAGCTTGCTACTGCTCCGGAACACATAGGCTGACCGGCATGTGTCCTTTTTCGTTCCTGTGTCTGTCCCTTAGGGGAAATGTCACGCGTCGTTCCTTAAGTCCTTGTAGCTTGCTACGACTTGGGTTCATACGTTGATGACCGACACGTTCGTTGCTGGGTCATGAATGCCTGCCTCTGTAATTTAGTGCCACTTTTGGTTTATAACTGATCATGTCGGCCCGGGTTCTCTGTCATATGGATGCTAGCGACACTATCATATACGTGAGCCAAAATGCGCAAACGGTCCCGGGCCAGGTAAGCTGGCACCCGTGGGGCTACCGTGCGTGAGGCCGCAAAGTGATATGGTGTGTTACATGCTAGATCGGTGTGACTTAGGATCGGGGTCCCCACAACTTCACACAATACATAACATAAGCAATCATCATCCAAAACATCACAACCCGAGTACGGGTGAAGATCCAAAGAAAGATACCAAAACAACATAAAGCCACAGGCCTAGATCGAATCCTAGTAGAAACCACTACTGATCGTCGAAACATCACAAGCATACGGCCACTCTCTTCATCGAGCTCCTAGTGAAGTTCTGAACCTTCTCCTGCATCATACTCGGCTGAACCTGCATCTGGTGTGGTGAAGTAACTGTGAGCCACAGAGGACTCAGCAATCCCGTTCCCGGGTAACACGACTATTTAAGCCTTGGGTGTGGATAAGGCTGAAGAAACAATAAGAGTCTGCAGCAGCACTAGCACTAACTTACGTAAAAGAGAGCGAGAAGAGAAGTGCCTCGGTCGAGAAATGATCACGAAGTGATCCTAGCTACAACACGTCAAACATAACCCCACCGTGTTCATCTCCCGAATCCATATTCGGAAAATGACAGTCATGGTACACACGCTGGTAGTGTATTAGAACATGGTGTCAAGTTATCTACAACCGGATATTAACAAGCTCCCATCTGCCACATAACCGCGGGCACGGCTTCCGAAAGTTCAAACCCTGCAGGGGTGTTCCAACTTGGCCCATGACAAGCCCATGATCCGCGGAGTCGCAACTCCAAGGTGGGAAGACCCGAGTATTCTCGGAATCCCGTGCTCAAGATACTCCGAACTAAGGTAAGGCTAATCCAGCAAATCCTCCCGGCGTGTCGACACCCTGATAGGTAGCCGCGCGTATCTAGTCTCAGGACACGACCGGATGGGCGATTCTACAGGTTTTTACCAAACCTCGAGTTTCCTCGTGGTGGCCCCGCAGACTCCCCGTTTCGGACCAACACTCATGTGGAGCACTGGCCCGGGGTTGTTGAATTAAAATAAAAGGGATAGCTAGTCCCTATGCAAGTTTTATTAGTTATTAGGCGAATAGTACCAATGTTGGGACTTGCTGGAAAAGACTTAGCACTTAGCGGTTTATCGAGGGGGCCCCATAAACCCCAACCGTGTGAGGAACGCAATATCAAGGAACATAACACCGGTTTATATGGTTCCTAACGGCATGAGTGGAACAAATCACCAAGCAAAAGGCTTAGCCTTCCACCCTTGCCAATATATAGATGATTTCATTTTAAGCATTTATATAGTGTGATATAACCCAACAAACTTCAACATGAAGCAAGCATCTTCAATCTTCACCTGCAACTAACAATGCTATAAGAGGGGCTGAGCGAAGCGTACTTAGCCATTCAACGGTTTGCATAGGTAGGGTGGTTAGACATGAACATGGTTACAAGTAGGAGGCTGACAGGAAAGACATGGGCATCGAGGCAAAACTATAGATCGAGACTACTAGCAATATGCAAAAATAGTAATGGTATCCGGGTTCGATCATCTTGCCTAGGATTCCGCAATGGAGAAGAACAAGTCCATGAAGTAGACGGAGCAACACAGACGAGAGAATCCTCACAACTCCGGAACGAAACCGAAGCTATCAAGAGAAGCAAACCGGAAAGAAACAAACAACACGGTAAACACACAAGCATAAACATGGCATACGATGCACATCCAAGTATGATGCATGTCCGGTCTAATTATGCATGGCATGGCAAAGTGCACAAACAATACTACAAGTTAAGTGGAGCTCAATATGCAACAAGTTGCATATTGACGAAACACCACATTTTAATTATTTAGTTGACTCTCTTTATTTACAAGACAAGATTAAATGTTTTTAGCATGGCAAGAGGTGAAGCATAATAAAACTACACTATTTAGGCATTTTAAATGAGGCCGGAAAATAGCAACAACAAATCCGGAAAATCCCCATGAGCATGTTTAGCAATTATTAAAGCAACAACAATTCACACATATAATGTTGTTAACATGATGCGGATGACATGATCAAGTTTATGCAATTTTATTAAAAGTTAACATGAAGGATAAGGAGTATTTGTCACCGTGGTGGAAGAAAGGGGTGCCACGGCAACGATCCGACAATGATGCAACGCAACATCTCGGTTCCGGTAACTCGTTGAGAGTCCGGTGCAAAAGAAGAATCGACGTGAGCAAGTCGAACAAGATGAAAGTGGGTTGATCCCGTCACCGGGTTCCCACGGGTCGGCGACACGGCAACCGAGGAGCGCGACAAAAGATGATTCGGGCACGAAGCACACAAGTGAGCATCTCATACAACACATGCATTCCATGGGTCATCGTCTCGGGGTTATACCTTCGAAGCGTTCTTTTCGGGGCGGCTCGAGATCGTAGTGGAAGTAGATGTTCTCGCGAGTCGTGGTACACGGGTCGTAGAGGAAGTAGTCGTTCCGTAGAGGGAAGTAGTGGTACACGGGGCGACGGTAGCGGAAGTAGACGTTCCGTTCGGAGAGGAAGTAGTTGTACTCGTTTCTTCACCGAAGGTAGTCGTACACATTCGTAGAGGTACTTGGCACATCAGTAGGGGTACTCGGTCCTCGGGACACCGGAGAGGAACATTGACGCATCGTGTAGTTGTTCTCGTAGCGGTCTTGCCGGATTCGGTTCTCGCGATGTAGTGGTACTTGACGTTACGCCGTGTAGTCGAACTTGAGGTATCGCCGTGTAGTTGTACTCGAAGTTCGGAGTCCGGTTCTTGCCTGCGGTTCACTTGGCGAAAAACAACAGCCACAAAATAAACACGGCGGTCTCGGACATAGCCACGACAAAGTCAAGCGGAGCTCGCTGGGAAGCACGGATGCAGGGCAGCGGCATCTCTGCTGCTAGGGGAGGCCGGCGACGGCGGCCTGGACGGAGGAGCTGCACGGGGCGATGGCTTGGGGCGCTGGAGCTGCGGTGCTTGGCCGACGGGGCGATGACGAGCTGGAGAAGGGCGGGGCCGGCTACGGCAACGGCTGCAGCTCCTGGCCGGCGGCGAGCAGTGCAGCGAGGCGCGCGGGCTCGCTGGAGGAAGGAGGCGTAGGGGCCAGGCGACGTAGGAGAGAGACGCGGGAGAGGGCTGCGGCCGGGGGAGGTCGGGACCTCGAGAGGAGGCGGCGGACACAGGCGAGGCGGTCCTGACCGGCCGGGCGGCGTGGCAAGGCTGGAATTGTGCGGAGGAGGAGGCCATGGCGTGGCTGCTCCGGCGCAGTCGAGGTGGCGGCGGGACTCGGGCGCCACCATGAAGAGGCCAGGCGCGGTTGGTCGAGCAGGGAAGAAGGACGCGCGGCGCCCTGCGTCGTCGGAGAGGAGGGGCGCGGTGGCGAGATGGCAAGGTGCGCTGGAGCCCTGGAGACGGAGGAGGCGCTCGGGGGCGACACCAGCGCTGGTGAGCTCGAAGCAGGAGGGGTTCGGGCGCTCGAGGGGAGAAGGCCTCGGTCGACTGGGAGATCGAGAGGAAAATGGGGTGGCGGCGACTTGCGGGGAAAGAGGGAGCGACGGGTCGGGTGCGTCGCTAGCGAGGGTTAGCGCTAGGAGTGGGATCGGGCTGGAGGCTGATGGGCCGGCGGCCTTGGCCTCAGGAGGAATGGGCCTAGTGGGCCAGTAGAAGAGGGAGGAGAGATGGGCCAGCTGCTGGAGGGAAAAGGGCCAGGCGGCTGATGCCTTGGGCCAAAAGGAGTCCAGAGCTGGGAGCCTGGCTGCTCTTCTCTGCTGCTGAGATGGACTAGATGGCCTCTTCATATTTTTCCAATAACAGGAAAAAAAATGCCAAGAAAGAGAAGGATGGTAGAAAAGGTTAGATAAGAGATTTAGTCACGGAGTTAAATTCCTGGACTCACACAAAATGTAAGGAAATAAATAAATTTGTTGGAGGGTTTTTTGGAAGAACCTCGATAACGGGAAAAGAAATATAGTGAGGTTTTAAGGCCAGGAAAAGAGAAGAAAAAGGCATGGGGAAATACATGCAAGTGTGTTACGGTGATCCCAAACAAGTGGAATATTTTAATATAGCTCCCTAAATATTGAGAGTATATGTTATAAAGAGAAGTCACCTTCCCTCGATTTAAATGGACCGAAGGTCCACACAATTTATTTAGTTGAGATGCAAAAGAAATATGACATGATGGCATGACGACATGATGCAATGCAAAATAAAATAACACAAGCGCAAAGAAACACACGGGAAACCCGGAATCCTCTGGAATCTTCTGGAATCTTCTGGGACGTCGGTCTTCGGGCATCACAACTCTCCCACAATAACAGAGGATCTCGACCCGAGATCCTAGAGATGGCACCGGGTAGAAACGAAAAAGATGAGGTAAAACAAGGTTGCTTCTTTGACAGACGAGTGAAACCAAAGAACCTTGAGAGGTTGAACAAAATGAAAAAAGAATACAACGGAGATGAACGAAGTTAAGAGCACTCCGGTAAAATGAGTAACAAGGAGCATTATGAGAACCTTGAAGGTTGAAAGACATGAAACAAGGGCTCACGGATGACGAAAGAATTTCAAAACCACTCCGGTTAACCAAGATTGAGAAGGAATAAGAACGAAATAATTTGGACAGCACTCCATCTGAAAATGGAAGGAATTAACAAGAACTTGCCAAGTTGGGAAGATAGTTGATGCAATCAACAACATATTGCCTCCGAAACAATTGAAGAATGGCACAAGGTTAAGAAAGATTCAGACAGCCCTCCGGTTGAAAATAGAGGCAAAACTAGATAAGATGAGAGAAATTGAATGAAGAATAAAACACTCCGGTTAAATGATAAGCAAGGGAAAGAACATGATCTCGATAAAACGATATGATGGTTAAAGAGAGCAATATCACAAGGCCTCCGGAACGAAAGAATAGCATATAAATCAACGAAAGAAATGAATGGAGAAGAGAATGACAACTTCTCCCACGAATGAATTAGAAAATCCTCCTTACGGAGAAGGGTTGAACAGAGTTGTTGGAATTCAACAACGAAAAGAATAAGTTCATTGTGGGCTTTTGGAAAGCATCTCAAAATTATGAGGTGACAACCAGCCACTGACGGAAACATTTAACTGGATTGAAATCAACAAGGAGATGAAAAAAACTTATTTCACCGAAATGATAAGTGAAGAACTTGGGTCATTATAAGCACCATAATAGCAACAATCCTTAGGGAAAGCTTTTAGATGAATTATAACCCAAGATGACTCCAACGAATAATTGAAGGGTTGAAAAGATCTCCTGAACAAGGAAAATGATGGTTTTAAATATCTCATTCTTGACAACTTGTGAATCGTAATTCATGAAGGACCTGTCAAGAATGACATAACACCATCTGAAAAGATCAGGTAGAAAGGATTGTAATTGGAAAGCATGATGAAGAATGCTTGAGCTCCAACAAGAATCTTGATGAAGACTTCGAGGATGAATTAAATGATGATGAACCACCATGAGAACTCCGGTAATGAAAGCATGAGAAGTGAAAGATGAAAAGAATAAGATTCAAGGCCTGTGATGAATTAGATGGAGGTTTGAAATGATATAATTGAAATAGCTTGAAGCTCCGGAAAACAAGATGAACAACTTAGAACCGAGAATATGATATGATGAACAAGCGCCAGACAAAAGAATTAAATCACCTTGACGGAATAAGAATAAGAATTATGTTATGCATATCCTTCACCAATTTAAGTTGATGACAACCAAAGGATTTGGCATACTACTTATTCTCGTTGCAAAGAATTAAAGAGATCTCGCACAAACTTGGATAAATCTTTAACAAAGCACCGGTAGGATTGTGGAAAGAACGAGTGAAATGACATGATAACACAGAAAAGAATGTTTAACGAACCACCGTACAAATTGAAAAGGAGTGATGACAAAGAATAATCCACCGTAAGGAGTTGAAATAGAGTGAATATAAAAGAATGAATCATCGGGAAGAATATGGAGACGAACGGAGAGACATCGATGAAGAATATTTGGAGGACAAAGTTGCAAACTGAGAACGAAGAAATATTCTGAAATGATGGCCTTCGGAGGATCACAACAAGAAGAATTCATGAAATGCTTTGGATGGTATAAAAGAATTCCTCACAATCGGAACAATAATGAGGATGGCATGAAGCTAGAACCACGAATCTTCAAGAGAACGGGCCAAGATTCAAGAGGAACTCGTCTCCGGTCTCCAAATGCTGAAAATGACAACGAGAAATGCCATCAAGAATTTCGAGATACTCCAGACGAATGACAAGAGGAAGGTGGAGCAAAAGATGGAAATAATTGAAAACAAGCTTGGAGAAGGCATGTGACTGATGGAGATCATTCTTACGTCACACTTTGAAAAGAATTCTCCGGAAAAAGAAGAGTCAGGTAAGATCTTGGGAAAGACCTGTGGGTTAGGGCCCACTAAAGAAACCACCGTTGAAAAAGATTGCTTAAGAGATATTGCACCGGTTGAATTAAATGGCTTGAATGAGGTAACAATCCTCAAAATAATTTGAACGGATTAAGAATGGAATTATGAATCTTCAGCACTCCGGATATGAATAGCAAGAAGAGAATGATTAATTGGTGCATCGGAATAAGAAAATAATATGAAATGAGGAAAAAGGATAAGATCAACACCGAAATCTTGAATTACATCCACCGGCAGAATTGAGAACAAAAGAATGATGAACTTGAAGCTCTTGAGCAACTTCACGATAAATCACCGGATAAGAACATTGAAGGAAATGAATGAAGAAATATCACATGAATAAAATGGATACTTCACTTGAGAATTTCTGGCTCCGAGAAGAAGAAGGGTGGGAGGGTGGGGAAACAAAGACAACTTGAGACGAACAAAATGGACACCGGTTGAAAAAGAATTTAACATGACCATCTTGATGATTAAGAAGGACTAGCACTCCCATAGAAATATGAGAACACTGATTAGGAAAGGTATGGAATCATCATTTGACATCGAAGCAACTCGAATACCAGAATCAAATCAAGAACAAAGGGGTAGATATGTTTATGAAGAAGATTATGTTGCAACACATCTATCCGAGCAGAGAATTGAACGAATGAATTACACAAGTACATCAACTTGTCGAGAAGCCAATTAGAGAACAAAAAGTAAATAAAAAAGGAACAAGGAACAGATAGAACAAATACAAGATAGAAGCTTCGTTTGACATCTTCGTGTTGAAAGCTTATGGAATGTGTTACAAAAGGGTTTTGCAATCCCCGGATCAGCATAGCCAAGGACCCTTTAAGATGCAACTCCCGATCAGAACAAGTCCATAAAACCACTTCACTCAATGTAGAACCCCGAAATTCATATCATGCATCCGTTGGAAGAATGCCTAGAACTACTGGATGAACCCATCTATTGATTTCCGAAAGTTTCCAGTTATGCAATCAGGTGTTGGGGATACAGGGGAAGCACCGCGCAATCAACTCTAAACCTACATCCGGCTGTATCCATCCTTCAACACATAACCAGTCTTTCTCGGAAAACGTTTACCTCGGACCTTCGAAACGCATCCACTATACAAGCTATGGCAATACTCCCGAACTACCTCCCCAGTACTGGGTGATGTCGGGGTTATCTTGCCACTAACCGCATAGGAGAGTTTTTGATGTCGGCCGTCTTAAGTATTCTGGTACTGCCGCGATGGATTTGTGACGACAACACCTCAGAGCTCAACTCCCCGGAACACTGCCACAAGCCCTAATGACAGGAGGCATCGAGAACAATGTTCTCGTCACAAAGACATCGAAACAATCCAAACAATACTCGCGAGATCCTAAAAAAAATTTGGTGCAATTTTTGAAAGTAGAAGAGGCAAGAGTAGTCGTCAAGAGTCCTCACCAGAATGAAAGGGGATGAGGAGCAAAGAAATCCTACTCTCCGATATAAATATAGGACTCAAAACATTTTCAAGTGTGTGCCTAGACTCAACCGTCAACGATTCGATCAATCAGTGGGGGCTTCTAGGTCGGAGAAGGCTTTGAATACCAACTTGTAATGCCCAGGATGGGACTATACCTCCTACGTGTCAGGCACGACTTAAAGGTATAAGCCCATCCTAGAATGATCTCAAGTTTGGTATCTTTGCACGACTCATGTAAAAGAGGGATTAAATTGCAAAAGAAGATAGTTGGCTTACACTCGCCACTTCACACAATACATAACATAAGCAATCATCATCCAAAACATCACAACCCGAGTACGGGTGAAGATCCAAAGAAAGATACCAAAACAACATAAAGCCACAGGCCTAGATCGCATCCTAGTAGAAACCACTACTGATCGTCGAAACGTCACAAGCATACGACCACTCTCTTCATCGAGCTCCCAGTGAAGTTCTGAACCTTCTCCTGCATCATACTCGGCTGAACCTGCATCTGGTGTGGTGAAGTAACTGTGAGCCACAGAGGACTCAGCAATCCCGTTCCCGGGTAACACGACTATTTAAGCCTTGGGTGTGGATAAGGCTGAAGAAACAATAAGAGTCTGCAGCAGCACTAGCACTAACTTACGTAAAAGAGAGCGAGAAGAGAAGTGCCTCGGTCGAGAAATGATCACGAAGTGATCCTAGCTACAACACGTCAAACATAACCCCACCGTGTTCATCTCCCGAATCCCTATTCGGAAAATGACAGTCACGGTACACACGCTGGTAGTGTATTGGAACATGGTGTCAAGTTATCTACAACCGGATATTAACAAGCTCCCATCTGCCACATAACCGCGGGCACGGCTTTCGAAAGTTCAAACCCTGCAGGGGTGTTCCAACTTGGCCCATGACAAGCCCACGATCCGCGGAGTCGCAACTCCAAGGTGGGAAGACCCGAGTATTCTCGGAATCCCGTGCTCAAGATACTCCGAACTAAGGTAAGGCTAATCCAGCAAATCCTCCCGGCGTGTCGACACCCTGATAGGTAGCCGCGCGTATCTAGTCTCAGGACACGACCGGATGGGCGATTCTACAGGTTTTTACCAAACCTCGAGTTTTGTCGTGGTGGCCCCGCAGACTCCCCGTTTCGGACCAACACTCATGTGGAGCACTGGCCCGGGGTTGTTGAATTAAAATAAAAGGGATAGCTAGTCCCTATGCAAGTTTTATTAGTTATTAGGGGAATAGTACCAATGTTGGGACTTGCTGGAAAAGACTTAGCACTTAGCGGTTTATCGAGGGGAGCCCATAAACCCCAACCGTGTGAGGAACGCAATATCAAGGAACATAACACCGGTTTATACGGTTCCTAACGGCATGAGTGGAACAAATCACCAAGGAAAAGGCTTATCCTTCCACCCTTGCCAATATATAGATGATTTCATTTTAAGCATTTATATAGTGTGATATAACCCAACAAACTTCAACATGAAGCAAGCATCTTCAATCTTCACCTACAACTAACAATTCTATAAGAGGGGCTGAGCGAAGCGTACTTAGCCATTCATCGGTTTGCATAGGTAGGGTGGTTAGACATGAACATGGTTACAAGTAGGAGGCTGACAGGAAAGACATGGGCATCGAGGCAAAACTATAGATCGAGACTACTAGCAATATGCAAAAATAGTAATGGTATTCGGGTTCGATCATCTTGCCTGGGATTCCGCAATGGAGAAGAACAAGTCCATGAAGTAGACGGAGCAACACAGACGAGAGAATCCTCACAACTCCAGAACGAAACCGAAGCTATCAAGAGAAGCAAACCGGAAAGAAACAAACAACACGGTAAACACACAAGCATAAACATGGCATACGATGCACATCCAAGTATGATGCATGTCCGGTTTAATTATGCATGGCATGGCAAAGTGCACAAACAATACTACAAGTTAAGTGGAGCTCAATATGCAACGAGTTGCATATTGACGAAACACCACATTTTAATTATTTAGTTGACTCTCGTTATTTACAAGACAAGATTAAATGTTTTTAGCATGGCAAGAGGTGAAGCATAATAAAACTACACTATTTAGGCATTTTAAATGAGGCCGGAAAATAGCAACAACAAATCTGGAAAATCCCCATGAGCATGTTTAGCAATTATTAAAGCAGCAACAATTCACACATATAATGTTGTTAACATGATGCGGATGACATGATCAAGTTTATGCAATTTTATTAAAAGTTAACATGAAGGATAAGGAGTATTTGTCACCGTGGTGGAAGAAAGGGGTGCCACGGCAACGATCCGACAATGATGCAACGCAACATCTCGGTTCCTGTAACTCGTTGAGAGTCCGGTGCAAAAGAAGAATCGACGTGAGCAAGTGGAACAAGATGAAAGTGGGTTGATCCCGTCACCGGGTTCCCATGGGTCGGCGACGCGGCAACCGAGGAGCGCGACAAAAGATGATTCGGGCACGAAGCACACAAGGGAGCATCTCATAGAACACATGCATTCCACGGGTCATCGTCTCGGGGTTATACCTTCGAAGTGTTCTTTTCGGGGCGGCTCGAGATCGTGGTGGAAGTAGATGTTCTCGCGAGTCGTGGTACACGGGTCGTAGAGGAAGTAGTCGTTCCGTAGAGGGAAGTAGTGGTACACGGGGCGACGGTAGCGGAAGTAGACGTTCCGTTCGGAGAGGAAGTAGTTGTACTCGTTTCTTCACCGAAGGTAGTCCTACACGTTCGTAGAGGTACTTGGCACATCGGTAGGGGTACTCGGTCCTCGGGACACCGGAGAGGAACATTGACGCATCATGTAGTCGTTCTCGTAGCGGTCTTGCCGGACTCGGTTCTCGCGATGTAGTGGTACTTGACGTTACGCCGTGTAGTCGAACTTGAGGTATCGCCGTGTAGTTGTACTCGAAGTTCGGAGTCCGGTTCTTGCCTGCGGTGCACTTGGCAAAAAACAACAGCCACAAAATAAACACGGCGGTCTTGGACACAGCCACGACAAAGTCAAGCGGAGCTCGCCGGGAAGCACGGATGCAGGGCAGCGGCATCTCTGCTGCTAGGGGAGGCCGGCGACGGCGGCCTGGACGGAGGACCTGCACGGGGCGACGGTTTGGGGCGCTGGAGCTACGGTGCTTGGCCGACGGGGCGATGACGAGCTGGAGAAGGGCGGGGCCGGCTATGGCAACGGCTGCAGCTCCTGGCCGGCGGCGAGCAGTGCAGCGAGGCGCGCGGGCTCGCTGGAGGAAGGAGGCGCAGGGGCCAGGCGACGTAGGAGAGAGACGCGGGAGAGGGCTGCGGCCGGGGGAGGTCGGGACCTCGAGAGGAGGCGGCGGACTGAGGCGAGGCGGTCCTGACCGGCCGGGCGGCGTGGCAAGGCTGGAATCGCGCGGAGGAGGAGGCCATGGCGCGGCTGCTCCCGCACAGTCGAGGTGGCGGTGGGACTCGAGCGCCACCATGAAGAGGCCAGGCGCGGTTGGTCGAGCAGGGAAGAAGGACGCGCGGCGCCCTGCATCGTCGGAGAGGAGGGGCGCGGTGGCGAGATGGCGAGGTGCGCTGGAGCCCTGGAGACGGAGGAGGCGCTCGGGGGCGACACCGGTGCTGGTGAGCTCGAAGCAGGAGGGGTTCGGGCGCTCGAGGGGAGAAGGCCTCGGTCGACTGGGAGATCGAGAGGAAAACGGGGTGGCGGCGACTTGCGGGGAAAGAGGGAGCGACGGGTCGGGTGCGTCGCTAGCTAGGGTTAGCGCTAGGAGTGGGATCGGGCTGGAGGCTGATGGGCCAGTGGCCTGGGCCTCAGGAGGAATGGGCCTAGTGGGCCAGTAGAAGAGGGAGGAGAGATGGGCCAGCTGCTGGAGGGAAAAGGGCCAGGCGGCTGATGCCTTGGGCCAAAAGGAGTCCAGAGCTGGGAGCCTGGCTGCTCTTCTCTGCTGCTGAGATGGACTAGATGGCCTCTTCATATTTTCCAATAACAAGAAAAAAAATGCAAAGAAAGAGAAGGATGGTAGAAAAGGTTAGATAAGAGATTTAGTCACGGAGTTAAATTCCTGGACTCACACAAAATGTAAGGAAATAAATAAAATTGTTGGAGGGTTTTTTGGAAGAACCTCGATAACGGGAAAAGAAATATAGTGAGGTTTTAAGGCCAGGAAAAGAGAAGAAAAAGGCATGGGGAAATACATGCAAGTGTGTTACGGTGATCCCAAACAAGTGGAATATTTTAATATAGCTCCCTAAATATTGAGAGTATATGTTATAAAGAGAAGTCACCTTCCCTCGATTTAAATGGACCGAAGGTCCACACAATTTATTTAGTTGAGATGCAAAAGAAATATGATATGATGGCATGATGACATGATGCAATGCAAAATAAAATAACACAAGCGCAAAGAAACACATGGGAAACCCGGAATCCTCTGGAATCTTCTGGGACGTCGGTCTTCGGGCGTCACAGTCGTGGCAGCCAGAAGGGAGACTGGAGGTGGGACGGTCGGCGACAGGGAAGTAGGGGCGAACGATGCGGCGACTCGCAGAGGCGGGCGCCAGCGTGGCGCGAGGCCAAGGCGCACGGGATGCAGGCGCGGTCGTGGTGATGAGCAGCGGCAGCGACGGGCATCGGCGACAGAGGGCCACGGCAGTAGGCGTGGCCGGGGCTCACGGCGCGAGCACAGAGTGCGGGCATGGAGCACGGGCGCGCGGGTGTGTTCGAGTCTCGGACGGGGCGCGGTAACTAGTGACGGCAGGGAGCACCGCGGGCGCGGTCGAAGGCGACCGCGAACAAGCGCGGGCGGCGCAACGGTGGTGGCTGCTACGAGATCGAAAGAAGAGGGGAAAGTAGGGGACGGTGAGCTCATAGGGGCAAGGGCGCGACTCAGAGAGTGGCGAAGCAGAGGAGCGCGTACAAGGAAGGAGGACGATGGCGAAGAGCTGCAGGGCGGTCAGGCTCGTCCCGGTGCTCGGGAAGGACGAGGACGAGGGCGTCGGACCTCCTGGAAGCCTTGGCGCATCTCGGGGAGGAGGGTGGCTGCGGTGATTCCAAAGCCACGGCGAGCACGGTGCTTGGCTCCGATCCAAATCGAGAGAGAGGCGAGCGAGGGAGAAGTATGGGTGGCCTAGGTTTTGTCCAATGCGTCGGGGAGGACTTTATACACCTCGGGGTGCCGGTGGATGATTGACATGGCGACAGACGAGGCCATGGCGGGCGTGGATGCACGCCACGCACACGCACTGCCTCCTCTCTGTACATAGCAGGAAGAAAAGGCCGGGGTGGGCTTGGACCTGCACTATAGCATTGGGCTACAAGTGCACAGTGTAGCTTTTCATTTTTTACAATTTCTTTTCTGCTTTTGCCTTTTTTATATTGTGGTCTATCTACTTCGCCTAGCAAACGAATTTATTTAGTCATGAAACTTGACACACAAATACTAGGTAATATTTTGAGGCCACACAACAAGTCTCACATTATTTGGAAATCGCATTTACCTCTAGGATTTAAATTGGCCAAACTAGATGCTATCGGATGTGTTTATAGGTTACTGGGGTTAATTGGGTTAACCAAATGAAGTTGGTTTCTGCATGATAAATTACCAGCGGAATTTATGGAGTAATGCGAACATTTTTATTTTACTCTTTTAAGAAATATTATTTTAACTTTATTTTAAGTTGACATTGATTTTTTTGGACAAGTGGCAATTTGCATAGTAATTGTGATGAGATGGCACCATTAGCGGGAGATTACTGTAGCAAGATTCTCGGGGTGTTACAACCAAAAACACATAACTCATACAAATCGTCATCGAACGTTAAGCGTGTGGACCCTACGGGTTCGAGAACTATCTAGACATGACCGAGACTCATCTCCGGTCAATAACCAACAGCGGAAGTTGGATGCTCATATTGGTTCCTACATATTCTACGAAGATATTTATCGGTTAAACCATAATGACAACATATGTTATTCCCTTTGTCATCAGTATGTTACTTGCCCGAAATTCGATCGTCGGTATCTTCATACCTAGTTCAATCTCATTACCGGCAAGTCTCTTTACTCGTTCCGTAATGCATCATCCCGCAACTAACTCATTAGTCACATTGCATGCAAGGCTTCTTTATGATGTGCATTACCGAGAGAGCCCAGAGATACCTCTCTGATACTCGGAGTGACAAATCCTAACCTCGATCTATGCCAACCCAACAAACACCTTTGTAGATACCTATAGAGCATCTTTATAATCACCCAGTTACGTTGTGACATTTGATAGCACACAAGGCATTCCTATGGAATTCGGGAGTTGAATAATCTCATAGTCGGAGGAATATGTATTTGACATGAATAAAGCACTAGCGATAAAACTGAACGATCAAATATGCTAAGCTATCGGATGGGTCATGTCCATCACATGATTCTCCTAATGATGTGATTCCATTAATCAAATGACAACACATGTCTATGGTTAGGAAACTCAACCATCTTTGATTAACGAGTTAGTCTAGTAGAGGCTTACTAGGGACACTATGTTTTGTCTATGTATCCACACATGTATCAAGTTTCTGGTTAATACAAATCTAGCATGAATAAAAGAAATTTATCATGATATAAGGGAATATAAATAACAACTTTATTATTGCCTCTAGGGCATATTTCCTTTAGTCTCTGGTACATCCTTTTTGCATCATGCTTTTATATTGACATTTATTGCATTATGGGCTGCTATTACACATTATGTCACAATACTTATGCCTTTCCTCTCTTATTTTACAAGGTTTACATGAATGGGGAGAACGCCGGCTGCTGGAATTCTGGGCTGGAAAAGGAGCAAATATTATAGACCTATTCTGCACAACTCAGAAAGTCCTGAAACTCCACGAAAGTCAGTTTTGGAATATATTAAAAATATTGGGTGAAGAAAGCACCACAGGGGTCCCACCCACCGTCCACGAGGATGGGGGCGCGCCCTACCCCCCTGGGCGCGCCCCCTGCCTCGTGGGCCACCTGGCAGTCCCTTGATGCCCATCTTCTGGTATAAGGTGTCTTCTGCCCTCGAAAAAAATCGGAGAGAAGCTTTCGGGATGAAGCACCGCCGTCTCGAGGCGGAACCTTGGCGAAACCAATCTAGGGCTCCGACGGAGCTGTTCTGCCGGGGAAACATCCCTCCGGGAGGGGGAAATCATCACCATCGATCCTCTCATTGGTAGGGGGTCAATATGTATCACCATCTTCACCAGCACTATCTCCTCTCAAACCCTAGTTCATCTCTTGTATCCAATCTTTGTCCCAAAACCTTAGATTGGTACCTGTGGGTTGCTAGTAGTGTTAATTACTCCTAGTAGTTGATGCTAGTTGGTTTATTCGGTGGAAGATCATATGTTCAGATCCTTTATGCATATTAATACCTCTCTGATTATGAACATGAATAGGATTTGTGAGTAGTTAAGTTTGTTCCTGAGGACATGGGAGAAGTCTTGTTATAAGTATTCATGTGAATTTGGTATTCGTTCGATATTTTGATGAGATGCATGTTGTCTTTCCTCTAGTGGTGTTATGTGAACGTCGACTACATGACACTTCACCATTGATTGGGCCTAGATGAAGGCATTGGGAAGTAATAAGTAGATGATGGGTTGGTAGAGTGACAGAAGCTTAAACCCTAGTTTATGCATTGCTTCGTAAGGGGCTTATTTGGATCCATATGTTTCATGCTATGGTTAGGTTTACCTTAATACTTCTTTTGTAGTTGCGGATGCTTGCCATAGGGGTAAATCATAAGTGGGATGCTTGTCCAAAAAAGGACAGTACCCAAGCACCGGTCCACCCACATACCAAATTATCAAAGTAACGAACGCGAATCATATGAGCGTGATGAAAACTAGCTTGACGATAATTCCCATGTGTCCTCGGGAGCGCTTTCCTTTATATAAGATTTTGTCCAGGCTTGTCCTTTGCTACAAAAAGGATTGGGCCATCTTGCTGCACCTTATTTACTTTTACTACTTGTTACTCGTTAGAAATTACCTTATCACAAAACTATCCGTTACAGATAATTTCAGTGCTTGCAGAGAATACCTTACTGAAAACTGCCTATCATTTTCTTCTGCTCCTCGTTCGGTTCAACACTCTTACTTATCGAAAGGACTACGACAGATCCCCTATACTTGTGGATTATCAAGAATCTTTTCTGGCGCCGTTACCGGGGAGTGAAGCGCCTTTGGTAAGTGGAATATGGTAAGGAAATATTTATATAGTGTGCTGAAATTTACTATCACTTGTTACTATGGAACATAATCCTTTGAGGGGTTTGTTCGGGGTATCTTCGCCTCGACCAGTAGAGCAAAGAGTTGCTCCTCAACCTACTGAATCTACTGAAAATGTTTACTTTGAAATTCCTTCGGGTATGATAGAGAAACTGCTAGCTAATCCCTTTAGAGGAGATGGAACATTGGATCCCGATTTGCACCTAATCTGTGTGGATGAAGTTTGTGGATTATTAAGCTTGCAGGTATGCCCGAGGGTGTTATCAAGAAGAAGGTCTTCCCTTTATCTTTGAAGGGAAAGGCATTTACATGGTTTAGGCTATGCGATGATATGGGATCATGGAACTTCGACCAATTGAAATTGGAATTTCATCAAAAGTTTTATCCTATGCATCAGGTTCATCGTGATTGTAATTATATATATAATTTTTGGCCTCGTGAAGGAGAAAGTATCACTCAAACTTGGGGGAGGCTTAAGTCAATGTTATATTCATGCCCCAATCATGAACTCTCAAGAGAAATTATTATTCAAAAAATGTATGTTCGGCTTTCTCTCAATAATCGCTCCATGCTCGATACTTCTTGTACTGGTTCTTTTATGATGAAGACTATTGAATTCAAATGGAATTTATTGGAAAGAATTATATGCAACTCTGAAGATTGGGATCTCGACGAAGGTAAAGAGTCAGGTATAACACCTAAGTTTGATTGTGTTAAATCTTTTATGGATACCGATGTTTTCTGTGAATGTAGCACTAAATATGGACTTGACTCTGAGATAGTAGCTTCTTTTTGTGAATCATTTGCTACTCATGTTGATCTACCTAAGGAGAAGTGGTTTAAATATCATCCTCCCATTGAAGTAAAAGTAGTTGAACTTGTTAAAGTTGAAGAAAAGACTATTACTTATAATGTTGATCCTATTGTTCCTACCACTTATATTGAGAAACCACCCTTCCCTGCTAGAATAAAGGATCATGCTAAAGCTTCAACAGTGGTTCGTAAGAGTAATGCTAGAACACCTACACCCTCTGAGCAAATTAAAGTTGAACCTAGTGTTGCTATGGTTAAGGATCTCTTGGTCGATAATATTGAAGGGCATGTTATTTACCTTTGTGATGAAGCTGCTAGAATTGCTAGACCCGATACTAAAAATAAACATAGACCTATTGTATGCATGCCTGTTATTTCTGTTAAAATAGGAGATCATTGCTACCATGGCTTATGTGATATGGGTGCTAGTGCGAGTGCAATACCTCATTCCTTATACGAAGAAATTATGCACGATATTGCACCTGCTAAGCTAGAAGGTATCGATGTTACAATTAAGCTTTCCAATAGAGATACTATTTCACCAGTTGGGATTGTTAGAGATGTTGAAGTCTTGTGTGGGAAAGTCAAATATCCTACTGATTTTCTTGTTCTTGGTTCCCCACAAGATGACTTTTGTCGCATTATATTTGGTAGACCCTTCTTGAATACTGTTAATGCTAGGATAGACTGCGAAAAGGATATTGTTACTATTGGTTTAGGGGATATGTCTCATGATTTTAACTTTGCTAAATTTCGTAGACAACCCCATGATAAAGAATTGCCTAGTAAAGATGAAATTATTGGTCTTGCTTCTATTGTCGTGCCTCCTAACGATCCTTTAGAACAATATTTGCTAGACCATGAAAATTATATGTTTATGAATAAGAGAAGGGAAATAGATGAAGTATTGTTTAAACATGGACCTTTTTGAAACACAACTTTCCTGTTGAAATTTTAGGGGATCCTCCTCCACCCAAGGGTGATCCCGTGTCTCAGCTCAAACCTTTACCTGATACTCTTAAGTATGCTTATCTTGATGAAAAGAAGATATATCCTGTTATTATTAGTGCTAACCTTTCAGAGCAAGAAGAAGAGAAATTATTGAAAACTCTGAAAGAAGCACCGGGCTGCCATTGGATATACTCTTGATGATCTTAAGGGCATTAGTCCCACTCTATGCCAGCACAAATAAAATTGGAGAAAGACGCTAAACCGGTTGTTGATCACCAACGACGGTTAAATCCTAGGAGGAAAGAAGTGGTAAGGAAAGAAATACTAAAGCTTCTAGTGGCAGGTATAATTTATCTTGTTGCTGATAGTCAGTGGGTAAGTCATGTCCATTGTGTCGCTAAGAATGGATGTATTAGTGTTGTTCCTAATGATAAAGACGAATTGATCCCACAAAGAATTGTTACATGTTATAGAATGGTAACTGATTTCCGCAAATTAAATAAAGCTACTAAAAAGGATCATTACCCTTTACCTTTTATTGATCAAATGCTAGAAAGATTATCCAAACACACACATTTTTCCTTTCTAGATAGCTAATCTGGTTTCTCTCAAATACCTGTGTCAAAAGAGGATCAAGAAAAGACCACTTTTACTTGCCCTTTCGGTACCTTTGCTTATAGACGTATGCCTTTTGGCTTATGTAATGCACCTTCTACCTTTCAAAAATACATTATGGCTATATTCTCTGATTTTTGTGAAAAGATTGTTGAGGTTTTCATGGATGATTTTTCTGTTTATGGAACTTCATTTGATGATTGCTTGAGCAACCTTGATCGAGTTTTGCAGAGATGTGAAGAAACTAATCTTGTCTTGAATCGGGAGAAGTGCCACTTTATGGTTAACGAAGGTATTGTCTTGGGGCATAATATTTCTGAAAGAGGTATTGAAGTTGATACAGCTAAAGTTGATGCTATTGAAAAGATGACGTGTCCTAAGGACATTAAAGGTATAAGAAGTTTCCTTGGTCATGCCGTTTTTTATAGGAGGTTCATTAAAGACTTCTCAAAAATCTCTAGGCCTCTGACTATTCTCTTACAAAAAGATGTTCCTTTTGTCTTTGATGATGATTGTGTAGAAGCATTTGAAATACTTAAGAAAGCCTTGATTTATGCACCTATTGTCCAGCCACCTGATTAGAATTTACCCTTTGAAATTATGTGTGATGCTAGTGATTATGTTGTAGGTGCTGTTCTAGGACAAAGAGTTGATAAGAAAATAAATGTCATCCAATATGCTAGTAAAACTCTAGACAGTGCCCAGAGAAATCATTCTACTACTAAAAAAGAGTTTTTAGCAGTTGTATTTGCTTGTGATAAGTTCAAACCTTATATTGTTGATTCTAAAGTAACTGTTCACACTGATCATGCTGCTATTAAATACCTCATGGAAAAGAAAGATGCTAAACCTAGGCTTATTAGATGGGTTCTTCTCCTACAAGAATTTGATTTGCATATAATTGATAGAAAGGGAGCTGAGAACCCCGTTGCAGACAACTTATCTAGGTTAGAGAATGTTCTTGATGACACACTACCTATAGATGATAGCTTCCCTGATGAACAATTAGCTGTCATAAATACTTCTCGCACTGCTCCATGTTATGCTGATTATGCTAACTACATTGTTGCTATATTTATACCACCTAGTTTCACATACCAGCAAAAGAAAAAGTTTTTCTATGATTTAAGACATTACTTCTGGAATGAAACACACCTTTATAAAGAAGGAGTAGATGGTGTTATTAGACGTTGTGTACCTGAGCATGAACAGAAACAGATCCTACGCAAGTGTCCCTCCGAGGCTTATGGAGGACACCATGTTGGAGATAGAACTGCACATAAGGTATTGCAATCCGGCTTTTATTGGCCTACTCTCTTCAAGGATGCCCGTAAGTTTGTCTTGTCTTGTGATGAATGTCAAAGAATTGGTAATATTAGTAGACGTCAAGAAATGCCTATGAATTATTCACTTGTTATTGAACCATTTGATGTTTGGGGCTTTGATTATATGGGACCGTTTCCTTCCTCTAATGGGTATACACATATTTTAGTTGATGTTGATTACGTTAGTAAGTGGGTCGAAGCTATTCCAACTAGCAGTGCTGATCATAACACCTCTATTAAGATGCTTCAAGAAGTTATTTTTTCGAGGTTTGGAGTCCCTAGATACCTAATGACTGATTGTGGTTCACATTTTATTCATGGTGCTTTTCGTAAAATGCTTGCTAAGTTTGATGTTAATAATAGAATTGCATCCCCATACCACCCATAGTCTAGTGGTCAAGTGGAACTGAGTAATAGAGAGCTAAAATTAATTTTGCAAAAGACTGTTAATAGATCTAGAAAGAATTGGTCCAAGAAACTCGATGATGCATTATGGGCCTATAGAACTGCATATAAAAATCCTATGGGTATGTCTCCGTATAAAATGGTTTATGGAAAAGCATGTCACTTACCTCTCGAACTAGAACATAAGGCATATTGGGCCATTAAAGAGCTCAATTATGATTTCAAACTTGCTGATGAGAAGAGGTTAATTGACATGAGATCACTTGATGAGTGGAGAACCCAGGCTTATGAAAATGCCAAATTGTTTAAAGAACCATGGAGGCATATTGGCTTATGATTTACCCATGGTTTCATGGAACCATGGAGGCCCTCTGGACAGGCGACAGCCATCCAGTGATTGGCTCAAAGTTTTACCCATGGTTTCATGGAACCATGGAGGCCCTCTGGACAGGCGACATCCATCCAGTGATTGGCTTAAAGTTTTACCCATGGTTTCATGGAACCATGGAGGCCCTCTGGACAGGCGACAACCACCCAGTGATTGGCTAAAGATTTTCTTATGGTTCCTATGGATGATTCAGCCACATCCATCGACCGGCCCTCTGGATGGCAAGCCCATTCCATTGATTGGTTGAACCTTGCTTTGAGCCTGGCAGCTCGTAAAAAGCCTCGACTACACGGTTTTATTTGCAAATTTGCATTTCTGATCTTTATGTGTTGTGATTCTCTAAACCGAAGGGGAACAGCTCCAGAAGTTGACCACATATATATATATAAAGTTCAAAGTCTGGGTCATGAACACCAGCATGAGTTAAAAGTCTGGGTTACAAAACACCAGCAAGAGCCAATCCGGTGTTCATCATCACCCGGAACAATCATCTCGAATTAAACCGGCAATCTTTATAAGACCCGGGATTATTAATGGGTCTATCAAAAGACTCCCTTCAAAGAGGCAAAATTCGCCGGATTAAGAGTATCAAGTATACTTGATCTCAGGTATAAAGTTATTTTTGATATAAGCATACACTTGTTTGATATGTTGTAAGAACAATTTAATGGGTCCAACGGTAAAACCGTTAGGACATATCTTCATTATCTATGCAGGAACAGATGATATATAAGATAATTCATATCAGACCAAGTTGGCAATATCAAAACAAAAGACGGAATATCCGGATCAACGCAGACAAATGTTTTCAGCTATCCTATTACAAGGCATAGCAAGCCTGGCGGATTAAAAATTGTTCGGCAAAATGAGGCTGCAACTACAAAGATATGTTATGAGCTACGATCCCTCCTGCTGAGACGGCTGGGCATCAACTTTATCCGGAGTCTCCTCCTCTTCTTGAAGCGGCTGGAAGTCAGGGACGCACCAGTCGATTTTCGTTAAAATACGAAAGTACATTTCTTCGTTGATGAGTTCAGACGGATCGATATCTGGAGCGAAGGTATGAGAGCGCACTGGAGGGATTAGATTGATGATATCATAAACCGGCCGCTCCACCCGCTCGTTTTGCAAGTCATATCCCGGATGATACCTGGATAAATTTGATTCGGCCGCAAGTTTGCTGGCCAGAGGACGCATCTCCTTTGTCAAGACATGGAGATCCTTTGCGGTGAAAGCAGATCCGTCTTCTTTGGTATTTGGATACCCATTAAAGGCTTCTTTCGGATCAAAGTCTAGAACCCATGCCTTCGCTCTGGTAAGCGCCAAGAGGGAACCGGCCCGAGCAGCAGACTTCTTAACTTTCTCCAAACGCACCGGCAAGACAGACAGCTTTTGCAATGTGCCTTGGATGGTAGTAGGGGCCGGTTTATTGAATGATGTTGCACTTATGATCCTTTGAGCGCCAGAATACAGCTGCTCAACCAAAGTATAACATGCCTTGAGTTTTTTCCGTAAGTCATCCCCAAGATGGGTGACACGGCGCCCTGCATATGATTATCACAATTAAACCGGCACGGATAGAAGATTGCAAGGATGAAAGCAGGAATACAGATTAAATACTTACCAAAGATTGCAGAAGTCATCAACTCTATTTGCCACTTTAAACCGGATAACTCTTCAGTCACCGGATTAAGAGCTTCTTCAGCATCCTTGGCCCTTTTCTCCAGATCTTTCTTTTGAACCTCAAAGGCGGTCCGCTCTTCTTCAAAGAATTTCTTCAGCTGTTCAGAAGTCTTTAAACTCAGCTTCAAATCTTTCTTGGCCTTAGAAGCAGCAGCCTCCGTTTCAGCAAGTCTGCTCCGGAGTTCACTGATTTCTTCGTCCCTCCGGTTTAAATCAGCCTACAAGGAAGATCAAGTGGTAAGCGGAAGTAATTTAAAGACAAAAGTCTCAAGCACACAAACAAGTTGTCTACTTGACACTTGGGGGCTAATGGGCAGTTGAAGCAATAATCAGAAGTAATTTAAAGACAAAAGTCTCAAGCACACAAACAAGTTGTCTACTTGACACTTGGGGGCTAATGGGCAGTTGAAGCAATAATCAAAAGTAATTTAAAGACAAAAGTCTCAAGCACACAAACAAGTTGTCTACTTGACACTTGGGGGCTACTGGGCAGTTGAAGCAATAATCAGAAGTAATTCAAAGACAAAGTCTCAAGCACACAAACAAGTTGTCTGCTTGACACTTGGGGACTAATGGATAATTGAAGTATTGAGGGAAAAGTCAAGTCCCAGGCACATAAACGGAGTTATGCCCCTGGCACTTGGGGGCTAATGTAAGATCATTTGGTTCATCAGGAAGTACCGGTTCATCTTCTAAACATAGCTAAACCGGAACTTGGGGGCTGATATGGTACAGACAAAAGGGCATTGAAAGTCAAAAGAAGATGCAAGGGATTACCTCATACTTGTCCTTCATCATGTTAATCAAGCCTGCTTCATAATCTCGACCTGTGTGGAGACGGTTCAAGTACCCGGAATAGAGTTCCTGGGCACTCATATCAGCAAAGCTGGACAATTCAGTACTCCATTTACCCTTTTCTTTGTGCAGCTTCTCCGCTTTAGCCGTATGTTTGGCTAAGACAGTGGGCTCAGCAGGAGCGGTATAAGCTGTGTGAGTTATTTCCACCACCGGAGAAGCAGTTGTTGGTGGTGAGGTTGCAGTGCGAACCGCACTGGGAGGAGCCGGATTGGTCTGAGGAGAATTGGCTCGGGCAGGACTTGCCGGTTCGCGAACATCTTCAGCATTGGGATTCTCAGGCATAGTAGTGTGATCGGCAGGAGCAGGATCCTCATGTGGAATTGTAGGTTCGCCTTCCGGAGGGATAGCTGAGTCCGGATCAGCCGCCGGATCATCAACGGCAGTCTCAGCAGTTGGTTGGTTGACTTTTTGTTTTTTGCTAGGCTTTGGCTTGCTGAAGGAAGTTGGAAAAACAAGTTAGAGCTATAAGACAAAGTGCAATCATAAACCGGATAAATTTAAAGACTTACACTGGGACGGTTTTTAGGGGTGGAAGCTGTGTGGCAGTTGATTCACCGGAAGAAGATAACGGAGTCTCCTGAAAATCAGGGTCACACGGTTTAAGAGGTTTGCGTATGAGCCCGGCCTTGGGATGAAGAAGGGTTGGAGAGAGTATAACCTCAGAGCGGCGCTTCCGGGCCGGAGTAAGAGATATTCCGGATGATTCCACAGCAAGGCCCCTGTGGCGAGTGGTCCGGCGAAGAGCTTCATGTTGCTGTTTCTTCAAAAGAAAATTAGGATCCAATTGAGCATATGGGTGAGAAAACTGATATTTCCGGACTGTCCGATGACTTTTTTGTGGAAGTGGTTCTGAATCGGAAGAAAGGATAGTTACCGCAACTTTGGCCGGTTTATCTCCTTCAGCCAACTCCTGTGAAAAGTTATCATTAGATATAGATATGAGTAAAAGCGAGCAAGGTAAAGCCGGATTAATTCATACCTCAGAGTCCGGATCGTCATCCTCAGCATGGGAACTGGAGCCACCAGCCGCTTTTCTCTTCTTGGTAGCAAAGGTTTTCCGGCGTGTTTGTTTTCCGGTTTTCTCTTGAGGTTTCCTTTTCCAGAAAGGATCATTGGCCTATTCAAAAGGTAAAAGATAAATTGAAAGAACCATTCAAAGGTACGGATTACAGGCATATGAAAGAAAGTAAGACATACCGCAGGCAGCTTATTTTTCTTGTAGTATGGAGCCAGTCCGATTTGGCTACATTCTTCTAAAGTGATGTTAAGCATTTTCTTGGCGGACTTAGTAACTTCTGACTCAGAAAGTTTCTCCTTAGTAAAACGTTGAGGGTCATCCGGTTTACCAGAGTATTGACACATCAAGCTTGTGCGCGGGCTCAGAGGAAGGATACTCCAAGAGAGCCAGCAGCGCATGAAATCCACGCCGGTTAAACCATTAGCCATAAAGGCCTTTAACTTGGAAAGTTGAGAGGCAAACCGGGACCGCTCTGAAGAGCTGAGGCGCTGTGGCAGAGGGTGATCCTCCGGAAGACGGTGGTCGCGATAACCAGGCAATGGGTTTTCCCCCACAGGTGAAGTATCAATACAATAACACCAAGATTTATTCCAGTCCTTGGGATGTGTGTGAAGAGCGGCATGAGGAAAGACTGCATCTTTCCTTTTCTGAATACTGACCCCACCTAGTTCTTGATGCGGTCCACTAGTAAATTCAGTCTGCCGGTTTAGATGGAAGAAATCCCGGAACAAGTCAACTGACGGTTCTTCTTGCAAATACACGTCAGAAAACACTTGGAAATCACAAATGTTGGAAACAGAGTTGGGACCTATGTCCTGAGGATGAAGCTGGAAAGCAGCAAGTACATCTCGGAAAAACTTCGAACCGGGAGGAGTAAAGCCCCGAGCAATATGGTCAAAGAACACAATAACCTCCCCCTCTTTGGGAGTGGGAGGACACTCGTCTCCTGGAGCTCGCCACTTTAAAACGGATTGAGGGCCTAAAGTGCCAATTGACACAGCTTTGGCTAAATCGTCTTCCGTAATAACGGAAGGAACCCAATTGCAAGACACAAATTGTTTGGCCATGGCAGCAGAAGAGCAAGTGCTGAAAGGATAAAGTGTAAAACCGGGTTATTCGAGTACAGCGGTATAAACCGGAAGATATATGCAAAGATTATGCAACGGTTTAAGCAAGGGACTAATGATACGGATAACCCGGCAGTAACAGGGAGCTATGTTACTACCGGTTCATGACAGCAATAGAAAAAGAGCTAAACCGTCGCGTTTGTTTTTAAAAAATTTACGGAGCATGTACATGATAGTTTAAACCGGAGTATACTTAACAGATCTATAAAGGAGAAGAAACAGGTTTTCACAGACAGCTAAGGCGGAACAGATCTGAGCGCGCAAGAAAAAGAAAAACAAATACAAGGATATACGGGAAGAACTACAAGGGTCCTATACAGAGCGGATAAATCTACAGGTTGAATATGAATGACGAAGATCTAAAGCATACCGCATCGGAATAGAGGTAAATTTTAAAAGGGAAAGATCTAAAGGTTATTACTGAGAACTTGGTGCCTAAGATGAACAGATGAAACTACCGTTGAAGTTTAATGGCGGAGGTGTGAAGAAGAACCCTAGAGGTCACGGATCTACAGTGAGGAAGAAGATAAAGTACCTGAGAAGTGGCGACGGAGTCTTTTCTAGTCAAGCTCAGGTCGATGCAGCGGCCGGCGAAGATGTAGATTCAGTGGTCGACGGCGACGGCTTGAGCTCGGGCGGCAATGGAGTCTTGAGCTCGGGCAACGGAGGAGGAAGAAGGAGCGGAAGAAGATAATGAATGAGGACAGCGGTATTTATAGAAGAGAGGCAGATCCGAAGCGACAAGTGCGGGATTCAAGGAGGCAAAGTATTGGATAAAGATCCTTTGTCGCCTCAATTTTCGGAACAACCCTTAAACAAAGCCGATGGACAGCTCACTGCGTTAAATGCAGAAGTGATGTCACAGTCAGATTAAGTGATTTTCGAGGATGACGTCAGGGCCGGTTTACAAAAATGAGAAGACAGAAGAAGGGAAAACGCAAGACAGGGGAGATTGATGTGAACAAGTTCAAATCATTCTGGGGCCTAATGTCAGGGATATTACTAGCAGGTATGAACCGGCTAGTATAAAACCGGATTATAGTAAATATGTGTAATTGTAATATTTAGTAGAGGCTACGGCCCATGAGATCTTAGGCCCATGTATAGAGTTATGGTTTGTAAACCGCCCGATGATGTAACTTGAGAGATAAGGAAGAAAAGAGCAGAGACCGAGGCGGACACGAGTATGAGCCGGCCTCGGGACTCTGTAAACTGGACCAGGCGTCACCTCTATATAAAGGGACGACCCGGCGACGGTTCAAGGACAAGCAAGAAACAACCCGTCGAGACAGGCAAGCAAACTGCTCCCTGTTCATCGACGCCCAAGCAATACCAAACCAAACTAGACGTAGGCTTTTACCTTCATCGAAGGGGCCGAACTAGTATAAACCCTCTGTGTCCTTTGTGTGCTTTTAACCCCTTCAAGCTAACCTGTGCGATGGTTCCATCATCAAGTCCATTAAACCGGACATCTGCCGTGTTATTTCCACGGCATACATGGTTCTCTAAAAGTCCGTATAAAACCATATGCTTTGATCACCTCATCATGTTGGGTAACGTAGTATTACAAACAAATTCCTACAATCACGCAAGATCTATCTAGGAGAAGCATAGAAATGAGCGGGAGAGTGTGTCTACGTACCCTCGTAGACCTAAAGCGGAAGCGTTTAGTAACGCGGTTCATGTAGTCGAACATCTTCGTGATCCAACCGATCAAGCACCGAACACAAGGTACCTCCGTGATCTGCTTACGTTTAGCTTGGTGACGTCCCTCGAACTCTTGATCCAGTTGAGGCCAAGCGAGAGTTTCTTCAGCACGACGGTGTGGTGACGGTGTTGATGAAGTTACTGACGCAGAGCTTCGCCTAAGCACCGCGACAATATGACCGAGGTGTGTAACAGTGGAGGGGGGCACCGCACACGGCTAAGAAATCAACTTGTATGTCTATGGGGTGCCCCCTGGCCACGTATATAAAGTAGGGTAGGAGGAGAGGGCCGGCCCTCTCAACGGCGCACCCAAGAAGCGAGTCCTCTTCCCACTAGGAGTAGGTTTCCCCCTTTCCTAGTAGGAGTAGGAGAAGAAGGAAGAGGAAGAGAGGGAGAAAGGAAAGGGGGGCCGACCCCCCACCCAATTCGGCTTGGGCTTGGGGGGGCCTTCCACTTGGATGCCTCCTCCTCTCTTCCACTAAGGCCCAATAAGGCCCATTGACTCCCCGGGGGGTTCCGGTAACCTCCCGGCACTCTCGAAAATGCCCGAACTCATCCTGAACCATTCCGGTGTCCAACCATAGCCTTCCAATATATCGATCTTTATGTCTCGATCATTTCGAGACTCCTCGTCATGTCCGTGATCACATCCGGGACTCCGAACTACCTTCGAGACATCAAAACACATAAACTCATAATACCGATCATCATCGAACGTTAAGCGTGCGGACCCTACGGGTTCGAGAACTATGTAGACATGACCGAGACTCATCTCTGTTCAATAACCAATAACGGAACCCGGATGCTCATATTGGTTCCTACATATTCTATGAAGATCTTTATCGGTCAAACCGCATAACAACATACGTTGTTCCCTTTGTCATCGGTATGTTACTTGCCCGAGATTCGATCGTCGCTATCATCATACCTAGTGTAATCCCGTCACCGGCAAGTCTCTTTACTCGTTTTGTAATACATCATCTCGTGACTAACTCATTAGTTGTTTGCTTGTAAGGTTTATTACGATGTGTATTATCGAGAGGGCCCAGAGATACCTCTCCGACACTCGGAGTGACAAAACCTATTCTCGATCTATGCCAACACCACAAACACCTTCGGAGACACCTGTAGAACATCTTTATAATCACCAGTTATGTTGTGAAGTTTGATATCACACAAGGTGTTCCTCCGGTTTTCGGGAGTTGCATAATCTCATAGTCATAGGCACATGTATAAGTCATGAAGAAAGCAATAGCAGTAAAACTAAGCGATCATAGTGCTAAGCTAACGGATGGGTCTTGTCCATCACATCATTCTCCTAAAGATGTGATCTCGTTGATCAAATGACAACACATGTCTATGGTTAGGAAATATAACCATCTTTGATTAAGGAGCTAGTCTAGTAAAGGCATACTAGGGACACTCTGTTTTGTTTATGTATTTACACATGTATCATGTTTCTGGTTAATACAACTCTAGCATGAATAAAAGACATTTATCATGATATACAAGGAAATGTAAATAACAACTTTATTATTGCCTTTAGGGCATATTTTCTCCAGTCTCCCACTTGCACTAGAGTCGATAATCTAGATTACATAGTAATGATTCTAACACCCATGAAGTTTTGGTGCTGATCATGTTTTGCTCATGGAAAAGGCTTAGTCAACGGGTTTGTAACATTCAGATCCGTATGTATCTTGCAAATTTCTATGTCTCCATCCTTGACTTGATCGCGGATGGAATTGAAGCATCTCTTGATGTGCTTCGTTCTCTTGTGAAACCTGGATTCCTTCGCCAAGGCTATTGCTCCAGTGTTGTCACAAAAGATTTTCATTAGACCCGATGCACTAGGTATGACACCTAGACCGGATATGAACACCTTCATCCAGACTCCTACATTTGCTGCTTCCGCAGCAGCTATGTACTCCACTTCACACGTAGATCCCACCATGACGCTCTGCTTGGAACTGCACCAACTCACATCTCTACCGTTCAACAAAAATACATATCCGTTTTGTGACTTAGAGTCATCCGGATCAGTGTCAAAGCTTGAATCGACGTAACCGTTTACGATGAACTCTTTGTCACCTCCGTAAACGAGAACCATATCCTTTGTCCTTTTCTGGTACTTCAGGATGTTCTTGACCGCTGTCTAGTGATCCACTCCTGGATTACTTTGGTACCTCCCTGCTAAACTTATAGCAAGTCACACATCAGGTCTGGTACACAGCATTGCATACATGATCGATCCTATGGCTGAGGCATAGGGAATGACTTTCATTTTCTCTCTATCTTCTGCAGTGGTCGGGCATTGAGTCTTACTCAACCTCACACCTTGTAACACAGGCAAGAACCCTTTCTTTGACTGATCCATTATGAACTTCTTCAAAACTTTATCAAGGTATGTGCTTTGTGAAAGTCCAATTAAGCGTCTTGATATATATCTATAGATCTGGATGGCCAATATATAAGCAGCTTCACCGAATTCTTGCATTAGAAAAGTTCTTATTCAAGTATCCTTTTATGCCATCCTGAAATTCTATATCATTTCCAATCAACAATATGTCATCCACATATAATATTAGAAATGCTACAGGGCTCCCACTCACTTTCTTGTTAATAATAGGCTTCTCCAAAAGTCTGTATAAAACCATATTCTTTGATCACCTCATCGAAGTGTATATTCCAACTCCAACATGCTTGCACCACTCCATAGATGGATCGCTGGAGCTTGCATACTTTGTTAGCACCTTTAGGATCTACAAAACATTCTGGTTGCATCATATACAACTCCTCTTTGAGGTATCCATTAAGGAATGCAGTTTTTACATCCATTTGCCAGATTTCGTAATCATAAAATGCGGCAATTGCTAACATGATTCGGACAGACTTAAGAATCGCTGCGGGTGAGAAAGTCTCGTATAGTCAACTCCTTGAACTTCTCGTAAACCTTTTACAACAAGTCAAGCTTTGTAGACATTATCATTACCATCGATGTCAGTCTTCCTCTTAGAGATCCATTTATTTTCAATGGCTTGCCGATCATCGGGCAAGTCAACCAAAGTCCACACTTTGTTCTCATACATGGATCCCATCTCGAATTTCATGGCCTCAAGCTATTTGGTGGAATCTGGGCTCATCATCGCTTCCTCATAGTTCGCAGGTTGATCATGGTCTAGCAACATGACTTCCAGAACTGGGTTACCGTACCACTCTGGCATGAAACGTACTCTGGTTGACCTACGAGGTTCAGTAGTAACTTGATCTGAAGTTTCATGATCATCATCATTAGCTTCCTCACTGATTGGTGTAGGAATCACTGGAACTAGTTTATGTGATGTACTACTTTCCAGTTCGGGAGAAGGTACAATTACCTCATCAAGTTCTACTTTCCTCCCACTCACTTCTTTTGAGAGAAACTCCTTCTCTAGAAATGATCCATTCTTAGCAACGAATATATTGCCTTTGGATCTGTGATAGAAGGTGTACCCAACAGTTTCCTTTGGGTATCCTATGAAGACACATTTCTCCAAGTTGGGTTCGAGCTTATCAGGTTGAAGCTTTTTCACATAAGCATCACAGCCCCAAACTTTAAGAAACGATAACTTGGGTTTCTTGCCAAACCACAGTTCATAAGGCGTCGTCTCAACGGATTTAGATGGTGCCCAATTTAATGTGAATGCAGCGGTCTCTAAAGCATAACCCCAAACAATAGTGGTAAATTGGTAAGAGACATCATATATCGCACCATATCTAATAAAGTACGGTTACGACATTCGGTCACACCATTACGCTGTGCTGTTCCAGGTGGCGTGAGTTGTGAAACTATTCCACATTGTTTCAAATGAAGACAAAACTCATAACTCAAATATTACTTGTTATGATGAGCCTCTGCGATCACATCGTAGAAACTATATTTCTTGTTATGATGATTCTCTACTTCACTCTGAACTTCTTTGAACTTTTCAAATGTTTCAGACTTGTGTTTCATCAAGTAGATATACCCATATCTACTCAAATCATTAGTGAAGGTTAGAAAATAACGATACCCTCCGCGAGCCTCAACACTCATTGGTCCGCATACATCAGTACGTATGATTTCCAACAAGTCAGTTGCTCGCTCCATTGTTCCGGAGAACGGAGTTTTAGTCATCTTGCCCATGAGGCATGGTTCGCAAGCACCAAGTGATTCATAATCAAGTGATTCTAAAAGTCCATCAGCATGGAGTTTCTTCATGCGCTTTACACAAATATGACCTAAACGACAGTGCCACAAATAAGTTGCACTATCATTATCAACTTTGCATCTGTTGGCTTCTATATTATGAATATGTGTATCACTATGATCGAGATCCAACAAAAATAGACCATTCTTCAAGGGTGCATGACCATAAAAGATATTACTCATATAAATAGAACAACCATTATTCTCTGATTTAAATGAATAACCATCTCGCAACAAATAAGATCCAGATATAATGTTCATGCTCAACGCTGGCACCAAATCACAATTATTTATGTCTAAAAATTATTCCCGAAGGTAGATGTAGAGGTAGCGTGCTGACGGCGATCACTCGACTTTGGAACCATTTTGCACGCACATCGTCACCTCGTCCTTTAATAATCTTCGTTTAATTTGTAGCCCCTGTTTCGAGTTACAAATATTAGCAACTGAACCAGTATCTAATAGCTAGGTGCTACTACGAGCATTAGTAAGGTACACATCAATAAAATGTATATCAAATATACCTTTGTTCACTTTGCCATCCTTCTTATCCGCCAAATACTTGGGGCAGTTCCGCTTCCAGTGTCTAGTCCCTTTGCAGTAGAAGCACTCAGTTTCAGGCTTGGCTCCAGACTTGGGTTCTTCACGGGATTAGCAACTGGTTTGCTATTATTTTTTAAGTTCCCCTTCTTTCCCTTGCCCTTTTCTTGAAACTAGTGGTATTCTTAACCATCAACACTTGATGCACCTTTTTGATTTCTACCTCCGCAGCTTTGAGCATAGCGAAGAGCTCTGGAATAGTCTTCTGCATCCCTTGCATATTATAGTTCATCACGAAGCCTTTATAGCTTGGTAGCAGTGATTGAAGAACTCTATCAATAACACTATCTTCATCAACTTTGCAACCAAGTTGAGTCATGTGATTGCAGTACCCAGACATTCTGAGTAAGTGTTCACTGATAGAAATGTTCTCCTCCATCTTGCAGCTATATAGAACTTATTGGAGACATCATATCTCTCAATTGGGGCATTTGCTTGAAATATTAACTTCAGCTCTTGGAACATCTCATATGCTCCATGACGTTCAAAACGTCTTTGAAGTCCCGATTCTAAGACGTAGAGCATGGCACACTGAACTATCGAGTAGTCATCAGAACGAGCTTGCCAAACATTCATAACGTCCGGAGTTGCTCCTGCAGTAGGCTTGTCACCTAATGGTGCTTCAACGACATAATTCTTCTGTGCAGCAATGAGGATAATCCTCAAAATACGGACCCAGTCCGTGTAGTTGCAACCATTATCTTTCAACTTAGCTTTCTCAAGGAACGCATTAAAATTCAAAGGAACGGTAGCACGGGCCATTGATCTACAACAACATAGATATGCACAAATATTAGGACTAAGTTCATGAAAAATTAATGTTCAATTAATCATATTACTAATGAACTCCCACTTAGATAGGCATCCCTCTAGTCATCTAAATGATCACGTGATCCAAATCAACTAAACCATGTCCGATCATCACGTGAGATGGAGTAGTTTTCAATGGTGAACATCTCATGTTGATCATATCTACTATATGTTTCACGCTCGACCTTTCGGTCTCCAGTGTTCCGAGGCCATGTCTGTACATGCTAGGCTCGTCAAGTTTAACCCGAGTATTCTGCATGTGCAAAACTGTCTTACACCCGTTGTATTTGAACGTAGAGCTTATCACACCCGATCTTCACATGGTGTCTCGGCACGACGAACTTTCGCAATGGTGCATAATCAGGGAGAACACTTGTACCTTGAAATTTTGTAAGGGATCATCTTATAATGCTACCACCGTACTAAGCAGAATAAGAAGCATAATAAGACAAACATCACATGCATTCAAAATATGTGACATGATATGGCCATCATCATCTTGTGCTTTTGATCTCCATCTCCAAAGCATCGTCATGATCTCCATCGTCACCGGCTTGACACCATGGTCTTCATCGTAGCGTCATGGTCGTCTCGCCAACTATTGCTACTACTAATATCGCTAACTCATAGTGATAAAGTAAAGCAATTACATGGCTTTCGCAATTCATACAATAAAGAGACAACCATAAGCCTCCTGCCGGTTGCCGATAATTTAAAAAACATGATCGTCTTATACAATAACATATAACTCTTCACGTCTTGACCATATCACATCACAACATGCCCTGCAAAAACAGGTTAGACGTCCTCTACTTTGTTGTTGCAAGTTTTACGTGGATGCTACGGGCTTAGCGAGAACCGTTCTTACCAACGCATCAAAACCACAAAGATTTTTCGTCAAGTGTGCTGTTTTAACCTTCACAAGGAGCGAGCGTAGTCACACTCGATTCAATTAAAGTGAGAAAGTCAGACCGCCATCAGTCACCTTTAAGCAACGAGTGCTCGTAAGGGTGAAACCAGTCTTGCGTAAGCGTACGCGTAATGTCGGTCCGAGCCACATCATCTCACAATACCGCCGAATAAAAGTATGACATGCTGGTAAGCAGTATGACTATTATCGCCCACAACTCATTGTGTTCTACTCGTGCATATCTTCTATGCATAGACCTGGCTCATGAAGCCACTATTGGGTAACGTAGTATTTCAAAAAAAAAATCATACGATCACGCAAGATCTATCTAGGAGAAGCATAGCAATGAGCGGGAGATTGTGTCTACGTACCCTCATAGACCGAAAGCGGAAGCGTTTTGTAACGCGGTTGATGTAGTCGAACGCCTTCGTGATCCAACCGATCAAGCACCGAACGCATGGTACCTCCATGATCTGCACACGTTTAGCTCGGTGACGTCCCTCGAACTCTTTATCTAGTTGAGGCCAAGGGAGAGTTTCGTCAGCACGACGGCGTGGTGACGGTGTTGATGAAGTTACCGGCGCAGGGCTTCGCCTAAGCACCGCGACAATATGACCGAGGTGTGTAACAGTGGATGGGGCACCGCACACGGCTAAGAAATCAACTTGTGTGTCTATGGGGTGCCCCAGGCCACGTATATAAAGGAGGGGAGGAGGAGAGGGCGAGCCCTCTCTATGGTGCGCCCAAGGGGGGAGTCCTACTCCCACTAGGAGTAGGTTTCCCCCTTTCCTATTAGGAGTAGGAGAAGAAGGAAGAGGGAGAGAGGGAGAAAATGAAAGGGGGGCCGATCCCCCACCAATTATGGCCTGCGCTTGGGGGGGGGGGGCGCTCCACTTGGCTGCCTCCTCCTCTCTTCCACTAAGGCCCAATAAGGCCCATTGACTCACAGGGGGGGTTCCGGTAACCTCCCGGCACTTCGAAAAATGCCCGAACTCATCCGAAACCATTCCGATGTCCAAACATAGCCTTCCAATATATCGTTCTTTATGTCTTGACCATTTCGAGACTCCCCGTCATGTCTGTGATCACATCCGGGACTCCCAACTACCTTCGGGACATCAAAACACATAAACTCATAATACCGATCGCCATCGAACGTTAAGCATGCGGACCCTACATGATCGAGAACTATGTAGACATGACCGAGACTCATCTCCGATCAATAACCAATAGCGGAACCCGGATGCTCATATTGGTTCCTACATATTCTACGAATATCTTCATCGGTCAAACCGCATAACAACATACGTTGTTCCCTTTGTCATCGGTATGTTACTTGCCCGAGATTAGATCGTCGGTATCATCATACCTAGTTCAATCTCGTCATCGGCAAGTCTCTTTACTCGTTCCGTAATACATCATCTCATGACTAACTCATTAGCTGTTTGCTTGCAAGGTTTATTACGATGTGTATTACCGAGAGGGCCCAGAGATACCTCTCCAACACTCGGAGTGACAAATCCTATTCTCGATCTATGCCAACACCACAAACACCTTCGGAGACACCCTTAGAGCATCTTTATAATCACCCAATTATGTTGTGAAGTTTGATAGCACACAAGGTGTTCCTCTGGTATTCGGGAGTTGCATAATCTCATAGTCATAGGCACATGTATAAGTCATGAAGAAAGCAATCGCAGTAAATCTAAACTATCATAGTGCTAAGCTAACGGATGGGTCTTGTCCATCACATCATTCTCCTAACGATGTGATCTCGTTGATGAAATGACAACACATGTCTATGGTTAGGAAACATAACCATCTTTGATTAACGAGCTAGTCTAGTAAAGGCATACTAGGGACACAATGTTTTGTCTATGTATTCACACATGTATCATGTTTTCGGTTAATACAATTCTAGCATGAATAAAAGACATTTATCGACATACAAGGAAATATAAATAACAACTTTATTATTGCCTCTAGGGCATATTTCCTTTAGTATCACACTTGCACTAGAGTCGATAATCTAGATTACATAGTAATGATTCTAACACCCATGGAGTTTTGGTGCTGATCATGTTTTGCTCGTGTAAGTGGCTTAGTCAACGGGTCTGCAACATTCAGATCCGTATGTATCTTGCAAATTTCTATGTCTCCGTACTTGACTTGATCGCGGATGGAATTGAAGCATCTCTTGATGTCCTTGGTTCTCTTGTGAAACATGGATTCCTTCGCCAAGGCTATTGCTCGAGTGTTGTCACAAAATATTTTCATTGGACCCGATGCACTAGGTATTACACCTAGACCGGATATGAAATCCTTCATCTAGACTCCTTCATTTGCTGCTTCCGAAGCAGCTATGTACTCCGTTTCACACGTAGATCCCGCCCCGACGCTCTGCTTGGAACTGCACCAACTAACAGCTCCACCATTCAACAAAAATACATATCTGGTTTGTGACTTAGAGTTATCCGGATCAGTGTCAAAGCTTGAATTGACGTAACCATTTACGACGAACTCTTTGTCACCTCTGTAAACAAGAAACATATCCTTTGTCCTTTTCAGGTACTTCAGGATGTTCTTGACCGTTGTCCAGTGATCCAGTCCTGGATTACTTTGGTACCTCCCTGCTAAACTTATAGCAAGGCACACATGAGGTCTGGTACACAGCATTGCGTACATGACAGATCCTATGGCTGAGGCATATGGAATGACTTTCATTTTCTCTCTATCTTCTACAGTGGTCGGGCATTGAGTCTTACTCAACTTAACACCTTGTAACACATGCAAGAACCCTTTCTTTGACTGATCCATTTTGAACTTCTTCAAAACTTTATCAAGGTATGTGCTTTGTGAAAGTCCAATTAAGCGTCTTGATCTATCTCTATAGATCTTGATGCCCAATATAAAAGCAGCTTCACCGAGGTCTTGCATTGAAAAATTCTTATTCAAGTATCATTTTATGCCATCCAGAAATTCTATATCATTTCAAATCAACAATATGTCATCCACATATAATATCAGAAATGCTACAGAGCTCCCACTCACTTTCTTGTAAATACAGGCTTCTCCAAATGTGTATATAAAACCATATGCTTTGATCACCTCATGAAAGCGTATATTCCAACTCCGAGATGCTTGCACCAGTCCATAGATGGATTGCTGGAGCTTGCATACTTTGTTAGCACCTTTAGGATCGACAAAATCTTCTGGTTGCATCATATACAACTCCTCTTTGAAGTATCCATTAAGGCATGCCGTTTTGACATTCATTTGCCAGATTTCATAATCATAAAATGCAGCAATTGCTAACATGATTCGGACAGACTTAAGCATCGCTACGGGTGAGAAAGTCTCATCGTAGTCAACTTCTTGAACTTGTTGAAAACCTTTCGCAACAGTCGAGCTTTGTAGACAGTAACGTTACAATCGTCGCCAGACTTCCTCTTAAAGATCCATTTATTTTCAATGGCTTTCCGATCATCGGGCAAGTCAACCAAAGTCCACACTTTGTTCTCATACATAGAACCCATCTCAGATTTCATGGCCTCAAGCCATTTTCCGGAATCTGGGCTAATCATCGCTTCCTCATACTTCGTAGGTTCATCATGGTTTAGCAACATGACTTCCAGAACCGGGTTGCCGTACCACTCTGGCGCGAAACGTACTCTGGTTGACCTACGAGGTTCAGTAGTAACTTGATCTGAAGATTCTTGATCATCATCATTAGCTTCCTCACTGATTGGTGTAGGAATCAGTGGAACTAGTTTCTGTGATTACTAATTTCCAATTCGCAAGAAGGTACAATTACCTCATCAAGTTCTACTTCCCTCCCACTTACTTCTTTCGAGAGAAACTACTTCTCTAGAAAGGATCCATTCTTTACAACGAATATCTTGCCTTCGGATCTGTGATAGAAGGTGTACCCAACAGTTTCCTTTGGGTATCCTAGAAAGACACATTTCTCCGACTTGGGTTCGAGCTTATCAGGTTGAAGCTTTTTCACATAAGGATCGCAGCCCCAAACTTTAAGAAATGACAACTTGGGTATCTTGCCAAACCACAATTCATAAGGCGTCGTCTCAACGGATTTAGATGGTGCCCTATTTAACGCGAATGCAGCTGTCTCTAAAGCATAACCCCAAAACGATAGTGGTAAATCGGTAAGAGACATCATAGATCACACCATATCTAATAAACTACGGTTACGACATTCAGACACGTCATTAAGCTGTGGTGTTCCAGGTGGTGTGAGTTGTGAAACTATTCCACATTGTTTCAAATGAAGACCAAACTCATAACTCAAGTATTCGCCTCTGCGATCAGATCGCAGAAACTTTATTTTCTTGTTATGATGATTCTCTACTTCACTCTGAAATTCTTTGAACTTTTCAAATGTTTCAGACTTGTGTTTCATCAAGTAGATATACCCATATGTTCTCAAATCATTAGTGAAGGTTAGAAAATAATGATACCCGCCGCGAGCCTCAACACTCATTGGTCCGCATACATCAGTATGTATGATTTCCAACAAGTCAGTTGCTCGCTCCATTATTCCGGAGAACGGAGTTTCAGTCATCTTGCCAATGAGGCATGGTTCGCAAGCACCAAGTGATTCATAATCAAGTGAATCCAAAAGTCCATCAGCATGGAGTTTCTTAATGTGCTTTACACCAATAGGACCTAAACGGCAGTGCCACAAATAAGTTGCACTATCATTGTCAACTTTGCATCTTTTGGCTTCAATATTATGAATATGTGTATCACTATGATCGAGATCTAACAAAAATAAACCATTCTTCAAGGGTGCCTGACCATAAAGGATATTAGTCATATAAATAGAACAACCATTATTCTCTGATTTAAATGAATAACCGTCTCGCAGCAAACAAGATCCAGATATAATGTTCATGCTCAACGCTAACACCAAATAACAATTATTTAGGTCTCAAACTAATCCCGAAGGTAGATGTAGAGGTAGCGTGCCGATGGCGATCACATCGACTTTGGAACCATTTTCCACGCGCATCATCACCTCGTCCTTTGCTAATCTTCGCTTAATCTGTAGCCCCTGTTTCGTGTTACAAATAGTAGCAACCAAACCAGTATCAAATACCCACGTACTACTATGAGCATTAGTAAGGTACACATCAATAACATGTATATCGAATATACCTTCGTTTACTTTGCCATCCTTCTTATCCAGTCCCTTTGTAGTAGAAGCACTCAATTTCAGGCTTGGCTCCAGACTTGGGTTTCTTCGCAGGATTAGCAACAGGCCTGCTATTATTTTTTAAGTTCCCCTTCTTTCACTTGCCCTTCTCTTGAAACTAGTGGTATTCTTAACCATCAACACTTGATGCTCCTTTTTGATTTCTACCTCCGCAGCTTTGAGCATAGCGAAGAGCTCGGGAATAGTCTTCTGCATCCCTTGCATATTATAGTTCATCAAAAAGCCTTTATAGCTTGGTGGCACTGATTGAAGAACTCTATCAATAACACTATCTTCATCAACTTTGCAACCAAGTTGAGTCATGTGATTGTAGTACCCAGACATTCTGAGTAAGTGTTCACTGATAGAAATGTTCTCCTCCATCTTGCAGCTATATAGAACTTATTGGAGACATCATATCTCTCAATTGGGGCATTTGCTTGAAATGTTAACTTCAACTCTTGGAACATCTCATATGCTCCATGACGTTCAAAACGTCTTTGAAGTCCCGATTCTAAGACGTAAAGCATGTCACACTGAACTATCGAGTAGTCATCAGAACGAGCTTGCCAAACGTTCATAACGTCCGAAGTTGCTCCTGTAGTAGGCCTGTCACCTAGCGTTGCTTCAATGACATAATTCTTCTGTACAGCAATGAGGATAATCCTCAAGTTACGGACCCAGTTCGTGTAGTTGCTACCATCATCTTTCAACTTAGCTTTCTCTAGGAACACATTAATATTCAAAGGAACGGTAGCACGGGCCATTGATCTAAAACAACATAGATATGCAAAAACTATCAGGTCTAAGTTCATGATAAATTGAAGTTTAATTAATCATATTACTAAAGAACTCCCACTTAGATAGACATCCCTCTAGTCATCTAAATGATCACGTGATCCAAATCAACTAAACCATGTTCGATCATCACGTGAGATGGAGTAGTTTTCAATGGTGAACATCTTATGTTGATCATATCTACTATATGATTCACGCTTGACCTTTCAGTCTCCAGTGTTCCAAGGCCATGTCTGTACATGCTAGGCTCATCAAGTTTAACCCGAGTATTTTGCATGTGCAAAACTGTCTTACACTCGTTGTATTTGAACATTGAGCTTATCACACGCGATCATCAAGTGGTGTCTCGGCACGATGAACTTTCGCAACGGTGCATACTCAGGGAGAACACTTGTACCTTGAAACTTTGGAAGGGGTCATCTTATAATGCTACCGCCGTACTAAGAAAAATAAGAAGCACAATAAGATAAACATCACATGCAATCAAAATATGTGACATGATATGGCCATCGTCATCTTGTGCTTTTGATCTCCATCTCCAAAGCATCGTCATGATCTCCATCGTCACTGGCTTGACACCATGATCTTCATCGTAGCGTCGTGGTCGTCTCGCCAACTATTGCTTCTACAACTATCGCTAACTCACAGTGATAAAGTAAAGCAATTACATGGCGTTCATATTTCATACAATAAAGAGACAGCCATAAGGCTCCTACCGGTTGCCAATAATTTACAAAACATGATCATCTCATACAATAATGTATAATTCATCATGTCTCGACCATATCACATCACAACATGCCCTGCAAAAACAAGTTAGACGTCCTTTACTTTGTTGTTGCAGGTTTTACGTGGCTGGTACGGGCTTCTAGCAAGAACCGTTCTTGCCTACAACACAAAACTACAACCGTGATTTATCAAGTTTGTTGTTTTAACCTCGAACAAGGACTAGCCGCAGTCAAATTCAGTTCAACTAAAGTAGGAGAAACACACACCCGCCAGCCACCATTATGCAAACAAGTTGCACGTAACGGTGGAACCGGTATCATGAACGCGGTCATGTAATGTTGGTCTGGGCCGCTTCATCCCACAATACCGCTGAATCAAAATAAAACATTGGTGGTAAGTAGTATGACTATCACCGCCCACAACTCTTTGTGTTCTACTCGTGCATATCATCTACGCATAGACCTGGCTCTGATACCACTGTTGGGGACGTAGCATGCAATTTCAAAATTTTCCTACACTCACGAAAGATCTATCTAGGAGATGCATAGCAAAGAGACGAGGAGAGTGTGTCCATGTACCCTCGTAGACCGAAAGCAGAAGCTTTAGATTAACACGGTTGATGTAGTCAAACGTCTTCGAGATTCAACTGATCAAGTACCGAATGTACGGCACCTCCGAGTTCAGCACACGTTCAGCTCGATGACGTCCCTCGAACTCTTGTTCTAGTAAAGTGTCGAGGGAGAGTTTCCTCAGCACGACGGTGTGGTGACGGTGATGGTGAAGTGATCCGTGCAGGGCTTCGCCTAAGCACTACGACAATATGACCGGAGGAGTAAACTCTAGATGAGGGCGCTGCACACGGCTAGGAACAATTCATTTCTATTCTAGGGGTGCCCTCCCCACGTATATAAAGGAGGGAGAGGGAGGGAGGCAGCCTAGGGGGCGCGCCAAGTGGGGGAGGGGGGCAAGAGGGAAGGAGAGGGTGGAGAAGAAGGAAAGGGGGGCGCCGCCCCCCCTTATTCCTTCTCTTAAAGGGGGCAAGAGGGAAGGAGAGGGTGGAGAAGAAGGAAAGGGGGCGCCGCCCCCTTCCCTAGTCCAATTCGGCCTCCTTCCATGTGGGGGGCGCGCCACCCCTATGTGGGCTGGAGTGCCTCCCTCTTATGGCCCATAGGGCCCATAACTCCCACCCCCCCGGGGGGTTCCAGTAAACCCCGGAACTCTCATATGTACCTGGTACCCCTCGGAACCCTTCCGGTGTCCAAATACTATCATCGAATATATCAATCTTTACCTCTCGACCATTTCGAGACTCCTCGTCATGTCCGTGATCTCATCCGGGACGCCGAACAATCTTCGGTCACCAAAAACACATAAATCATAATACAAATCGTCATCGAACATTAAGCATGCGGACCCTATGGGTTCGAGAACTATATAGACATGACCGAGACACATCTCCGGTCAATAACCAACAGCGGAACCTGGATGCTGATATTGGTTCCTACATATTCCACGAAGATCTTTATCGGTCAAACCGTAATGACAACATACGTTATCCCCTTTGTCACCGGTATGATACTTGCCCGAGATTTGATCGTCGGTATCTTTATACCTAGTTCAATCTCATTACCGGCAAGTCTCTTTACTCATTCCGCAATGCATCATCCCGCAACTAACTCATTAGTCACATTGCTTGCAAGGCTTCTTTATGATGTGCACTACCGAGAGGGCCCAGAGATACCTCTCCGATACTCGGATTGACAAATCCTAATCTCGATCTATGCCAACCCAACAAACACCTTTGGAGAGACCTGTAGAGCATCTTTATGATCATCCAGTTACGTTGTGACATTTGATAGCACACAAGGCATTCCTCTAGTATTTGGGAGTTGCATAATCTCATAGTCGGAGGAATATGTATTTGACATGAAGAAAGCAGTAGCGATAACACTGAATGATCAAATATGCTAAGCTATCGGATGGGTCATGTCCATCACATCATTCTCCTAATGATGTGATCCCATTAATCAAATGACAACACATGTCTATGGTTAGGAAACTCAACCATCTTTGATTAACGAGCTAGTCTAGTAGAGGCTTACTAGGGACACTGTGTTTTGCCTATGTATCCACACATGTATAAAAATTTCCGGTTAATACAATTCTAGCATGAATAAAATACATTTATCATGATATAAGAAAATATAAATAACAACTTTATTATTGCCTCTAGGGCATATTTCCTTCAGATTGATGATCTAGATTGGTTTGCGCTGCATGTTTTTTTGGTGCTGTCTTATGGTGCCTTCCGTGCCGCGCACACGTGAAGGATTCCCGATGTAGGGTGTTGCAATACGTTCATGATTTGCTTCTAGTGGGTTGCTAGAGTGACAGAAGCTTAAACCCGAGTAAGGGGGTTGTTGCGTATGGGATAAAAGGGGCCTTGATACTTTTATGCTATGTTTGGGTTTTACTTTAATGATCTTTAGTAGTTGCGGATGCTTGCTAGAGTTCCAATCATAAGTGCATATGATCCAAGTAGAGAAAGTATGTTAGCTTATGCCTCTCACTCATATGAAATTGCAATAATGATTACCGATCTTGTTAATAATTTCCTAGGATAATTCCGCACACCGATCCATCATTATTCCACACTCGCTATTTATAATACATAGTAATATACTCTAACTTCATATTAACAACACCTATTTTTATATTTTAGTTTTCCGATATCATGCAAAGTTATCCTCTTCATACCCACAACGTAGTTTTATTTCTCATTTCTAGATGGAAGCAAACGTTCGGCGTACATAGAGTCGTATCAGTGGCAGATAGGACTTGAGAGAATATTGATCTTACCTTTAGCTCCTTCTGGGTTCGACACTCCATACTTACCACTTCCACCTTTGGAAATTGCTATGACGATTCCTTGCACTTGGGGATTATCAGTGGCATAATAGTATTCTAGCTATACAATTTCATGTGTGTGACCTTGATTTGACTATGTTTAGTAGGATTCTTATTCTTTTTCCAATCCATGTGAACCAAACACACAAGTTGAGAAAATTCAGATGTTCACCTTTCCTCTTTTTTGCGTGTGCATTCCTAGATGTTCCTTTATTTTCCCTATTCTCGAGTTAGAATCCTCCAAACCAAAGGATCCCTAAGTTTTTTATGAACATTTTTCTATCTAGGGGAGCCATTGATATCAAGAGTAAAAGCGCAGAAGAGCACGAGATACAAGCTTGGAGATGCCCATGCCACCCCTAATTTGTTTCCAAGATGATTCAAAAGGCTGCCTCCTTTGGTTCATACCTTGGAGTTTGGCGATATAGCATCACCTAATATCTAGTTATTTTATAAAAAAGCAGTGTTAAACCACCTAAAGGTTTGCAAAATATTTTCTCACATCATGTACTGATGGCATACATTTGAGAGACGTGCACTAATGCAAGTCATGAGAGGCCATTAACCTAGATTAATCCTACAATAACCGCCCGCTTGAATGAGGAGCCACGCCACAACCAGCCAGTGAACAAGGCTGGTTTTCCGATGCCACAACCATGCAGGCTATACAAACGCGTTCATGGTAAACCTTTTCTTGGTAGTTTCATTTTTTTAGCAGTCTGACAAATAGATAAAAAAATCCAGTGCCATCTCTACTCCTATTGGAGCAGTTGGTAGTCTTTGTTCCGGGTTTATTTTCATCCGGTTTTTTTTCAACCGTTTTTTTGTCCCCTCCCACCCCACACACGCACCGCAGAAGAAAAAACCAGCCCGCACGAAACACTGCGCCTCCCGATCTCCCGTCCAAAAGAAAAACGATGCGACAAGTCGCTCCTGTCCCTAGCCAGTCGTGCGTGCTACGGTTCCTCACGCCATCGTCGCCGCCGCCGCTGCATGGGTGTTCGTCGACTGGCCCTGCCTCCGGCCACCGCCCATCTCCATCCTCTCCCCAACCCCGGGTGTCCTCCACTCTACTCCTCCGCGGGTGCCACCCAAGCATCGCCGCCCTCTCCCCGTACCTGCACCCAAGGACGAGAGAGAGAGAGAGAGCGCTCAGCCGGCGCACAGATCCGCCCCTCGCACTGACCCAACTCTCTCTCCGTCGCCGCCATCTGGATCTAGGACGGCCAATTCCGGCGGCGCGCAGAACGCTCCTCATGTGCTCGCCTCGTGCCCCTGTATCCACCCATCGGGCTGGATTCACCGCTCCTCAGCGGCAAGGGCTTCGGTCGCCTCCAACTCCGGCAACTCTGGCTTCGGTACGCATTTCGGAGGCTTGCGCCGCTGGGCGCGTCCCCCGCCCATGTCTTTTCCGCCGGCCACACCTTCAGGATTCGTGCCGCTCCAGCCCAAGTGCTTTGTAGGCTTGTTGTTGCTGCCGTCCTCTTCGCCGCTGTGCGTGCACATATATGATTTTGACATTGGTAGCGCTCCGGTCTCTCTCTGATCTTGGCCCTTCTGTCGTTATTGCCCCGATGCTATTGCAGTTGTCCTTATGCAATGCAATTCATTCACGAACACAAGTAGGATCTCCACTGGTTCTGATTCATGCACCAACTACTATTCTGTGCAATTAGTATTTGCTGGTAGATGTCAATGGACCATCAAAACTTAAGAACAAATGTTCTTATAAGCTGCTAACTCTTCAATCCTTGCTAGATAGTATGTCGTGCTTTCTATTTTTGATGTGAATAAGCACTATTTCATAGATTACAAATGCCTTGTTTAATAGTCCATTTCATGAATTAGTAATATTTAAGGTGTCCAGTCTCAATAGTGTTCTGTATTTCATAACCACAGGTTTATGCTACTTCTGATGAATTCCTAATAAAATGTTATTTTCAGGAGTCTGATGTGCTTGGTCAAGTTTAGTGCAGCCACCCCCTATTGATTCCATTTTCTCTATGCACGGTGGTCGGCCGGTAGTCACCTCCACCTTCTGTCGCAGCGTATCCAGGTCAGCATTGCGGCTTCCTCGACACTAAATTGATGCAACCATCCGCCACAATTTTTTCTTTGTGACCTATATATACTCGCCTTCAGTGACAGTCTTGCTCATCTTAGGCAATCAACATTCTCTCCGCTTACTTGTTAGATAGCGTTGCTTTGATGATTTAATCTGATAAATATGATACACTAGGATATAGGTGTACATAGAAAATTTCCGGTTAGTTTGAACATGACTGGCTCCTCTCCGTGCAAAAATTGATGATACATAGTTGGTAGGAAAATCTGTGAGGCGCTAAAACTACAATCTTCCCTTACCGCCCAGTGCAAGTTCCCGGTCTAATTCTGGATTATTATTGTAGCCTTTAGATGAAGTGCATCCATCAAGTATACCACCTAATTTATGATGAAGTGCATCCATCAAGCAAATTGTTTGACTATTAATACAGAGCAAACATATCAGAATAGGTGATTTTCGAGTGTATTGGAAATTGCTTCAATTAAGTTAAGATCAACTAAGTTACTAGGGACCTGGATGCCCTGCAAGATACACAAGGGGGAAGCTGCTGCTCTTCTCCTCTTTAATTTCCTTCAACCCCGTCAAGGTCTGCTGCTTCAAATTGTCCCAGATTGGTCGATTTCTTCTTGCTTTCCCGATGATGAACTGAATTTAATGGTGTCCTGTTCTATCTAGCAGTGACGAGCAATTTCAAGTCGTGGCTCTGGGGAACAAGTTGAGCAAGTGCAGCCATGGTCGAGCTTCCTCACTTCACCAGCGACTCAGATCCGTCCTCCTCCCTCTCTACTCATCTTGTGTTGTGGACTTGTGGTACAAAAAAAATCAGACTCAACATGTGTAGCAGTAGTTCTGAAGGTGCATCTCATGTTTGTGTTGTGGTAGTTCTCGATTTTACAAGCATGTATTGATCATGGTTTGTTCTGTATGCAGGGTATTCGATGTTTCACGATTTGTACTGTAGATTTCCTGTCGGTTCGACGAACATAATGCAACAAGGCAGATGAGTGCTCCTATTCTCTTTCCCCCTCTACAAAAAATCAGTTCCAACTGTCGTACAATTTCCCCGATATGGCTTTCTGATTGGAACTTTCCACTTATTTGTTGTTGTTTGGCCTACATCTAGAGATAAAATGTTTTCTTGAATTCAGTGACTACTTGAAGTCTTCAACTCGAGTTGGACAACATATGTAATGTTGAATTCAGTGAGATATTATGATTTGATTTCACTTTCTATGTAGAGTTGAGATTGTAATTTGGTTGAAATTTTACATCTTTTATAGATATAGACTGCTATATAATGATTAGAAAACGAGAGACCGTATGTTTAATGGATCAGAAGTGATACTTGCTCATGCTCTCACGGTGAGAAATGCATGGTTCATTTACTCAAGTGTCTTAATTTGTCTCATGTAGTAAACACAAGAGAGATTTAACCTGACAGCCAAAACATTGACCCAACTCTTCAAACTATTGTAATTCCTTGATGCAGTTACTTTGGCGGACCTGATGAACACTCATTCTTCTCATCATTGTGTTTTGTGATTTCTTTCGACGCGTGGTATTGATGTGTTGTGACATATGAAATATGTGTATTCATATAATTGTTGTTCCTCTTCTAGCCTGCAGCATCGCGCCACTCAACACCCGAGAGCGCCAAGGAGCTGCCTCTCAATACCTACAAGCCCAAGGGACCTTATACAGCCACCATCGTCTCGGTAGAGCAGGCAGTGGGTCATAACGCTCTGAGAGAGACGTGCCATGTCGTCATCGACCATTCCGGCAATGTGACATACTGTGAGGGGCATATGAGATTATTCTTCGGGTAATTGTCTAGCCGTTTCCACCATTCTCAGTTTTCCATTATTAGAATGCTGAACAGAGAACTCTTGGTGTTATTAAATAGGAGGATAACATATCAAGTTATCACGTACTGAAAGAAATTATGTTCAAAACTTTATACATTAATTTGAGTTCACTGAAACAGGGCTTGAGAGTGCTTCTGGGCTTGCACGCGAATGACGTTGGGTGTCGTGCGGTGCTCGGGAGACGCCACCACGATGAAGGCATGAACAAGCTGGTCCACGCATGGTTCTGGCTGTACCACATGTAGGATCGCATGGTATACTTTCCACTTCCATCATGTTTCAGTTGTGCCAATGCCTGCTTATGATAGAAGATTGCAACAAATGAGTACAATCAATAGTCATCTCTGTTATTACTTTTTTGTAGACATATGTTATGTAAGTGGATCTCAGTTCATCTGGGTGTTCTTTTAGGAATAGCTCACCTTGTGTTTTCTGGCACCAATATGTTAGGTTTATAAAGCTAAATGAGATCTATATATAGCAGGAAAATATGCCTATAGCCCAGATGTGATGATTTGAAGATGAAAGGAAGAACTGAGAAGCTTGAGAGAGCTGGAGGAACAACGAGAAGCTGCAAGGACAGCAGAAGAAGAAGCACTGGGGAGCTCTTAGACATACAATGTTCAACCTTGGTTGCTGAGGATAAATGCAAAATAAAATCATCAAGGCTATCTTGCATACCATGGCTCTTTGAGGTTCACGTTGAGGTCAGTTTTAATCTCTTGTAATTCAGTGTATTCTGAAAATGAACCTTTTATATTTATTCAGAGTCACCTGTCTCATATTTGTCACAAATACTCTCTTTGCGGGGATGTGATGCCACCGCTCCACTCCTCGAGTCACCTGTCTAATTGCTTTGATCTTTGTTTTTTAGTACAGATAAGAATAGCTTCAATGACAACATCTCAAATCATCAAGTTGTGTGACTTCCCTCTTGAGTGGGTGTTGTATTTTAGCAGGCCTATATTTGAAATAGTTGAGAGCCACTTTTTTTTGTTTCTATATGGGTGCACACCAAATTAAACCTTCCGAGAAGATTAATGTGCTCATGATTTACCTTCTGGAAATGGGAACTTGTGATCCTTCTGCGTGCGATGAGCTGGATATGAAAAAGAATGATGTAGAACTGCAGCTCTATAATCTGAACCGAATTAGGTATTCATTTCAGTTCGTTATATCTTATATCTTGGTATTCCAGATCTCCATGTGTGAAGGAATATTTCCAGTCAAAGTATTAATTTGTAAATTCGCTGCTTGTATATCCTATTTTACTGTTCAGATTTTCCCTAGAGATTCGGGCTGGCAACCAAAGATGTTCAGCCTTGATGGCTTGTGATATATTATCATGTTTAGGATAGACGAAAATAAGATTGCAAAGGTACATTCTTTTCCTTCATAAACTAAATAGTGTTACAAATGGTGATAAACATGTGTAGTTTTCACTTGATTATTACTGCTGAATCATGGCATAAAATGCATGTTTCTTGTAGTATACCTTGAGTGTGGATTATTACGTGATGTACCTTGTCATTAACTTTCTTTATTTAGGACTACTTTTGTTTCATATTCATACTAAAACTTTTCTCAGGATACTAAAATTTACCCTTGCACTCAATTTTTTTAGAGCTAATAAAATATGTCATTTTAGTGAAATTTGACTTTTACTATTTTTTTGTCAAGATACTCGGTTTTCTTGTGTTAAAATTTATCTGGTTACTGAAATTTTATAGGAACGAAGAGCTCAAGATTTTGTTTTGTTCATGAAGATGCATAATCAAGAGGAACCACGAAGATTCCTAAAAACACTTGAGGTGCAGCAACATCACTTAACCTTTTCATGTTACCCTAGATGATTTATCATCCTTGCTTGCCCCTCCCGACAAGGATTCATATCAAGAGTTCAATATGTGTTGGGGGTTCCTTGCAATGCACGCACAGAGATGCATAACTTCTTTGCTTCCCCCACCATCTCTGCAATAATATGGCGTGCGTGTGCAAAAAGAAGGATCTGATGGTTTACTAAGGGCTTATAGGAATGAAGGGCGGCTTATCTTCTTTACGTGTTTATGTGGTAGATATTCATCTGTCAGGCAATACAAATCGTATGGTTACAAGTTCAACAACAACACGGGGAGCGCTGGCATGGTAGTTCGGCGGTAGAGGGATAGCTGGGCAGCAGCCTGCCGAGGAGTTGGAGGGAGGGCTTGATTGGGCCACATCTGTCCACGAGGGGCTCGTCGGTGGGCTAATCAAGAAGGGGGGAGGGGCTGGGTGTATCTGTGTTGCGCGGTTCCGGCTGGTGTGCTCCTCGGCCGCGTCCTGGACAGGTGGATGTGTGGGCGGCTGCGTGTGTGCGTGTGCTTCGGCGGTGCGTGGTGAGGTAGCGGGGTGGCCAGTGCGGTGCCCTGGTGAGCAGGTGGTCAGATCCGGACGGATTTGGCCATGGTGGCTCGACGTTGGACTTGCTGGTGCATGTCGTGTGGAGCTCGAGAGGTTGATCCGGGCGAAAGCTTGTCTCCGGAGTTTCCAGAGCCGGTGATGGCGAAGCTTTCGAGTGTCGTCTCCTTCTTATGGGCATCGCCGAGGTATTCTCAGCCGCAATTTATGCCGCTTCGGAGGAAACTCTAGATTCGTGTGATGGGACCATGACGGTGCTTTGGCATCATATCCATCTCCAGGGTTTCATCTTTGGAGCTATGCATTAGCATGCTGGGCCTATGGAAGATGGGAGCAGAGTGCATTTATAACAAGGGCACTGGCCACAGGTTACAACGACTTACTGGTTGTACTGATGGAGCAGAGTGCATATTTGTGCAGAGTCTGCAAAGCGTAACTGAAAGACTCGACTGATCAGATTTGTCAGGAGGGCTTTCTTAATTATGTATCCAGTTTTATGCATGCCAGAGGAAGAAGATCAAGGTATGTATATATAGCTTGATTAGACACAATGGTAAATTTCTTATGCTTTTTGGGCCTGAATCATCTATTCTGTTGTGCGTACATGTACTACACAGTGTATTATTTTTTGGCCTGAATCAAAAAATAATTCAGTCATTTAACCTTCTCAAATCCGGATCATGTACTACACAGTGTTGTTTCTTTTGACTAGAAGCATCACGCACACCTTCCAGTAGGACCTGAATGATGTGCAGAAGATAACAAAACAAGTTTACAAGTGTTACCGAAATTTCCTTAAGTTCTTTTCTCCTATGATTTACTGAATGCATCCTTGTGTTCTGTAATTGTGTAAAAAAAATGGCATCTTTGTAATGTACTTTTATTTAACTCCGTATTGTACTTCTAAAATTTGCCAAGTTTCGAGTTCTGACTCAGAGTGCTTATTCATGTTCTTTTTTTGTTAGCTTTTAGTCAACTGAGTTGAAGAAGCAAGTAAGCCTGAAGAAATGGACAGATTGACATTTAAAAGTCCTGAAGATATGAACAAACAATCTTGCTGATTCATGTGTACTAGCCTGCTCATTCATGTATACTAGCCTGCTCATTCATGTATAGTTTGTAATCTGAGGAAATGTTTGCAGTCTGTGTTAACCTCCAGTCATTGTACTGCTGAAGATTGTAGTTTGTGTTGTATCATATGTGGGCATGTTCTTTACTTCAATCCAGACTTACGTGCCTTTGTGTTAAGTTGCCTTACATGTCAAGCTTTGTATTTTCATGTTTCATGAATTATGTGGGTATGTGGCAACCCACATAATACCACATACAGTATGTGGGCAGCCCACTTAATCCCACTTAAATAAGTGGACATATGTGGCAGGAAGTGGGACACCCGCAGGTTGTCCCACCTACAGGCTGAGTGGAAGAGAGTTCGTATTTGCCGTTGTATGATGAAAACTGGATGCCATCATGCTTAACGTGTATTTCTAAATAAAAAGAATAATTTGATCAATCTATTTTTATTTTTATTATTCGGTGACAACTCATGATTATTCGGCTTTTGCCCGTAAACGCACGGGCCTTCTACTAGTTTACTTTCATTTGGGACACTGATTTTTTTTTTTTTTTGAGGAATGGAACACTGAAACTTAATTTGTACGTAGAAAATAACGGAATAGTTTCTCTACAATTCCAAAACTGGATAGCATGGGCCTGGCCCCCGGCTATTGATGATTTAGGCCGTTAGTTGGGCTATCGGAATTGCATTAGGCCCGTTTTTTGAGGCTCTTCCTTGCTCCCGCCCGTGTCGTTCCCTCCAAAACCAACCGACGACCAACCGCACAAGGAATCTCTCTGCTTCTTGAAATCAATCGGTTGCAGCGGGCGCTCTGCCGTCGTCGTCTATATAGCGGCCTCGCCTTCCTCCTATCCCATCCTTTCTCATACGTAGCTTCCTTCCATCCGTCCGCCCTCCCACTCTCCTCTTCACCTGGGGTGCGAAGCTGTTCGACCGAGAGGCGAGGCGAGATGGCGGACAAGGGGAAGGGGAAAGCCGTCGACGACACTGCAGGCGACGGCGGGAATCGGCAGGAGCTTCTACCCGGCGCCTCTGGAGGTAGGGGCCCAAGAAACCGGCGTCCTTGGTTCTTGCGTTGCTGCCCGCTTCTTGGATTGCAACATCTGATCCGATACCTTCGTTTCTTGCAGCTCCCGGTGGCGGGGGCGGGTCGGGGCGCTCTCAGTCGCAATGGAGGCTACCGACACCGACGACTCCGCTGAGCAATCAAGGTGCGTTCTCTCCCCTCCCAGGAAAATGGCACAATTCTTTCTCTCTGCTTGTCCGTGCGCTTCTTCGTTCTTGACTGACGCCGGAGTTGGATTTCTTGGTTTCTGTTGCAGCCGGTGGGAGTGCGCCCTTCGGCGGCCAGAACCAGATCGCCAACCAGTTGGCTGGAGGTGGGGGCGGGGGCGGGTCATGGGCGGGGTTCGGGGGATTTTCTCAGTTTGGTGTGTTCCCTGCCTCCCAACCCAAGAAAAGCGCAAAACTCTTTCTCTCTGGTTCCTCATTGACGCCGGCCGGAGCTGGATTTCTTGGTTTCTGTTGCATAATTATCTCTATTGCAGCCGGTGGGAGTGATGGAATTCACCGCTTCTTGTATTCTAATTTCTAACATCTGTCAGATTAAACCTTGATTTGTTGCAGCTGACGGGCACGGGGGATTCTCTCAACCGGCGATGCTCTAGTCGACGCCCGTGGGCAGCAATCCAGGTGCGTTCCCTTCCCTTCCTCCCAACCCAAGAAAAGCGCCAAATTCTGTCTCTCTGGTTCGTGCTATGCAGTTCTTGATGCGTAGTGTAATTCTTTTTGCAGCCTTCCACGCCGGGGAACCTTCCACGTCGGCGGCAGCCTCACCGGAACGGGAGTGCACTATTTGCAAAGTGGCCACACCACTGCTCTGGAACGTGGCGACTGTGCAAGGCGGCACCCCGCTGCCCTTGTGCGCGGATTGTTACAGAAAAATCTTCGCCGGTGGCAGGCCTCTCGATCATCTAGAGCAATATCTTGGCTCCACAGGTGGGTTGGTTGGGTGCCTCCCTCTACAGCATCAGCCACTTCCTGGTTCTTGCGCTCTTGGTTTGTAAGTACTTTGTGACAGCGCGCGCTCTTGCAGCTCTCGGTCACGGCGACGGGTCGATACCCGCGTTTCTTGAAGCTCGCGGTCACGGCGGCGGATACTCTCAGTGGGCGGCTAATCCAGGTGCGTTTCTTTCTCTCTGCTGCTTGTTCTACACTGACGCCGGCCCTCTCTTTCATGTAATTCTGTCTCTCTGTTGCACCGCATGCAGTAACGTCGCCCCTCCTGTGGTGCGTCAACTGCAATTATCTCGCGGCGCTGTTATGGCACTCTCTGCCCATCTGCTGGCCTTGCTACCACCATTCTCTCACCAAAATGGCTTGCTACGAGTTATTCAAAAGGGGTTGCTACGCTCTGATTCAGGCTGAGAAGGCTGAGGCTCAGCAGCGTATGGCTCAGGCTCAGGCTCAGGCTCAGGCTGACAAGGCTCGGGCTCACCAGGAAGTGTTTGAGGCTCTGGCTCAGCGTCGGGGCATTGTCATTCCTCCGCAGCCGCACCGCCAGCTCGACCACGGCCAGTCTTCTTCCGCGGCGCCGCCCCACGCTCAAGGTCAAGGATGCTGCCATTCCTGCGGAGCGCCGGAGCCCACGCGGATGTCTCAGGGAGGGCTTCCAGTGTGCGACCTTTGCTTCAACAAATGATCGATCCAAATGTAGCCAAATGTGATGTGATCAGTCCGATCGAATGCATGCGTACTTGAGTAGGACTTGTTTCCTTGTCACTTAGTAAATGATACTATATATATACTTGCTGTGGAATTGTGGATCCATGTCATTCAGTCTAGTGCAGTCTGATTCCTTAATCTTTGGCTCTTTTCTGACGCTTTTTGTTTTGCCTGCCTTGTTTTAACTGGTTTTTGGCTCTTTGTGTTTGATTTATTCACTTTCAGTTTACTGAACCAAATGAGTGCTCAGAGTTTAGTTGCTACTGTTCCAGCTTTAGCTTAATTATGCTCTTAGCTTTAAGTGATTCTCCGTGGAGAATAAGGCTGTGGATGCTTTGGTTTTGCCTCCTATGTCTGACTGGTTTAGTTTCAGTGAAACCGAATGAGTGCTCCAAGTATTTAGTTTCAGTTGAAAGGGCACTAGTTCTCCCAACTTCTTGTCTCTAAACATACCTCAAGACACAAGCGCTCCCCTGTTCAGTGTCCGACAACGGCAACAGTTGACTCAAGTTTTTTCTCTTATGAAAACACACAGTTAACTGAAGTTTAACTGATGTAAGCTTCAGTTAATACCTTTTTTTTGCGGGACAGTTAACACTTTTTAATGCTTGTCGTCGGTAAGTGGTTTGGTGTGGGAATAAGGCTGTGGATGCTTTGTTTTTCCCTCGAATGTTTGACTGGTTTGATTTCAGTTAAACCGAATGAGCACTCAAATATTGTTCAGACTATGCGTCAGTACACTAGTTGTCTGAACTTCCCGCCTCTGAACATACCTGCAGAGATCGACACCTTCTCTGCAGAATTCGACATCTACCAGGGACACAGACGACGCCTCTATGCTTGTGCTTGTTTCCTTGTCAGTGCTATGGTATTAGTAAATGAAACTATACATCCGTTAGTCTTTGGTTCTTTTCTGACTCTTCAGTTTTGCCTCAAGTGTTCGTCTGGTTCAGTTTGAGTTTGACCAAATGAGTGACCTTCCTTTTTACTGATTATTATATTTAGATTAAACTTACATTTTAAAAGGGATCATTATTGCAAATTCTCATACTAGTTCTCTGAACTTCCCGCCTCTGAACATTAATGTGCCCTGGCATTAGTAAATGATACTTCATACTTGCTGTAGATGTCAGTGTTAATTCGTTAATCTTTGGTTTTGCCTCAAGTGTTTGACTGATTAACTTTCAGTTTATCCAAATGATTACTCAGAGCTTCGTTTTAAGCTTGCAAATGACGATCATTGTAATCTCAAGTAACATGCTATGGCCAATACTACATGTAACATATTCGGTGCCGCATATGCCGGTGGCTGTTTCCTTTGTCGTCAGCAAGTGATTTGGGGTGGCGATAGCTGTGGATGCTTTGGTTTCCTTATGATTTAGTTTTACTCGTATGTTTGACTGGTTTAATTTCAGTTAACCGAATGAGCGCTCAAATTTCATTCGGACTATGCGTCAGTACACTAGTTCTCTGAACATAACTGAAGAAATCGACGCCTTCTCTAAGGAATTCGACAGCTAGAGACGGACGGCTAGGATGCGCTCCAGTCATGAAAGATCAACGCCTATCGAAGACCAAGGGCTCCCCTGTTTAGCGTCCGACAATGGCTAGAACCAGACTACTGCCCATAAGGCTGTGGATGCTTTGGTTTTCCCTCGTATGTTTGACTGGTTTAATTTCAGTTAAACCGAATGATCACTCAAATTTCTTTCGGACTAGACTGGTTCTCTGAACTTCCTATCTCTGAACATACCTCAAGAAAAATTGACACCTTCTCTGAAGAATTCGACAGCTACCAGGGAGACGGCTAGGATGCGTTCCAGATATGAAACATCAACACCTCTATGCTTGTGCTTATTTAGATACATACTTCAGTATATCAATTAAATTATATACTTGCGCTTCTTTCCTTGTCAGTGTTATGGCATTAGTAACTGGCATTAGTAACTTCAGTATATCTGTTCGGTTTTGACTCAAGTGTTCAACTGTTTCACTTTCAGTTTAACCAAATGAGTGAGCATCCTTGCTACTGTACTAGTGATCATCCTTCAGCTTAAGCTTGCATTTCACAAGTGATCATCATTGCAAATTCTTATACTAGTATGCTATGGCCAAGGCCAATACATATAATTGATCATTCTTTGGTGCATATGCTTGTGGCTGTTTCCTTTTGTATCTTGCAGCCCTTAAAGCACAGTCTGATTCGTTAGTAATCTTTTGTTGTTTTCTAATGTTTTGGTTTTAACTCGTACTCCCTCCGTCCGAAAATACTCGTCATCAAAATGGATAAAAAGTGATGTATGTAGAACTAAAATACATCTAGATACGTCCCATTTTATTCATTTTGATGACAAGTATTTCCGGACGGAGGGAGTATCAGTTAAAGCGAATGAGTGCTAAAATAATTCGGACACCTTGTTTGGACTTTCCGTCTCTGAACATACCTGAAGAAATAGACACCTTGTCTGAAGAATTCGATAACTACAATTATCAAGACGGACGGCTAGGATGTGCTCCAGTTATGAAAGATCAACGCCTCTAGAAGACCAAGGGCTCCCCTTCAATGTCTGACAACGGCTAGACTTTTTTTTTTGCGGTGTAACAACGGCTACAGATAACTGAAGTTTAACTGTTGTACACTTCAGTTAACTCTGTTTCACCTTCAAGTGCCGACAGATTTGCACCAAGCGCCTGGGGTTGATTTGGAGCCGCAGATCCATGAGCTTAATGGTACTTTCCAGGAGGCTCATCATTTTTTTTTTGAGTAACAAAATGTGCAGGAGGCTCATCAGGTAGGGGATGGGACTCAGGATGAGAATGAGCCGACCTGGCCAATTTTGGAGGCCATGGGCCGACCCATTTGAAATGAAGCCAGCGACCTCGCTGGCCCGATGGGTCGACCCAAGTTCTAGCTTTCCGGCGGTGGTTGCGCTCAGAACATTCTCTAAAATATATTTTAAATATACAACAAAATTATAACCTGAGCAAGGATGATAATATGAAATATTAAGTTTGGAGGAACCACAAAATTATAACCTGAGCAAGGATGATAAGTAATATGAAATATTTTAAGTTTACAGAGGAACCACAAATCCGATTTCAACACTTTTCACATCTACTAATTTATAAAGACACATCGATCAAATTCATTCCAGTACGTGCAATAAGCTAGCTAGCTGATTCTTTCGTTTTTAATTTATTTACAAAAACCAAGCTAGCTCATGTAGCAGTACGTGTAATAAGCTAGCTAGCTAATTGGTATTCTATATAAGTTTGCCGACGCATGATGGATAATTGGTGTACTAAACCTGGATGTATCGATTTTTATCGATATGCTGCACTCACCACACCAGTACTACTTGGTTCTCTGAACTTCCTGTCCCTGAACACACCTGTGAGAGATGCAACCTCTGTGACCAGCAGGACGAGACCCCCCTCTGCACCTTATGCTCAACTGCCCCTTCGCTTCTGCCTACTGCTCAACCTGCAACCTGCTCGCACTGTTTGATTCCATGTGGCTGATGATCTGGGCATTCCTTCGCTCAACCTGCAACATCTGTTCCTCTGTCATGGAACTGGAACGACCTCGCCTCCAGCCTGGGCAACAAGGCAAAAACTGCAGCAATATACACACAGCCGAGAACTGCCCAGAACCTGAACCAGATTGATGTTCTTCTCTAATTTTCTTTGGGTTTGGCCACCTAAAAAACGGCTTTGTAACGCAACCTTTGTACTTTATTTACTCCTCCTTAAAATATATAGGCAGTGCAAGCTGCCAATTCCTCCAAACAAAAAAAACCAGAATCTGCCACAAGTTTTAACGCCTTGATTCTGAAGTTTCGTCCCTACAGTTTCAGTTTAAGCTAATTACATGTGACCATGGTTGTAAATTCTAATAACATGCTATGGCCAATACATACTGCTGAACTACCTACCATCCAGACTACAACTTTCTCCAATCTCCCTGTAAAGAACACAAGAGTAGCTACAACGTTGTTTCTCATAAAAAATATATATATGTTTCCAGACCCCGCTTAGGTTCGGTTTCAGTTACACTCAAATGGACAGACCGCCATCACACCTGCACTTGTGGGGTGGGGTGACGCAGGTCGGGCTTGTGACCAACTTATATATTCGTTTCCTTAGCTATTTCGTCTAGAACAAATGTGATCTCGGAACATTTTCTTTTCAGTTGAATGATAATTTTTTTGGAGACACAGTTCTTCTTCATTCTAAAAGACTTGCCAATTTAATAAGCATTTTTTTCTCTCTCTGATATACAGCTTGCATCACTGATACTGTTTCTATTTTGCTAACTATAAATAGTCTAAAAGACTTTACGTTTGGATCATTAGTCCCGGTTTGGATTCTGCCCGGGACTAATGTGACTATTAGTCCTGGTTTCAATGGCTAGGAGCGGTCGGGGGCATGGGCATCATTAGTCCCGGTTAATTTGGTCCCTATAGTCTCGGTTTGTGGTACAAACCGGGACTAAAAGGATGATGGCAGGCTGGGGCGCCACGAGCCCATTTAGTCCCGGTTTGTTTGTATAACCAACCGGGACTAAACGGGCTCCTACATAAACCCTTCGTTCAACCCGAGCCCATTCTCTCTGTTTCCCCCTTTCTATCCTTTGTTCTTCTCCTTGCTCGAGCTCTTCCTCCATTTTTGCCAAGATTTGTCGAAATTTGAAGACACCCCATCTATCCAAGTGTTCACAAAGGTTAGCAACTTTGTCCTTTCATCTCTCTTTGCTAGATTAGTTCGTACAATGCTCTATAAGTATAGTGATTTGTGGGTTTTAGTTTGGGAGTAATTATGTGGGAGTTTGTTTGATTTATATGCAATTTGAGCTCAAATTAACTTCTTACTTTGCATGTGTGTACGTGTCGTTTACTTAGTGCATTCTTGTCCCCGTACTAACTACCGTCGATCGCCCGCACTGTCCAATCGCCGGTACCACCTTGGTGAGCCTCTTTTTATCATTTTCATTAAAAACAACTTATTTCTATGAATTAGATAGTTGTATAATTTTCTTACTGGTATGATTGTTTGTTATACATAGTGCCATGGTCTTGATATATGTCCCCATCGGCCCTCGTCCGGTTTCTGATTCGGATGTGGTATATTCTTTTTTATAACTATTTATTGCATTTCGCGTTTATGACAATTATGACCATCAAGTTGACATAGATTTTTTTATCTAGGAGGTATGTGAACCGGAAATTGCAACCGATCCTCTTGTCGAGAAGTTAAATTTAGTTGAAAAAGAAAACGAGTATTTGAAAGAAAAAATAAAAAGTATTGAAGAAGAGAAGATGAAACTGGAGTTGTATGTTGTCGATGTCGTCGATGATCACAAGATCAAGATGGATGCAATGCGCTTGAAGATTAGAAAGATTAGAAAATATGCCATTAATAAAGAGGCTTGGTATCACGTTGTTGGATCAATTGTTACCTTAGTTGGGATCTTGATCGCATTTGTTGTTGCATTTAAATGCTTTAGCTAGATAGTTGTATGTTGTTTTATGAGAATAAATGTGTATGAAATTGTATTAATTTGGTCTTTTTGCTATCGTGTAATTAAGATGAGCCGGCAATGGATGTACGATGACCGATGCTCTCCCCAGTTCATTGATGGTGTGCGTACTTTTCTGCTTGCGGCTGAAGCAAACAAGCATCCGGATGGTTTTATGTGTTGTTCATGTGATGTCTGTAAGAATGATCACAATTACTCTAACTCAAGAGTCATTCACATCCACATGTTTACGTCCGGTTTCATGTCCGACTATAACTGTTGGACAAAGCACAGAGAAAGAGGGGTTTTAATGGAAGAGAATGAAGAAGAGGATGATGACATCTATCTTGGCCATGGGTTCCCTGAATACGATGGTACTATGATGCGGTTACCAAATGGGGATATCTCTGATGGCTTCATATTCATGGTAGATTTTCACTATAACATAGTTGTTGTTAAAGTGAAATCTGATCAGAAACTTCCAGAGGCAATTCTGATTAGTGAAGTAATCAGAAGAGCAGCCATGTTAGCGATTGGACGTTTCTATGATCATGGCAGAGTGATGTGCGCACAAGGTAAAATCAGAAAACAAGCAAGTACATTCGATTGCTCGGAGCTTCTAGTATCAAGCTGCTAGACGACCATGGTAAGCGCAACTAGAGCACTTTTATCTCTGAATTCACTAAACGAAATGCCAAACTCGTGTTGGTACTTCTCGACATGTTGTACTATCTTGAACTATTTTCTTTAGTTGACATAGATGATATAGTGCCACTTTCATACTAAAAGTTGTTGAAGTAAGTCAAAATGTGCTAGAGGATGATAAAATAGCAGCACATCCTTCTTTTGAAAAGGCCCGAACATGACCTTTAGCATAATCAGATGCTTAAGAACACATAACTTACACCATTACAACCAAATATGTTATAGTGCTTTGAGACATACCACGTTATTTTTTCGATGCAAATATATGTTAAGATGTATTATTGAAAACTTAACTTGAATTGTTTTCTTGTCCTATAGCTGTTTGTTGTGAACAATGTGTTTCAGTTTATTGTGCATGATATTTGGTGCAATTTTCTATATCTATTCTCTTATGCTTGGGATGCCATTTGGTCAGCCTATTCATAATTATTTGCTCATTTTTACTAGGCGGGTGTTGGAGGTCCCATTGTAAATTACAGTCGTGATGTTGTGGGCATCAATTTCTACGGAGAGAACCACACACCCTTTCTTTCAATGGGAGTTATTGTAAGATGCTCGGAACATTGGAGAAGATATGGGTAGACGCATTTCTATACCAACACTGCAAGATAAATTATTTTATCACCATTGCATATGATGATGGTTGTTTTTGATTTGTAGAAAAATAATCCGACCTTGGCTTGGAATCATGTACAAGTCTATTGATATGTTGCCACTTCGAGTTTTGGAGAAATGTGCATATCTTGGCAATGGTTTGTATATTTGAGATGTATGAAACTCTTCCTTTTGTCGTTTGTTACTTACTATACTAGTTCATGAAAGATCAAAGCATTTTTTTAAGGATGATTTTTCTGTGTGGATATCATTTGTAGGAATTTTCACTATTATAAATACAAACTCTTTGGTACTCCTATTATGAGGATTTCTCAACATTTAAGGTATTTATGCACTTGTTATAGAATGGTCTTCAAACACAATTATGATAATTTCTAGAAAAAACACAATTTTTAGTAGCAAAAGCATCCCAAATATTACGGTGTGAATGGAATCGACGGAGATACATTTTGGACGTTTTCATGCAAAACTAGTTATTTAGTTTTTTTTTTCTATACGCAGGTTTGCTCAGAATGCTAATACTTGACTATATGTGCAATTCTATTTTTCATGATCTTTATGTGGATTTTAAAATTTCTAGAGTTATGGTAGTGGTATTCAAATTTTGACAATGCAGACTTAATAATTTGGTAATTAGGTGGCTAAGGGATCACCTGCCGATGTAGTTGGGGTTTGTGTTGGTGATGTTTTGGTTGAATATGTTGGAGAAGTCATCTGTACTGCTCCGAAGGTGATTCCTAGCTATTTTAGACAATTGTCATTTTATTATTTGCATTAGTAATGTTTTTTATCATATAAATGAAAAGTTTATTAACCACATTTTTTGCATCATGCATAGTTTGGTGCAATGTTGATGGATATGTGTCAGGAACAAGTGGAGGCAGATACTCTAAGAAGCAACTTGACTATCAAGGTATTTTTTTTCTATTGTATTCTAGCAATTAGGATTGTTACCATATGTCCTAACCATCGAATATTGAACATTTTCACTAGGTCGTTGTAAGGAATGAAGGAGATGGCAACATAGTGAGGAAGACGTTGCATGCTAATGTTTTATGCGAGTTCAATTACTATAGGTGGTGTATCATTTTCTATGTTGTGGTGTTAATTTTGTTGGAATGCCTTTTAATTTTGATAGTACCTTCTTTGACTTCAGATGGCTAGATCCATTGCCGAACTACAATCGCAATGTATATGCTACGGAACAGTTTATGGAATTATTATAAGGTATGGTGATACTATCCTAAAATTATTTGTTGCTTTTTTAGTTCCATTTGTGTTATCTTGACTAGTTCCTCCTTGGTGGGGCCTAAAATTTGTCCGAACCCACTTCATGCATTGTGTTCTTAAGTATTCCCTCCGTTCCAAAATATAAGATGTATTTGTAATAAAAAAAGTCAAACATGTGCATGTTTGACCAAGTTTCTAGAATGTTGGACCAAGTCTACGATACCTAATTTATATCATCTGATCCACCATGAAAAAAGCTTTCATATTTTATCTATTAGGTATTCGAGATGTTAATATATTCTTCTATAAACTTGGTCAAACATTTAATCATTTGACTTGCATGAAAAATTATGCACCTTATATTCTGGAACGGCTGGAGTATGCTGGTTCTTTCCCAACACTTGCAACTTATGCTCATGTGTTTTTTGCCACCTTCCCCCCTTGCAGCATGTTGTTCTTTTATTGGTACTCATGTCCATGTATGTGGTATTTCTTTTACACTCAATAGGAGACAAAGTCTAGGTTTTGTTGAACATAATGGGATTTCCCTTCCTACTGCATGTACTGATGTTTATTTAGCTCCCTCTCTAATAGCATCGCACTGAGAAACGTCAACCTTATGACAAGTATTTTTTTTGTTAATGACGTGTTCACAAGAAGGTGGTATTGCATCAACAAATACGAAGATGCACCCGAGACTACGTCCTCATGGGTGGAAAAAGTAAATAACAATTTTCTAGTGTGAAAAATGTTTCATCAATATTAGTCATGTAAATATATTTGAGCCAGACACTGTCAGGCCCAAGATGCGATTATATCTCGATCACTAGATAAAATTTGTGATTGAAGCACAACCACATTTCAGGCGTTTAGCAAGATGGATATCATTACATCGTACCATTACATACATACATGGGGATACAACAAATCATACAAGTCACATGAATACAACAACATCATATACAAAACATCCAACTACGGATGCAAACATGAAAAGCACAAAGACATCCATCCTGCTATCCCAGGCTGCCGACCAGGAACCTAACCCAAGACTGACGAAGAAGAAGAAGAAGAAAGAACTCCAAGACAAATAACATCGCTCTCGCGTCAATTCATCGGAAACCTGCACCTGCAACTGTTGTTGTAGTATCTGTGAGCCACGAGGACTCAGCAATCCCATAACCATGGGTATCAAGACTAGCAAAGCTTTATTGGGTATGGAGAGGTTAAGTGGTGAGGTTGCAGCAATGGCTAAGAAAAAAATATGGTGGCTAACTTACGAGTACAAGAATAAGATGAGCATCTACGCAAACGATCGCAAACTAGTAATGACCGCTAAATATCCTGAACTACCTATGATTCAAACATAACCCCACCATGTTCTTTTGTCAAAGTGAAAAGAGATGGTCACGGTTAATCACGCGGTTGTGTGTTTTATTCCGGATCCTTTGACAAGTTTTCTACAACCGGACATTAACAAATTCCCATCTGCCACATAACCGCGGGCACGGCTTTCGAAAGATCATAACCCTGCAGGGGTGTCCCAACTTAGCCCATCACAAGCTCACGATCCGCGGAGTCGCAACTCCATGTTGGGAAGACCCGAGTATTCTCGGAATCATGTGCTCAAGATATTTTGACAAAGGTAAAACTAATCCAGCAAGACCTCCCGACGTGCCGACACCCTGATAAGAGCCGTGCGTATCTCATCTCAGGCCACGGTCGGATGAGCTAACTTTACGAATCGCCGAAGTCCAAGTTGCCAAGAGAGCGTCGCAAGGTGCTCTAGGTTGGACCAACACTCATGAGGAGCACTGGCCCGGGGGTTGATTAAGAGTCCTCGGATGCTAGCCGGTCCCTATGCAAGTTTTTAGTTATTAGGCAAATGTAGTACCAAGGTTGGGTCTTGCTGGAAAAGCTTTAAGCAGTGCAAATTATCAAGTGGGGCCCATAAACCCCAACCGTGTTAGCAACACAAAATCAAGGAACATAACGCCGGTTTATCGGTTCTTAACGCGGCATGAGTGGAACAAAACACGGAGCAAAAGGCCAAGCCTTCCACCCATTGCAAGTATATAGGTGCATTAATTTAATTAATAGATATTGTGATATTCCAACAACATCCAGCTCCAACATGGAGCAATCTTCATCTTCACCTGCAACTAACAATGCTATAAGAGGGGTTGAGCAAGCGGGTAACATAGCCAAACAACGGTTTGCTGGGAAGGTATCAAAGGTTAGAGGTTTCATGGCAACGAGGAGAGGCTGACAACAAAGAGATAGGTAGCATGACATATAGCGATAGCATCGAGACAACTAGCATAGCAATGATAGTAGAGGTATCCAAGGGGACGGTCATCTTGCCTGGAATCCCGCAAGGAAGAAGAATGAGTCCGTGAAGAATACGAAGAAGAAGCCACGAAGACAAACCAAGTGTAGTCGAACGAATCCTCACGATCGCAACAAAACATGCACTAACGAGAAGATGCAAGCAACACGGTAAACACACCACACAAGAACATGACATAATGCCCAACCATGTATGATGCAAGACAAGTCTATATGATGCAAAACATGGCAAGGGATGAAGCATGCAAGAACACACAACAAGGCAAGTTTAAATGAGGCCAGAAAACAACATATAACCATTCAGGTACGTCCTCATATGCACATTTTTAAATTGGTCCAGATCTGAACAAACCTTAAGTTAAAGTTGTTAAACAGCAAGTTAACATGCACCATGATGATCCACTCGAAATTCTAGTCAAGTTACATATCAAGTTCATTTAATTCGGAGCTACGGCCTAGAAGATAAGAGCAAAACAAGGCAAGCATGTCAAAGATACAAGATGCTTTCAAACAACAAGTAAACACACTCCAAACAGGTATTCAATATGTTTTTATGCATCTTCATGCAAAAACACACAAGTTTCATATAAAGCAAACCCAAAACGGAGCAACGGTTCAACACATACACGTGAAACAAGATATAACAACAATCAGCCCAAAACAGCAAGTAGGCGTGTAGTTGACATCAAAACAACATGATACAATAACATTTCATGGCAACAAAGGGCATGGCAAGCATGTACATGTCCAGCACTACAAGCATGACCAATGAGCTACTACAAAACACCACTAGAACATCCTCAAAACATCATGGCAGGATTGCAAAAGATAACGGTTTCACAGACTTAGTGAAATAAACTACACATGGCAGCAACAACGACAAGTAGGCATGTTTGCAAGCTTGTGCAACTCATCTCAAAGCATATCATGGCAAGTGAATATAACCAACAGCAAGAAGACATGTTTATGAAGCTACTCATGGCAAGAACATGGTCATATGATGCATAGAACACTAGCTATTCACAAGGCAAAACTGAACTTGCTGATAATAGGCTGACAGAAACATTTTATAGCAATTTGAGAGCAAGATATAAACAAGCTATAGCAGGCCATATATGCAAACAAGGGCATGGATGGATAGAGCATAACATGGACATAAAGACATGATCATTGGACAACCCAAAACATTCATGGATTTGAGTGGGGCATCAAGCAAACATGGCATTAGGTTATAACAGTTTCAGACTTGGTAGTTTTCAACAAGTCATAGAAATCAGCAACAACGAGTAGGCCACTTTACAAGCTTGTTGCAATCATCACAAGGCATAACATGGAAAACTAATTACATCACAGCAAAGATGGCATGATTGTGCTTCCAAAACATATTGACATATAGCTCAAACAAAAATCACACATAAAGATATGAAAAAAACAAATCAGCATCTCATAACAAGTTTCAGCACTTAATAGCCACATGCAGTTTATGAACCTACTCATGGCAAGAAAATGGTCATAGGATACATAGAACACTAGCTATTCACATGGCAAAACTGAACTTGCTGATAACAGGCTGACAGAAACATTTTATAACAATTTGAGAGTCAGATATAAACAAGCTACAGCAGGCCATATATGCAAACAAGGGCATGGACGGATAGAGCATAACATGGAAATCAAGACATGATCATTGGACAACCGAAAACATTCATGGATTTGAGTGGGGCATCAAGCAAACATGACATCAGGTTATAACAACTTCAGACTTAGCAGTTTTCAATAAGTCATAGAAATCAGCAACAACGAGTAGGACACTTTACAAGTTTGTTGCAATCACCACAAGGCATAACATTGAAAACTAATTAGATCACAGCAAAGATGGCATGATTGTGCTTCCAAAACATATTGACATATAGCTCAAACAAAAATCACACATAAAGATACGAAAAAGAAAAATCAACATCTCATAACAAGTTTCAGCACTTAACATCCACATGCACTTTTCCAACAGACATAAACATGGCAATATGACACCTAACATGAATGCTACATCAACCATCATGTAGAGCACTTCACAATGAACATTTTGACATATCATACACTCCATTTGGACCAACATGCACAAAGATACAACCTCACAAACATGGTAACAAATTGTTGACAGAAAACAAGACTTGACATTAATATCACATAGCAGTTTTGCAACAAAGATTAAGACATCAAGATGAACAGTAACATGCATGCAAATGCAACTAACATGTAGAGCACATCACCACAAACATTTGGACATATCATTTGCTCAATTTGGATAAACGTGCACAAAGATACCACCCTCACAAGATGCATACATAATATGATTTTTTCAGGACTTAGCCGTTTTTAACCCAGGGAAAAAAATAGAGAGAGCGTCGTTGTTGGCCATGGCCCAGGTGGAGAAGGAGGTCGGGCAGGCCGGGACAGAGGAGACGGGCCGGCCCGAATGGGCCGTGGGGAGGAGAAGGCCGGCTGGGCCCGCAGCGGGGCTGGCCCACGACGACGGCGGTCGAGCGGGACAAGCTTCCCAGCTTGATCCCGTGCCCGCCGGCGACCGCGACAAACGCCGGCGAGGGGCGGCGCGAAGAGGACTGGCGAGGTCAGGGAAGGGCAGGTCCGAGGCTGGGCTTCCCAGATCTGGCCTGAGGAGGTCGGATCCGGCGACTGCCGGTGCCGGGGTGGCAAGATCCGACGAGGTCGAGGCCGAGCCGGACTCGAGGCGGCTGACCACGGCAAGGCAGAGGCGCGGGGTGCGCAGTGGCGGTAGAGAGGCGGCGGGGACGACGGCCTGCGAGCGGGAGGCGCGGCGGCGCTCGACGAAACGGCGGCGAGGCGAGGAGCAGGCGCAAGGCAGCGCTGGTGCGGAGGCTGAAGGAAATATGCCCTAGAGGCAATAATAAAGTTATTATTTATTTCTTTGTATCATGATAAATGTTTATTATTCATGCTAGAATTGTATTAACCGGAAACTTAGTACATGTGTGAATACATAGACAAAACAGAGTGTCCCTAGTATGCCTCTACTAGACTAGCTCATTGATCAAAGATGGTTATGTCTCCTAACCATAGACATGAGTTGTCATTTGATCAACGGGATCACATCATTAGGAAAATGATGTGATGGACTAGACCCATCCGTTAGCTTAGCACTATGATCGTTCAGTTTTACTGCTATTGCTTTCTTCATGACTTCTACATGTTCCTATGACTATGAGATTATGCAACTCATGAATACCGGAGGAACACCTTGTGTGCTATCAAACGTCACAACGTAACTGGGTGATTATAAAGATGCTCTACAGGTGTCTCCGAAAGTGTTTGTGGTGTTGGCATAGATCAAGAATAGGATTTGTCACTCCGAGTGTCGGAGAGGTATCTCTGGGCCCTCTCGGTAATACACATCATAATAAGCCTGGCAAGCAAATGACTAATGAGTTAGTCACGAGATGATGTATTACGGAACGAGTAAAGAGACTTGCCGGTAACGAGATTAACTAGGTATGGTGATACCGACGATCGAATCTCGGGCAAGTAACATACCGATGACAAAGGGAACAACGTATGTTGTTATGCGGTTGGATCGATAAAGATCTTGGTAGAATATGTAGGAGCCAATATGAGCACCCAGGTTCCGCTATTGGTTATTGACCGGAGATGAGTCTCGGTCATGTCTACATAGTTCTCGAACCCGTAGGGTCCGCACGCTTAACGTTTGATGACGATAGGTATTATGAGTTTATGAGTTTCGATGTACCGAAGATAGTTCGGAGTCCCGGATGAGATGACGGACATGACGAGGAGTCTCGGAATGTCCGAGACGTAAAGATCGATATATTGGAAGGCTATATTCGGGCATAGGAAAGGTTCCGAGTGGTTCGGGCATTTTTCCGGAGTACCGGGAGGTTACCGGAACCCCCCGGGAGAAGTTATGGGCCTTATGGGCCATAAGAAGGAAGCACACCAGCCCACAAGGGGCTGGTGCGCCCCCCTTGGGCAGGAGGCCAAATTGGAAAAGGTTTGGGGGGTGGCGCCCCCCCTTTCCTTCTCTCCTACTCCTCCTTCCTTTCCTCTCCTACTCCAACTAGGGAAGGGGGGAATCCTACTCCCGGTGGGAGTAGGACTCCTCCTAGGAGCGCCATAGAGGGCCGGCCTCTCCCCCTCCTCCACACCTTTATATACGGGGGTGTGGGGCACCCCATAGAAACACACCTCGGTCATATCGTTACAGTGCTTAGGCAAAGCCCTGCGCCGGTAGCTTCATCATCTCCGTCATCACGCCGTCGTGCTGACGAAAATCTCCCGCGAGGTTCTACTGGATCAAGAGCTCGTGGGACGTCATCAAGCTGAACGTGTGCTGAACGCGGAGGCTCCGTACGTTCGGTGCTTGATCAGTTGGATCACGAAGAAGTTCGACTACATCAACCGTGTCACAGACGCTTCCGCTCCTGGTCTACGAGGGTACGTAGACACACTCTCCCCTCTCATTGTTATGCATCTAGTAGATAGATCTTGCGTGATCGTAGGAATTTTATTTTGAAATACTACGTTCCCAAACAGCGGCGGGGCAGATCGGGAGGGAGCGGGGAGCCGGGCGCGGGCGGGGCGCGGGCCGCGGCGGTGACAGCTTCGGGCCCGGGCGGGCCCGATCTGGGCTTGCAGGGCCGCGGCGGCGGGAGAAGCCAGGGAGGCGATGTGGCACGCTCCCATTGGCCCAGGACGCAGCTGGCGGCGACGCTGATGACTTGGCGGCGGGGTAGGGGTTAGGCGCTGATTTTGAGGAGGGAGGAAGGAAAGGGCCAAATATGGCATCTTGGGGGTGTATATATAAAGAAGGGACTAGGGTTAGGGGGTTTAGCTCCGTTTCGGACGCTCGGATCGCGATCTGATGGTCTGGAGCGGAGGGGAAGCCTAGGAGGGCTAGATGGGCTATGTAGAGGGGGTTGTGGGGAGAGAAGAGAAAAGGCCCGCGGGGGTTTTCGGAGACCGAAAACGTCCGACTAATTAACCGGCAACGGTGACGCTATACTTATCCATAGGGCTATCGAACGGACTCTGAATGTGATGAAATTTGGCAGGCGGCCTTTCTACACTATACTAAGACCACACACCAAGTTTCATCCCATTCCGAGAACATTTTTCGGCCACTTATAAAATAAATATTCGGAGGTCCCGCGGGCGTGTGCAAGTATATCTGGGTTCAGAACGGACAACGGAGAGGACGAGGGGGTTTTGGCCGGATGCAAGTTTTGAAAACATGCTGTTGACAATGCACATGATGACATGGAAAAATGCAACACGCATGTAGATGACATGGCAACGACGACGAATAACTGGCTGACACCTGGCACATCGGTCTCGGGGCGTCACAGACACGTTGCAACTTTTCATGAAAAAAAAATTGAGCTACAAATGTTGCAACCTTTCATGAAAAAGATTGCTATTTTGGGGCATTGAATTTTCTTCTTTTGTTGTTGCCGTGGTGAAACAATAGGAATCTTCTTCTACAAGAATATACACGTATAACATAAACATTTACATGTGTAAACTTACTTAGACATTTTGTGTTTTTAATTATTTTTTAATATGTGATTCATCCCAGAAGTGTGTAATGAGCATCCTCTACCCGACTCCCTCGTATTTTCAGTCAAATTTTGAACAATGATTTAACCAGAAAAAATACGAGTTATGTTCCATAAGAAGTATACTATCGAAAACATATATCCAATTCAATAGTATAATGTGTGTGGTGGTGTGTATGTGTGTGGGGGTAGTTATAACTCATATTTTATTAGTTAACAAGTAAACTGGAGGGAGTACTAAACTATAGCATAGGTATATCTATATTGTAACAAGTTGCAAGTCAAGACCTGTAGCATTCATGTCACATGTTGCCTTCAACTTCAAGAGATTTTGACTTGCTATTTTGGTTAGATCTGAGTGGAGAAGAAAAAACTAGATTACTCGAGTGTGTCAGCCAATCTCCTTAGTTACAACCTTGTTTTGGCAAACATTGCTAAGCAAAGTTTGCTTGAGCATAACAACATCATTAGTTGCAAGAACTGAAATGACAATTTGCCCAACATTAGTAGGAGTCCAATGAAAGAGATGTGCCCTGTCAAGATGCGTAGTAGGCTAGTCATAGTGGGGGTATCTAGTAACATAACACATCCTAATATAAGTTTTGCTTATGTGGCAAGTAGTTAATGAGTAGATAGGTGTTTGCAGTAACAATATGTTACTATAATATAACACAACCCAAGCAAAAATGAGTCTATAGCCTAATAAATGCAACTATCTACAATACTACACCTACGATACTTTGTACTAGCCGTAGGACTAACATGCATGCATTGCCAACCCTGTAAAATGGCGTAGTAACATGCATGCATTGAGTAGATTCCATAGATGGCACATCTACGCATATTTCAGTGATGGCTAGTACCTAGAGCTGGGTGCCTATAAAGATGGGACAATGCTACATCTACGTATGTAATTAGTCTTACGTAATTAATGTAATAGGCCAAATGGAAGTTTGTGATTGAGGTCAATGGGAAGGTGGGACCCACCCCAGTTAAAATCAGGGGGTAGTATTATTGTGGGAAGGTTACGTAAAAAATTACGTTAGCCTTTGTTAGTGTAGCATTATCGATAAAGATGCATCCCGGGTCCTTCCATGCGGTACACCAGTTACAACTCTCTCGAGTTTCTTCTATGCCTAGACCAAGGTTTGCTTTGCTTGTCCACGATTGATACGTCCAAAACGTATCTATAATTTCTGCTTGCTCCATACCTCTTTTTTGTGATATTGCTATGATATTTATGCACTTCCATACACTTTTGATCATATTTGGACTAACCTATTAACTCAGTGCACCACAGTGCCAGTTCCTGTTTTCTACTATTTTTCTATTTCAGGTTTCCCCCATATTAAAAGTGCTCCAAAAATTCCGGGAAAAATACAGGAAAAATCAGCGTATAGGAAGCTTCGAGAAAAACCAAAGCGGGGCCAGAGGGGAGCCAGGGGTGGCCCGGGCGGCCACCTGGCGCGGCCCCACCCCTGGCCGCGCCAGGGGGGGCACTTGGGGCCCCGGCTCCGCCTCTGGTGACCCCCCTTCGCATATATATTCCTCTCGTCCCGAAACCCTCGAGGACGAAACCCTTTTTCGCGATCTCGCCTCTGTTCCGCCGCCGCAGCGCTTCCAAGATTGGGAGCATCAGGAGAACTCTTCCCGGCACCCTGCCGGAGGGGAGAACCACCACCGGGAGCTTCTCCACCACCATGGACGCTTCCCGGATGAGTCGTGAGTAGTCCCCCTTGGACCATGGGTCCATGACCAGTAGCTATGTGATGTTCTCCTCCCCTCTTTGTTCTTCATGGTTTAGACCTCGTGAGCTGCCCTACATGATCGAGGCACATATGTAATCTTTCTGCTGTTGCTTAGTTGAGTTTGCTGGGATCTGATGGATTATGAGACTATGTTCAGATTGTGTTTGAGTAATATATTTGATTCACCTCTTTTATATTTATGTTCTTGAGTAATTCTTGCATGTTCTCCGTTGCTGTTTATTGCTTTGTCCATGTCGTGGAAATAACACGGCAGATGTCCGGTTTAACGGACTTGATGATGGAACCATCGCACGGGTTAGCTTGAAAGGATTCATGGCACACAAAGGACACAAAGGATTTATACTAGTTCGGCCCCTTCGGAGAAGGTAAAAGCCTACGTCTAGTTGGTTTGGTATTGCTTGGGCGTCGGTTTACAGGGAGCGGATTCGCTTTGCCTGTGTCTCGACGGGTTGATTGTTGCTTGTCCCTGAACCGTCCAGGCCGTCCCTTTATATAGAGGCAACGCCTGGTCCGGTTTACAGAGTCCCGAGGCCGACTCATACTTGTGTCCGCCTCGGTCTCTGTCTTCTCTTTCTTATCTCTCAAGTTACATCTCTTGGCGGTTTACAAACCATACTCCTATACATGGGCCTTGAAATCTCATGGGCCGTAGTCTCTACTAAAATATTAAAACCAAGTATAATATAACTAAGCCGGTTTACAATAGCCGGTTTATACCTACTAATCATATCCCTGACATTAGGCCCCAGAATGATTTGAACTTGTTCACATCAGTCTTCTTTGTCTTGTATAATTTTCTTCTTTATCTTCATCTTTTTGTAAACCGGCTCTGACGTCATCCTCCAAGATCATTAAAGTCTGACAATGACATCATCTCCGCATTTAACGCCGTGAGCTGTACTGTAGCTTATTTTAAGGGTTATCCCGAAGATCGAGGCGTCACGGGATCTTTATCCGATTTTCTATCTCCTCGATTCTCGCACCTGTCGTTTCAGATCTGACTCCTGGTTATAAATACTGCCACTCCCCATTCATTACCTTCTTCTCGCTCCGTCTTCTTCCTCTGTCTTCTCCCTCTGTTGCCGCCCGAGCTCGAACTGTCGCCGACGACCGCTGAACCACAAGTCTTCGTCCGGCCGCTGCATCACCCTGAACTTGACCAGAAAATCTCCGCCGTCGATTCTTGCTGTTCTCAGGTGTGTTCTTCTTCTTTGCTATCGGTCTTACAACCTCTAGGGTTTCGCCCTGTACCTTCCGCCATTAGAGCTTTAACAAAGCTTCATCTTGTTCGATCTTAAGCGAATGTCTTTTAGTAGTGTTGTCCTTCAGATCTTACTTTTTGAACTGTGTTTTCTCTCTGCTGTAAATACTTCAAATCTCATTGTTCCTGTCTGGCCTGCGGATTTAACTTACTTCGTGCAATATCCTTGTAGATCCTTCCCGTAGATATTAGTTTTCCTTTTCTTAGCACGCCCAGATCTGTTCTTCTAGCATAGTCTTTTGAAAACCTGTTTTTCTCCTTGGTAGATCTGCTAAGTATATTCCGATTTAAGTTGATATGCCACATACTTCGCGAAACTCTGTAACTTGACGCAATGGTTGAACTGTTCTTCTTCAACTGCCATAAACCGGAAATGATGTAACTTGTTTTATGATTGCCGGTTTAACCACACCATTAGTCCTCAGTTTAAACCGTTGCGTAACTTTCATAGATAGGTTCCGGATTACTGCACTTTCATAATCCGTTTCTGTATTTTATCTTCTCCAACACTTTGCTCAATGGCTAAGCAGTATGTCTCCTGCGATTGGGTCCCTTCCGTCATTACTGAGGATGACCTAATCAAGTTGTCTGAAATCGGCACATTAGGACCTCAGTCTGAGTTAAAATGGCGTGCTCCGGGTAATGAATGCCCCCCTACTCCTAGATCCGGGGAAGTCATTGTGTTTTTAGACCATATCTCTCGTGGCTTTTCTCCCCCCCGGTTCAAAGTTTTTCCGGGATGTTCTAGCTGCCTTCCAGCTACACCCACAAGATATCAGACCCAATTCCGTTTCAAACATTTGTGATTTCCAAGTGTTCTCTGAGGTGTATTTGCAAGAAGAACCTTCTGTTGATCTATTCCGGGATTTCTTTCATTTAAACCGGCGCACTGAGTTTACCAGCGGACCACATCAAGAACTTGGCGGGGTTAGTATTCAGAAGAGGAGAGACGCAGTCTTTCCCCACGCCGCTTTACATACTCATCCAAAAGATTGGAACAAGTCCTGGTTTTACTGTGTTGACACTTCTCCTGAGGGTGAAAATCCTTTGCCGGGTTATCGCGAAACTCGTATTCCGGAGAATCACCCCTTGCCACCACGGCTTAGTGCTGCTGAACGGACCCGGTTCTCATCACAGCTCTCCAAACTGAGAGCTTTTATAGCAAACGGTCTGATCGGCACTGATTTCCTTCGCTGCTGGCTATCTTGGAGCATCCTTCCCCTAAGCCGGCATTCTCAGTTAATGTGCAAATACTCTGGTAAACCGGATGATCCTCAAAGGTTTACCAAGGATAAGCTTTCTGAATCGGAGGTAGTGGAGTCAGCCAAAAAGATTCTCAATGCTTCCTTAGCAGATTGTGCTAAGGTTGGCTTGGCTCCGTACTTCAAGAAGAATAAGCTGCCCGAAGTAAGTTTTTCTTTGCCCTGTATTTGTAAACCGTCCTCTTTGAACCGTCTTTCAATTGCTCTTGCTTTTTCAATTAGGCTGATGACCCCTTCTGGAGGAGAAAGCCTCAGGAAAAAAACCGTAAAACAGGCTCGCCGGAAGACCCCTGCAAACAAAAAGAGGAAAGCAGCCGTCGATGCCGGTTCTCCTACTGAGGACGATGATCCGGACTCCGAGGTATGCTTTATTCCGGTTTAAATTCTTGCTTTCATGCACTTGTAATCATATCTAATGATACCTTTTCACAGGAACTGCCTGAAGGTGATAACCCGACTGAGATTGAGGTAACACTTCTCTCTTCTGATTCAGAACCTCTTCCTCAAAAAATTCGTCGGACCGTCAGGAAATATCAATTTTCTCATCCTTATGCTCAGTTAGACCCTAACTTTACTTTGAAGAAGCAACAGCACGAAGCCTTTCGCCGGACCACTCGTCACAGTGGCCTGGCGGTGGAGTCATCTGGAATCTCCTTAACCCCGGTTCGAAAACGCCGTGCTGAGGTGATACTCTCTCCGACTCTTCTTCATCCCAAGGCCGGACTTATCCGAAAACCCCTTAAACCGTCTGATCCTGACTATCAGGAAACTCCGCTGTCTTCTTCTGGTGAATCAACCGCTACGCAGCTTCCTCCTTTGAAAACCGTCCCAGGGTAACTTTCTTCGCCTTTTCCGGTTTATGACACCCTTTTTGCTTTATAATGCTAACTTATTTTGCATGTTTTTCCAGAAAACCGAAACCCAGGAAAAAGCCCAAGGCGAATAAGCCTGTTGCTGAACCTACTGCTGATGATCCGGTTATTAATCCGTCCACAGTTGTTCCTCCAGAAGGTACTCCTGTAGCTCCTGTTGAAGACCCTGCTCTTGAAAATCCTCTTACAGAAAACGTCCAAGATCCACCAAGTCCGGCCCGGGTTAATTCTCCTCAAGTTAATCCGGCGTCTCCTGATCCGGCTCATGTTGACGTTACTCCCCCCAATGTACCCACTTCTCCTGATGTCGTGGTTACTGGTACCGCTTATGTTGCTCCAGCTGAGCCCACCGTTTTAGCAAAACATACAGCTAAAGCGGAAAAGATAGCTCAAGAAAAAGGGAAATGGAGTACTGACATATCCAGTCTTTCCAGCATGAGCGCTCAAGACATTTATTCCGGGTATTTGAACCGGCTCCACAGCAGTCGGGATTATGAAGCCAGCTTGGTGAACCTGATGAGAGAAAAATACGAGGTAAGTTTCTTCTTCTGACTTTGCTTTTTTGACGCATCTCTATCTCATAGCAGCCCCCAAGTTCCGGTTTAGCTGCTTTACTGAAGGTGATCCGGAACTTTGTAGTTTGAACTGTTGATCCATACATTAGCCCCCAAGTATCAAGTAGATAACTTGGTTATGTAGTTGATACTTGTAACTTCAAATTGTCTTTGGTGTATTGCTTCAACTGCCATTAGCCCCCAAGTGTCAAGTAGACAACTTGGTTGTGTGCTTGAGACTTGTAATTTCAAATCTTGCTTTTGAACTTTGTCTGCAGGCCGAGCTGAACCGGAATGCTCTGGAAATCAACGAACTTCGAAGCCGGCTTACGGAAACTGAGTCGGCCGCTTCAAAGGCTAGGAAAGAACTTCAAGTGAGCTTAAAGACTGCTGAAGACTTGAAAAAAATAATTTGAAGAGGAGCGGACTACTTTTGAGGTCCAGAAAAAAGATCTTGAAAAACGTGTTCAGGATGCTGAAGGAGCACTTAATCCGGTTACTGAAGAATTGACCGAGTTAAAGCGGCAAGTTGACTTGATGACCTCTGCTATTTTTGGTAAGTATAATCTGAACTCCTGTCTCTATCTGTGTAACCTGTGCCTTGTACCGGTTTAACTATTATTGTTTGTATGTAGGGCGCCGTGTCTCCCATCTTGGGGACGACTTGCGGAAAAAACTCAAAGCCTGCTACACCTTGGTCGAACAGTTGTACTCTGGAACACAAAGGATTATCAGTGCCACTTCATTTGGTAAACCGGCTCCTTCAACTATCCAAGATACTTTGAATAAGTTGTCCATTCTACCGGCTCGTCTTGAAGAAGTTAAGAAATCGGCAGCTCGAGGAGGTGCTCTTCTAGCCCTTACGAGGGCTAAAGCTTGGGTCCCGGACCTTGATCCGGAGGAGGTGTTAACCGGATTTCCTGATACCAAGGATGACGGTTCAGCCTTCAATGAAAAAGACCTTTATGCCCTGACAAAGGAGATGCGTCCCCTCGCCAGCAAGCTTGCGGTGGAATCTGACTTGTCCCGATATCATCCAGCATACAACCTGCAGAACGAGCGGGTGGAGCGACCGGTTTACGATACCGTAAACTTAATTCCGCCGGTTCGTCCTCACACCTTTGCTCCTGATATTGATCCTGCTGAGCTTATCAACGATGAAGTAACTGGCATTAGTAACTTCAGTATATCTGTTCGGTTTTGACTCAAGTGTTCAACTGTTTCACTTTCAGTTTAACCAAATGAGTGAGCATCCTTGCTACTGTACTAGTGATCATCCTTCAGCTTAAGCTTGCATTTCACAAGTGATCATCATTGCAAATTCTTATACTAGTATGCTATGGCCAAGGCCAATACATATAATTGATCATTCTTTGGTGCATATGCTTGTGGCTGTTTCCTTTTGTATCTTGCAGCCCTTAAAGCACAGTCTGATTCGTTAGTAATCTTTTGTTGTTTTCTAATGTTTTGGTTTTAACTCGTACTCCCTCCGTCCGAAAATACTCGTCATCAAAATGGATAAAAAGTGATGTATGTAGAACTAAAATACATCTAGATACGTCCCATTTTATTCATTTTGATGACAAGTATTTCCGGACGGAGGGAGTATCAGTTAAAGCGAATGAGTGCTAAAATAATTCGGACACCTTGTTTGGACTTTCCGTCTCTGAACATACCTGAAGAAATAGACACCTTGTCTGAAGAATTCGATAACTACAATTATCAAGACGGACGGCTAGGATGTGCTCCAGTTATGAAAGATCAACGCCTCTAGAAGACCAAGGGCTCCCCTTCAATGTCTGACAACGGCTAGACTTTTTTTTTTGCGGTGTAACAACGGCTACAGATAACTGAAGTTTAACTGTTGTACACTTCAGTTAACTCTGTTTCACCTTCAAGTGCCGACAGATTTGCACCAAGCGCCTGGGGTTGATTTGGAGCCGCAGATCCATGAGCTTAATGGTACTTTCCAGGAGGCTCATCATTTTTTTTTTTGAGTAACAAAATGTGCAGGAGGCTCATCAGGTAGGGGATGGGACTCAGGATGAGAATGAGCCGACCTGGCCAATTTTGGAGGCCATGGGCCGACCCATTTGAAATGAAGCCAGCGACCTCGCTGGCCCGATGGGTCGACCCAAGTTCTAGCTTTCCGGCGGTGGTTGCGCTCAGAACATTCTCTAAAATATATTTTAAATATACAACAAAATTATAACCTGAGCAAGGATGATAATATGAAATATTAAGTTTGGAGGAACCACAAAATTATAACCTGAGCAAGGATGATAAGTAATATGAAATATTTTAAGTTTACAGAGGAACCACAAATCCGATTTCAACACTTTTCACATCTACTAATTTATAAAGACACATCGATCAAATTCATTCCAGTACGTGCAATAAGCTAGCTAGCTGATTCTTTCGTTTTTAATTTATTTACAAAAACCAAGCTAGCTCATGTAGCAGTACGTGTAATAAGCTAGCTAGCTAATTGGTATTCTATATAAGTTTGCCGACGCATGATGGATAATTGGTGTACTAAACCTGGATGTATCGATTTTTATCGATATGCTGCACTCACCACACCAGTACTACTTGGTTCTCTGAACTTCCTGTCCCTGAACACACCTGTGAGAGATGCAACCTCTGTGACCAGCAGGACGAGACCCCCCTCTGCACCTTATGCTCAACTGCCCCTTCGCTTCTGCCTACTGCTCAACCTGCAACCTGCTCGCACTGTTTGATTCCATGTGGCTGATGATCTGGGCATTCCTTCGCTCAACCTGCAACATCTGTTCCTCTGTCATGGAACTGGAACGACCTCGCCTCCAGCCTGGGCAACAAGGCAAAAACTGCAGCAATATAGACACAGCCGAGAACTGCCCAGAACCTGAACCAGATTGATGTTCTTCTCTAATTTTCTTTGGGTTTGGCCACCTAAAAAACGGCTTTGTAACGCAACCTTTGTACTTTATTTACTCCTCCGTAATATATAGGCAGTGCAAGCTGCCAATTCCTCAAAAAAAAAAAAAAAAAAACCAGAATCTGCCACAAGTTTTGACGCCTTGATTCTGAAGTTTCGTCCCTACAGTTTCAGTTTAAGCTAATTACATGTGACCGTGATTGTAAATTCTAATAACATGCTATGGCCAATACATACTGCTGAACTACCTACCATCCAGACTACAACTTTCTCCAATCTCCCTGTAAAGAACACAAGAGTAGCTACAACGTTGTTTCTCATAAAAAATATATAGTATATGTTTCCAGACCCCGCTTAGGTTCGGTTTCAGTTACACTCAAATGGACAGACCGCCATCACACCTGCACTTGTGGGGTGGGGTGACGCAGGTCGGGCTTGTGACCAACTTATATATTCGTTTCCTTAGCTATTTCGTCTAGAACAAATGTGATCTCGGAACATTTTCTTTTCAGTTAAATGATAATTTTTTTGGAGACACAGTTCTTCTTCGTTCTAAAAGACTTGCCAATTTAATAAGCAATTTTTTCTCTCTCTGATATACAGCTTGCATCACTGATACTGTTTCTATTTTGCTAACTAAATAGTCTAAAAGACTTTACGTTTGGATCATTTTTTTTTGGAACGAAGACGCAGAGTGCGTCCGGCTTTAAATTAATAAAGCCACCAGGGCAAGTCATCGCACAGTAGTTAAGGTTACAGACCAAAAGTAGATAAACTACAAGTTTAAGCCACATCGGCACCAACAAGTCACATCACAAAAGATAAAACATGGAGAAAACGAGTGATAGTAGCAAGGCAGTCGCTTAGGAAGTCCCATCGTCTCGTCGGGCTTGGCAAGTCATCCTTTTGATCTTCTCCATGACAGCATTCATGACTTGTTCATCATGCGCTTTCCCCAACGGCATCCACACCTGGAGAAAAATGTGACATTTGAATAATATATCAGCTGGGTGCTTTGGGAACTTGTGTTCGATCGTAAACTTGTTACGCACGGACCAAAGAGACCAAAGAAGCGCCCCTACGCAACGCCACAGGACTCTAGCAGATGGTCCTTTCTGGGCCGACAGGATCTCTAAGAGGTCTTTCGAAGTGTGGGGTTGCCAATTTTTGTCGAAAGTATCCCTCACCGCACTCCACGCAAAACGGGCCAGCACACATTGGAAAAAATATGGTTAGCGTCTTCGGCCAACCCACACAGCGTGCAAGTGCCATCAGACGGTCCGTTACGCTTGGCCACGTTATCAGAGGAAGGAAGCCTATTTCTCATCATCTGCCACATGAAGATTTTGATCTTCAAAGGCAGCCCTGCTTTTCACAGTCCCCTAACCATGGAGAGCACCGGTCCGTCGGACAGTTTGTAGTATAACGATTTGACCGTGAACACTTTAGAGGACGATAGTTTCCACGAGATTGCGTCAGGTTCGGAGGAGAGCTCTATATCTCTCCAAGCCACCACCAAGTTATCCCAGTTGGCAGCCTCCACCGGCCCAAGCGCACGGATGAAGGTGATTGCCGGTGGGCTAACACGAAGAGCATCGGCAACCATAAGGTTGGGATCGGTGGCAAGATGGTACAACTCTGGATGCGATTCCCACAAAGGGGAATGCTCCCACCAATGGTCGAGCCAAAAGCGGGTAGAACCACCATTCTTAATAGAGAAATGTGCCCCAAGAGCGAAAGCCGGCCGAACGGCCTGGATCCCTTTCCAGAACGCTGATCCTGATGATTTTGCTTGAAAAACCGTGCCGTCCGGATAATATTTGGCTTTAAGGATGCGGGCCCAGAGGCCAGATTCGTTTTGCGCAAGTCGCCACCACCACTTGGTTAAAAGTGCAACATTCATAAGCTTGGAGTTGGTAACTCCAAGCCCCCCAAACTTTTTAGGTCGGCAGATTGCCGCCCATTTGACCAAATGATATTTCTTTTTGTCTCCCGTTCCTTCCCAAAAGAAACGAGATCGGGGGGGG
>LR738715.1:801648103-801716495 GCA_902687465.1 Secale cereale
GGGGGGGGTTCTAGTTTGGCGTGAACCCCATCCGCTAGGAGGTACATACCCATGATAAACATAGGGAGAGAGGACAGACTCGAATTGGTCAGGATGAGTCGAGCCGCAGACGACAGAAATCTCCCTCGCCAAGGACTAACACGATTGGCCACCTTCCCGTAAAGAGGTTCCCACTCCGCGATGGTGAGACCGCGGTAAGAAATTGGAAGGCCCAAATACTTGATCGGAAAGGAACCACGTCTACAGTTAAGAAGGTTAGCCACATGGGAGCTCGAGCGGTCATCCATCCCTATGGTGAAGACCTCACTCTTGAGGAAATTTATCTTCAGTCCCGACATGAGTTCGAAGGCCAGGAGAATGAGTTTGATAGAGGCCACACTACTATCATTGGGCTCGAAGAGGAGGAGCGTATCATCAGCGTATTGAAGGTGAGATACACCGCCTGGTATGAGATGCGGCACAAGACCAGAAATGTGGCCAGCAGCACACGCACGTCGAATCATTGCGGCAAGTGCATCCGCCACAAAGTTGAAAATTAAAGGCGAGCTCGGATCCCCTTGTCTGAGTCCCCTCTTGTTGCGGAAGTACTTGCCCATCTCTCCATTTATGGTGATCGACGTGTGCCCACTAGACACGAGGTGCATGATGCGGTGAACAAAGCCTGCCTCAAAACCCTTTTTGAGGAAGACTTCCTGGACAAAGTCCCAGTTCACACGGTCATATGCCTTCTCAAAATCAAGCTTGAGTAAAACTCCCTTAGTTTTATTCTTTTTAAGCTCATGGACAATTTCCAGCAAAGCAATCGGGCCCTCTAAGATATTTCTATGTTTAAGGAAGCCCGTTTGGCTATGACTAATAGTGCGCTGCGCTATAGGGGCTAGACGAGACGCATATGCTTTAGCACAGATCTTGAAAGGAACATTGATGAGAGTGATTGGTCTAAACTGACGAATGTTGTCCGCTCCTTTCACTTTGGGTATAAGACTAATGGCACCGTAGTTCAGGGTCGAGATATCAACGGTTCCTAGGGCAAAACCGTTAATAATGTCGTAGAGAAGGTGTTTTAGCATGGGCCAGAATCTCTTGAAAAATTCCACGGGCCAGCCGTCAGGACCAGGCGCCGTGTCATTCTTCATATCCAATAAGGCCGTGTCGATCTCTTCCGGTAGGAAAGAGAGCGCCAGGCAATCATTTTCCTCCAGCGACACCTGCTCCTCCGGATTCCACAAATCCGTGCGGAGACAAAGAGGTTTTTCACTGGCCGTCCCCAGAAGGCCAATGAAAAACTCATAGATGTGGGTCGTAATTTGCTCCTGAGTGAGCAACAGGCCCGAATCAGATTGAAGGCGTAGGATAGTACTTTTTCGCTTTCTACCATTCGCATAAGCGTGGAAATATCCAGTGTTCGCGTCGCCCTTCGTTACCCATTTGACGCTGCCCCTACGGCGCCAGTATTCTTCTTCAGCCCGGAGCAAGGCCAAGACTTGGTCTTCTAAGTTATAACGGTGCGCCCATTCGACCTCCGAGAAGGGCCGAATGTCAGCTTCCAAGTCTAGGCGAGCTATTTCATCCACCAACCTAGCCCGCTCCTTTTTGGACACACTACCTTGGTTAGCTCCCCAGCCACGTAGAAAGGCCCTGAGCTTACTCGCCACAGCGGTCCAAAGATTCGCTGGGGATCTTTGAGGTCCAATCATTGAGACAATGTCGATCCAACGGTTGCGAACCATAAGCTCAAAACCCTCGCACTCAAACCAAGCCGTTTCAAAATAGAAACGTTGACTACGTCTAATCGAGTCCTCCCCTGAGGAGAAGATTAGCGGAATGTGGTCCGACCCTATGCGAGTCTCTGCCACCAGCGAGCAAAGAGGGAATAGGGCCTCCCACTCCGGAGTGAAAAACACCCGATCTAGGACACTGCGGACAGGATTAGTCTGTTTGTTGGTCCAGGTATACCTGGCTCCTGTCCTAGCCGCTTCCCTAAGGACAGCAGCAGCGATAGCCTGATTGAACATGGACACCCTTGTCCAGTCAATATTGCTATTATTTTTGTCCGCACCCGAGCGGATCAAGTTGAAATCACCCCCAACCACAACAGGTAGATTGAGATTACGTTTGGCACTCACAACTAAAGATAACTCATGGAGAAACTCTTGAGAACGGTCGTGATTAGCCGGGCCGTATACGCAAATAGTCACCCAAGTAAGGCCCGTACCCTTGTGTTTGGTAGTCACAAACACGCAAAACAGCCCGACCTCCCAAGTTAACACCTCACAGATATCCCGATTACAACCCATGAGGATGCCACCGGAGTGACCCGTAGAGGGGAGCCAATGCCAGTCAAAACGTTGAAGAGGGTCCAGGGCAAGTAAATCCCTATGCGAGAAGTCTAACTTAATCGTTTCCTGAAGAGCAATAACATCGATACGTTCCTTAGCTACGAGCTCACGAAGCTGGGTGCGGCGGCCAGAGTGGCCGCATCCCCGAATGTTCCAGAAAAGGAACCGCATCTAGATAATACGATTACGGAGGCGAACACCCCTAGAAGTGATCACCTTAGCCACTTTCTTCTTCGTCCGTCCTCGCCCCTGCGAGTCCCTCGGAGAAGAAGGAGGTGCATCAACCCCATCTATCGATGCATCCTCATTGGGCACCCTGCTATCGCCAGCCCCAACTGGGATAGACTCGGGATTGACCGGCTGTGCACACCTAGCAGCAGCCTCAGCCAGGGCGGCCTGCGCCTCTTCGCGTGCCCGAATAAGAGAGATAACCGCCCCAGGGGGGTTAGGCACGGCCACACCAGCGTCGTCCAGAATCGAAGCAAGATGAATATCTGAGAAGGCATTAAGAATGCGGAAAGAGGGGGGGGGGGATTACCTGTGGCCTCCATGTTCTTGTCGGCGATGCGAAGCTGGGCGCTCTCCATGGACGACAGTTCACCAAGCGTGGCCTTGGCACGCGCACTCGGCGCCCGCTGTGCCACCGGGGTCGCCCTCGATTGCTTGGCCTTGCTGTTGTTGCCGTTCGTCCCCAAAGCAGCCCCCAGGTCGCCTCCCAGCTCCACCGAAATCCCAGGCCCCGAAGGAGGAGCCTTGGACGTCGGCTTTCACCCCGCCGTCTTCTTAGGTTGACGTCCCGCGCTGTTGGAGCCCCTCTTTGGGCCCGGCGTATGATCATTGTCACCAAGCACCACCAATTCTTGCTCTTCGGTCATAGGATTGTTGAGGGGGGTGGGCACCTTGGTTCCCCCAGCTCCGGCATGGCAAGCCAGAGGGATAGCGTCAAGGTTGGATCCGTATTCGTTGAAAGAAGAGTCGAGGGATCTGGCTAGCGGAGGCACACTAACCGCAGTGTCCTGGGTCGCCGTTCCCAAGGTACCCACATCAGAGGTCAAAGCTCCCAGCTTTTCCCAAGTCTCAGTGTCAATAGAGGTATCATGAAGGCTGTCATCCGGCTCATCAGTAGTAACAGGTAGAGGAGGGGCGGTAGAAGATTTGAGACCCCGCGCGCCGGCCCCACCCGGACCGCACGGAGCCGCACCAGAGAGCTTGGTCGACGGGACGAACAGCCCCAAGGGCGGGTCCTTGGCCGTAGGAGGGGCAGTCACCGCCAGAGGAGCACGGTCTCCACCACGCTTAGGAAGCACCTCCCTTTCAACCTTGATCTGGTACCCTTCGCTGTTGAACCAAACTTCTACCACGCAGTTAAGCTTTTCGGGAGCACGGCAAGCAATCTTCATCCTGACAGGCCCCAACCTAATCAGAGAAAGTTCATCCACCACGATAGGCCGCCCCAGCATTCTTAAGCCTTCCTTGATCCGATCCTCGCGGCGGTGTTTCTTAGGGATACCATAAAGACGCACCCACGTCTCCGGCATGAGCATAGGTGCAATTTCTTCATGAAGCATATCCCGCACCCTTGTGGTTATGTCATGGATAGATAGAAAGAGTTTTCCACTGGACTTAGCCCTGTGAAGAAGATCAGCAGAGGGAAAAACCACCAGAAAGTCATCATCACCAACTTGCGTTACCTGCCAGTCCCAATCATTCGCCACCATGTGTTTGAGTTCTTGCTTGAGGATGCGGAGCGTCAGCTTCCCCGGTTCGGCCGAAAGGATCGCCGCGTTCTTGATGCGCTCGTCGATGGGAAGCTCCAGAGTGTCGTCATCGTCATACTCCAAACAAAAGAAACCTTCTCCAGAAATCGCACTCCCCATGATCTGCAGATGGAGCTGCCGACCCCGCGTCGGGCAGTTGGCCGAAGCATGGCCCTCCTCCTTGCACAACACGCAGAGGGGCTTGAATTTGCACTTGGATTGGTAGTGTCCCAGCCTACCGCACTTGAAGCACTCGACCTCAGGCGCCTCCTCCACCGGAATCGGCTCCGCCGCCGTACCCTTGGAGGCAGCAGGGGGCCCCAAACCCGCCGGATCTGGATTGGCCCGAGGTTTCGAAGGGAGGGGAACGACCCCGCTGCCCTCAGCGTAGATCTCCCCCTCAGCCTTCTTCTCCAACGCGCGCCGTCGCTGGATCTGGCTCTTCTTATTCTTCTTAGCCTGTTGTTGATTCCACCAAGGGGGAGGAGGGCCCCAGTCCCCTTCGTGCCCGCCGTGGTCGCGCGGCCCGTCGGACCAGCCACGGCCCTCACGGCCATCGGAACGCTCCCGCATCGGTCGCTTGATCTTGGCACGGAGGTCCAGCTCCAAGTGCCGCTCGTCCGCCGGGTCCAGGGGCTCGAGCGGGCGCTTCTCCGCGCGGCGGTCGCCCATGACCACCGCCGCGAAAGATTTGCGAAGAGGTGGAGGGGGAGGGAGAGAGACGAGGGAGCGGGCAGAGTGAGCGAAGCGTCGGATCTCAGAGCGAGTGGCAGGAAACCCTAATAGAGGGTCGAGGCATCCGCGGCGGAGCCATATATACCTGGCCCCTCGGACCGTGGCGGGCTTAAGCGAGGTGGGCCGCGAGGGCCCAGGCGGGGCAAGACCCACAGGCCCAGGCGCCACAACCCGCGGGGCGCGGTCACAAGACGTGCCAGACGCCAGAGTGGCCAGAGTGGATGGGCCGGCCAGCCCACTGACCCCCCCCCGGTGCAGCCGGCGGCCCAGCCTGGTCTAGGCGCCCTGAGAGATAGCCAGGCCCATCCAGCTCGGCCGGCCCAGACCGAGCACCTGGCCCAACCCTAGGACCAGGCGCAGTCGACATCTCCGACCCGCCGCAGGGGCGCGCCGCCGCGCGAGGGGGCGACGCCGACGAGGGGGGCGCCGGGGCCGGCAGCTCCGGCCATGCCACGGAGGAACATCCCCGCGTCCGAGCACCCACCGGAGACAGGGCCCGGGCCAAGGGAACCACCGAAGCCCGCCCGCCGCCGCAGACCAACCCCGCCGGCGACCAGATCCGCCGCGCCAAGGCCCGAGGTCCCTTGCCCCCAGGAGCAAAACGACGACCCGAGCCCAGCTCCCGCTGACACGCCGCAAAAGCCACGAAATCCCCCACCGTAGGGCCCGCCGGCACCCGCCTAGTCCCGGTTTGGATCATTAGTCCCGGTTTGGATTCGGCCCGGGACTAATGTGACTATTAGTCCTGGTTTCAATGGCTAGGAGCGGTCGGGGGCATGGGCATCATTAGTCCCGGTTAATTTGGTCTCTATAGTCTCGGTTTGTGGTACAAACCGGGACTAAAAGGATGGTGGCAGGCTGGGGCGCCACGAGCCCATTTAGTCCCGGTTTGTTTGTATAACCAACCGGGACTAAACGGGCTCCTACATAAACCCTTCGTCCAACCCGAGCCCATTCTCTCTGTTTCCCCCTTTCTATCCTTTGTTCTTCTCCTTGCTCGAGCTCTTCCTCCATTTTTGCCAAGATTTGTCGAAATTTGAAGACACCCCATCTATCCAAGTGTTCACAAAGGTTAGCAACTTTGTCCTTTCATCTCTCTTTGCTAGATTAGTTCGTACAATGCTCTATAAGTATAGTGATTTGTGGGTTTTAGTTTGGGAGTAATTATGTGGGAGTTTGTTTGATTTATATGCAATTTGAGCTCAAATTAACTTCTTACTTTGCATGTGTGTACGTGTCGTTTACTTAGTGCATTCTTGTCCCCGTACTAACTACCGTCGATCGCCCGCACTATCCAATCGCCGGTACCACCTTGGTGAGCCTCTTTTTTTTATCATTTTCATTAAAAACAACTTATTTCTATGAATTAGATAGTTGTATAATTTTCTTATTGGTATGATTGTTTGTTATACATAGTGCCATGGTCTTGATATATGTCCCCATCGGCCCTCGTCCGGTTTCTGATTCGGATGTGGTATATTCTTTTTTATAACTATTTATTGCATTTCGCGTTTATGAAAATTATGACCATCAAGTTGACATAGATATTTTTATCTAGGAGGTATGTGAACCGGAAATTGCAACCGATCCTCTTGTCGAGAAGTTAAATTTAGTTGAAAAAGAAAACGAGTATTTGAAAGAAAAAATGAAAAGTATTGAAGAAGAGAAGTTGAAACTGGAGTTGTATGTTGTCGATGTCGTCGATGATCACAAGATCAAGATGGATGCAATGCGCTTGAAGATTAGAAAGATTAGAAAATATGCCATTAATAAAGAGGCTTGGTATCACGCTGTTGGATCAATTGTTACCTTAGTTGGGATCTTGATCGCATTTGTTGTTGCATTTAAATGCTTTAGCTAGATAGTTGTATGTTGTTTTATGAGAATAAATGTGTATGAAATTGTATTAATTTGGTCTTTTTGCTATTGTGTAATTAAGATGAGCCGGCAATGGATGTACGATGACCGATGCTCTCCCCAGTTCATTGATGGTGTGCGTACTTTTCTGCTTGCGGCTGAAGCAAACAAGCATCCGGATGGTTTTATGTGTTGTTCATGTGATGTCTGTAAGAATGATCACAATTACTCTAACTCAAGAGTCATTCACGTCCACCTGTTTACGTCCGGTTTCATGTCCGACTATAACTGTTGGACAAAGCACAGAGAAAGAGGGGTTTTAATGGAAGAGAATGAAGAAGAGGATGATGACATCTATCTTGGCCATGGGTTCCCTGAATACGATGGTACTATGATTCGGTTACCAAATGGGGATATCTCTGATGGCTTCATATCCATGGTAGATTTTCACTATAATATAGTTGTTGTTAAAGTGAAATCTGATCAGAAACTTCCAGAGGCAATTCTGATTAGTGAAGTAATTAGAAGAGCAGCCATGTTAGCGATTGGACGTTTCTATGATCATGACAGAGTGATGTGCGCACAAGGTAAAATCAGAAAACAAGCAAGTACATTCGATTGCTCGGAGCTTCTAGTATCAAGCTGCTAGACGACCATGGTAAGCGCAACTAGAGCACTTTTATCTCTGAATTCACTAAACGAAATGCCAAACTCGTGTTGGTACTTCTCGACATGTTGTACTATCTTGAACTATTTTCTTTAGTTGACATAGATTATATAGTGCCACTTTCATACTAAAAGTTGTTGAAGTAAGTCAAAATGTGCTAGAGGATGATAAAATAGCAGCACATCCTTCTTTTGAAAAGGCCCGAACATGACCTTTAGCATAATCAGATGCTTAAGAACACATAACTTACACCATTACAACCAAATATGTTATAGTGCTTTGAGACATACCACATGATTTTTTCGATGCAAATATATGTTAAGATGTATAATTGAAAACTTAACTTGAATTGTTTTCTTGTCCTATAGCTGTTTGTTGTGAACAATGTGTTTCAGTTTATTGTGCATGATATTTGGTGCAATTTTCTATATCTATTCTCTTATGCTTGGGATGCCATTTGGTCAGCCTATTCATAATTATTTGCTCATTTTTACTAGGCGGGCGTTGGAGGTCCCATTGTAAATTACAGTCGTGATGTTGTGGGCATCAATTTCTACGGAGAGAACCACACACCCTTTCTTTCAATGGGAGTTATTGTAAGATGCTCGGAAAATTGGAGAAGATATGGGTAGACGCATTCCTATACCAACACTGCAAGATAAATTATTTTATCACCATTGCATATGATGATAGTTGTTTTTGATTTGTAGAAAAATAATACGACCTTGGCTTGGAATCATGTACAAGTCTATTGATATGTTGCCACTTCGAGTTTTGGAGAAATGTGCATATCTTGGCAATGGTTTGTATATTTGAGATGTATGAAACTCTTCCTTTTGTCGTTTGTTACTTACTATACTAGTTCATGAAAGATCAAAGCATTTTTTTTAAGGATGATTTTTCTGTGTGGATATCATTTGTAGGAATTTTCACTATTATAAATACAAACTCTTTGGTACTCCTATTATGAGGATTTCTCAACATTTAAGGTATTTATGCACTTGTTATAGAATGGTCTTCAAACACAATTATGATAATTTCTAGAAAAACACAATTTTTAGTAGCAAAAGCATCCCAAATATTACGGTGTGAATGGAATCGACGGAGATACATTTTGGACGTTTTCATGCAAAACTAGTTATTTAGTTTTTTTTTCTATACGCAGGTTTGCTTAGAATGCTAATACTTGACTATATGTGCAATTCTATTTTTTCATGATCTTTATGTGGATTTTAAAATTTCTAGAGTTATGGTAGTGGTATTCAAATTTTGACAATGCAGACTTAATAATTTGGTAATTAGGTGGCTAAGGGATCACCTGCCGATGTAGTTGGGGTTTGTGTTGGTGATGTTTTGGTTGAATATGTTGGAGAAGTCATCTGTACTGCTCCGAAGGTGATTCCTAGCTATTTTAGACAATTGTCATTTTATTATTTGCATTAGTAATGTTTTTTTTATCATATAAATGAAAAGTTTATTAACCACATTTTTTGCATCATGCATAGTTTGGTGCAATGTTGATGGATATGTGTCAGGAACAAGTGGAGGCAGATACTCTAAGAAGCAACTTGACTATCCAGGTATTTTTTTTCTATTGTATTCTAACAATTAGGATTGTTACCATATGTCCTAACCATCGAATATTGAACATTTTCACTAGGTCGTTGTAAGGAATGAAGGAGATGGCAACATAGTGAGGAAGACGTTGCATGCTAATGTTTTATGCGAGTTCAATTACTATAGGTGGTGTATCATTTTCTATGTTGTGGTGTTAATTTTGTTGGAATGCCTTTTAATTTTGATAGTACCTTCTTTGACTTCAGATGGCTAGATCCATTGCCGAACTACAATCGCAATGTATATGCTACGGAACAGTTTATGGAATTATTATAAGGTATGGTGATACTATCCTAAATTTATTTGTTGCTTTTTTAGTTCCATTTGTGTTATCTTGACTAGTTCCTCCTTGGTGGGGCCTAAAATTTGTCCGAACCCACTTCATGCATTGTGTTCTTAAGTATTCCCTCCGTTCCAAAATATAAGATGTATTTGTAATAAAAAAAGTCAGACATGTGCATGTTTGACCAAGTTTCTAGAATGTTGGACCAAGTCTACGATACCTAATTTATATCATTTGATCCACCATGAAAAAAGCTTTCATATTTTATCTATTAGGTATTCGAGATGTTAATATATTCTTCTATAAACTTGGTCGAACATTTAATCATTTGACTTGCATGAAAAATTATGCACCTTATATTCTGGAACGGCTGGAGTATGCTGGTTCTTTCCCAACACTTGCAACTTATGCTCATGTGTTTTTTGCCACCTCCCCCCCTTGCAGCATGTTGTTCTTTTATTGGTACTCATGTCCATGTATGTGGTATTGCTTTTACACTCAATAGGAGACAAAGTCTAGGTTTTGTTGAACATAATGGGATTTCCCTTCCTACTGCATGTACTGATGTTTATTTAGCTCCCTCTCTAATGGCATCGCACTGAGAAACGTCAACCTTATGACAAGTATTTTTTTTGTTAATGACGTGTTCACAAGAAGGTGGTATTGCATCAACAAATACGAAGATGCACCCGATACTACGTCCTCATGGGTGGAAAAAGTAAATAACAATTTTCTAGTGTGAAAAATGTTTCATCAATATTAGTCATGTAAATATATTTGAGCCAGACACTGTCAGGCCCAAGATGCGATTATATCTCGATCACTAGATAAAATTTGTGATTGAAGCACAACCACATTTCAGGCGTTTAGCAAGATGGATATCATTACATCGTACCATTACATACATACATGGGGATACAACAAATCATACAAGTCACATGAATACAACAACATCATATACAAAACATCCAACTACGGATGCAAACATGAAAAGCACAAAGACATCCATCCTGCTATCCCAGGCTGCCGACCAGGAACCTAACCCAAGACTGGCGAAGAAGAAGAAGAAGAAAGAACTCCAACACAAAGAACATCGCTCTCGCGTCAATTCATCGGAAACCTGCACCTGCAACTGTTGTTGTAGTATCTGTGAGCTACGAGGACTCAGCAATCCCATAACCATGGGTATCAAGACTAGCAAAGCTTTATTGGGTATGGAGAGGTTAAGTGGTGAGGTTACAGCAATGGCTAAGAAAAAAATATGGTGGCTAACTTACGAGTACAAGAATAAGATGAGCATCTACGCAAACGGTCGCAAACTAGTAATGACCGCTAAATATCCTGAACTACCTACGAGTCAAACATAACCCCACCATGTTCTCTTGTCAAAGTGAAAAGAGACGATCACGGTTAATCACGCGGTTGTGTGTTTTATTCCGGATCCTCTGACAAGTTTTCTACAACCGGACATTAACAAATTCCCATCTGCCACATAACCGCGGGCACGGCTTTCGAAAGATCATAACCCTGCAGGGGTGTCCCAACTTAGCCCATCACAAGCTCACGATCCGCGGAGTCGCAACTCCATGTTGGGAAGACCCGAGTATTCTCGGAATCCTGTGCTCAAGATATTTCGACAAAGGTAAAACTAATCCAGCAAGACCTCCCGACGTGCCGACACCCTGATGAGAGCCGTGCGTATCTCGTCTCAGGCCACGATATGGTGAGCTAACTTTACGAATCGCTGAAGTCCAAGTTGCCAAGGGAGCGTCGCAAGGTGCTCTAGGTTGGACCAACACTCATGAGGAGCAGTGGCCCGGGGGTTGATTAAGAGTCCTCGGGTGCTAGCCGGTCCCTATGCAAGTTTTTAGTTATTAGGCAAATGTAGTACCAAAGTTGGGTCTTGCTGGAAAAGCTTTAAGCAGTGCGAATTATCAAGGGGGGCCCATAAACCCCAACCATGTTAGGAACGCAAAATCAAGGAACATAACGCCGGTTTATCGGTTCTTAAGGCGGCATGAGTGGAGCAAAACACCGAGCAAAAGGCCAAGCCTTCCACCCATTGCCAAGTATATAGGTGCATTAATTTAATTAATAGATGTTGTGATATTCCAACAACATCCAACTCCAACATGTAGCAATCTTCATCTTCACCTGCAACTAACAACGCTATAAGAGGGGTTGAGCAAGCGGGTAACATAGCCAGACAACGGTTTGCTGGGAAGGTATCGAAGGTTAGAGGTTTCATGGCAACAAGGAGAGGCTGACAACAAAGATATAGGTAGCGTGACATATAGCGATAGCATCGAGACAACTAGCATAGCAATGATAGTAAAGGTATCCAAGGGGACGGTCATCTTGCCTGCAATCCTGCAAGGAAGAAGAACGAGTCCATGAAGAAGACGAAGAAGAAGCCACGAAGACGAACCAAGTGTAGTCGAATGAATAATCAAGATAGCAATGAAACAAGCACTAACGAGAAGAATCAAGCAACACGGTAAACACACCACACAAGAACATGACAAAATGCCCAACCATGTATGATGCAAGACAAGTCTATATGATGCAAAACATGGCAAGGGATGAAGCATGCAATAACACACAACAAGGCAAGTTTTAAATGAGGCCAGAAAACAACATATAACCATTCCGGTAAGTCCTCATATGCACATTTCGAAATTGGTCCAGATCTGAACAAACCTTAAGTTAAAGTTGTTGAACAACAAGTTAACATGCACCATGATGATCCACTCGAAATTCTAGTCAAGTTACATATCAAGTTCATTTAATTCGGAGTTACAACCTAGAAGATATGAGCGAAACAAGGCAAGCATGTCAAAGATACAAGATGCTTTCAAAAAACAAGTAAACACACTCCAAACAGGTATTCAACATGGTATTATGCATCTTCATGCAAAAACACACAAGTTTCATATAAAGCACACCCAAAACGGAGCAACGGTTCAACACATACACGCGAAACAAGATATAACAACAATCAGCCCAAAACAGCAAGTAGGCATGTAGTTGACATCAAAACAACATGATACAATAACATTTCATGGCAACAAAGGGCATGGCAAGCATGTACATGTCCAGCACTACAACCATGACCAATGAGCTACTACAAAACACCACTAGAACATGCTCAAAACATCATGGCAAGATTGCAAAAGATAACAGTTTCACAGACTTAGTGAAATAAACTACACACGGCAGCAACAACGACAAGTAGGCATGTTTGCAAGCTTGTGCAACTCATCTAAAAGCATATCATGGCAAGTGAATATAACCAACAGTAAGTAGACATGTTTATGAAGCTACTCATGGCAAGAAAATGGTCATAGGATGCTTAGAACACTAGCTATTCACATGGCACAACTGAACTTGCTGATAATAGACTGATAGAAACATTTTATAGCAATTTGAGATCCAGAAATAAACAAGCTACAGCAGGTCATATATGCAACCAAGGGCATGGATGGATAGAGCATAACATGTAAATACAGACATGATCATTGTACAACCCAAAACATTCATGGATTTGAGTGGGGCATCAAGCAAACATGGCATCAGGTTATCAGAGCTTCAGACTTAGCAGTTTTCAACAAGTCATAGAAATCAGCAACAACGAGTAGGCCACTTTACAAGCTTGTTGGAGTCACCAGAAGGCATAACATGGAAAACTAATTACATCACATCAAATATGGCATGATTGTGCTTCCAAAACACATTGACATATAGCTCAAACAAAAATCACACATAAAGATATGAAAAAGACAAATCAGCATCTCATAACAAGTTTCAGCACTTAACAGCCACATGCACTTTTGCAACAGAGATAAACATGGCAATATGACACCTAACATGGATACTACAGCAACCATCATGTAGAGCACTTCACAATGAACATTTTGACATATCATACACTCCATTTGGACAAACATGCACAAAGATACAACCTCACAAACATGGTAACATATTGTTGACAGAAAACAAGACTTGACACTAACATCACATAACAGTTTTGCAACGAAGATTAAGACATCAAGATGAACAGTAACATGCATGAAAATGCGAGTAACATGTAGAGCACATCACCACGAACATTTGGACTTATCATTTGCTCAATTTGGATAAACATGCACAAAGATACCACCCTCACAAGATGCATACATAATATGAATTTTTCAGGACTTAGCCGTTTTTAACCCAGGGAAAAAAATAGTGCGAGCGCCGTTTTACTAAACGACGCTCGGTCGCAAGATTGCGGGCTGGCTGGGGCTCACCTTGCGGGGTGTGGCCCAGGTGGAGAAGGAGGCCGGGCAGGCCGGGAAAGAGGAGACGGGCCGGCCCGGCTGGGCCGTGGGGAGGAGCAGGCCGGCTGCGCCCGCAGCGAGGCTGGCCCACGACGACAGCGTTCGAGCGGGACGAGCTTCCCAGCTCGATCCTGTGCCCGGCGGCAACCGTGACGAACGCCGGCGAGGGGCGGTGCAAAGAGGACTGGAGAGGTCGAGGAAGGGCAGGTCCGAGGCTGGGCTTCCCAGATCCGGCCGGAGGAGGTCGGATCCGGCGACTGCCGGTGCCGGGGCGGCGAGATCCGACAAGGTCGAGGCCGAGCCGGACTCGAGGCGGCTGACCACGGCGAGGCAGAGGCACAGGGCGCGCGGTGGCGGCAGAGTGGCAGCGGGGACGACGGCCTACGAGCGGGAGGCGCGGCGGCTCCCGGCGGCGGCGACGCTCGACGAAACGGCCGCGGGGCGAGGAGCAGGCGCAAGGCGGCGCTGGTGCGGCGGCGGGGCAGATCGGGAGGGAGCGGGGAGCCGGGCGCGGGCAGGGCGCGGGCCGCGGCGGCGACAGCTTCGGGCACGGGCGGGCCCGATCTGGGCCTGCAGGGCCGCGGCGGCGGGAGAAGCCAGGGAGGCGACGTGGCACGCTCCCATTGGCCCAGGACGCGGTTGGTGGCGGCGCAGATGACTTGGCGGCGGCCAAGGGGCGGTGGGGTAGGGGTTAGGCGCTGATTTTGAGGAGGGAGGAAGGAAAGGCCAAATATGGCATCTAGGGGGTGTATATATAAGGAAGGGGTTAGGGTTAGGGGGTTTAGCTCCGTTTTGGACGCTCGGATCGTGATCTGACGGTCCAGAGCGGAGGGAAAGCCTAGGAGGGCTAGATGGGCTGTGTAGAGGGGGTTGTGGGGAGAGAAAAGTAAAGGCCCGTGGGGGTTTTCGGAGACGAAAAACGTCTGACTAATTAACCGGCAACGATGCCGCTATACTTATCCATAGGGCTATCAAAAGGACTCCGAATGCGATGAAATTTGGCAGGCGACCTGTCTACACTATACTATGACCACACGCCAAGTTTTATCCCATTCCGAACACATTTTTTGGCCACTTATAAAATAAATATTCGGAGGTGCCGCGGGCGTGTGCAAGTGTGTCTGGGCTCAGAACAGACAACGGAGAGGACGAGGGGGTTTTGGCCGGATGCAAGTTTTGAAAACATGCTGATGACAATGCACATGATGACATGGCAAAATGCAACACACAAGCAGATGACATGGCAACGACGACGAATAACTGGCTGACACCTGGCGCATCTGTCTCGGGGCATCACAACACTCCCCTACTAACAAGAGATCTCGTCCTGAGATCTTAGGAACGAGACAGAAGGGAAAAGGAACAAGGTGAAACCAAAGAACCCTGAGAGGATGAGCCATTTGAAAGGAAGAACACAACAGAGGTGAACGAGATTGAGAAGCTCTGTTATAAAGGAGGAACAAGGAAGAGTACGAGAGTCTTGACGGTAGAGAGACAAGAATCAAGAGCCAAAGGAACAAGAATAAATTCGAAAAAACCACTCCGGTTACACGAGATAGACAAGGGATGAGAACAAGAAAAAAATAGGCAGCACTCCGGTTGCGCGAGAATGGAATAGAACATGAACTTGAAAAGATGGAACGATTCATGACGAGATGAACAAGAAAATGCCTCCGGAAGAATTAAAGAATGGAATGAGAAGAAAAGGGGAAATAACACATCTTCTAGCACAATGATTTTGAAGGCATCCTTAGAAGGAGGGATTGAATGGAGTTGTTGAGAAAATCAACAACAAAAGAATAAGCTTGTTGTGGACTTATGGAAATCATCCTGAAACTTGAGGTGATAATATGCTGCAACCAAAGTATTGATGAGCTGAGAAGAGCGAAAATGCGAAACTCCACTTCAAAAGAATACAGAGAATTATTGCACTTCAAGACGCGAGAAGAAGAATACTTGGGCTGCAACAGAAGAACTTAATGAACACTAGAAGAATGAATTAAATCATGAAGAACCACCATGAAGAACTCCGGTAACAAAAGGATGATGAGATACAAATAAGGGATGTAAAGAATAAGATTAAAGCCTTGTGATGAGTTAGACGGGGTTCCGACGAGAAGGCTGAGAATCTATGAACTCCAGAAAGAAAAGATGAAAGCACTTGGGACTAGAATTTATTCATCAAGAACAAATTCTGAGGGAAAGGATTAAACAACTTGATGAATAAGAATTATGTTATGCTTATCCTCCACCAATTAATTTGATGAGAAGCAATGGATTTGCATATCACTTATTCACATTGAAAAGGATTAAGGACATGATATATCGCGAACTTGCGAAAATCTTCACGGAACACCGGTAGGATTGGAATAAAAACGAATGGATTGGTATGATAACACCGGAAAAGAACTATTGAGCAAACCACGGTAAGAATTGAAGCCAAGTGAAGAAAAAGAACGAACCACAGGGAAGAATTAAAATCGAGTGATGAAAGAGAACAAGCCATCGAGAAGAATTGAAATTGAGTGAATACAAGAGAATGAATCACCGGGAAGAATAAGCACTTGGGGAAATTAGATACAAGAGAATGAAGAGATCGCGAACTGTTTAAAGAATACTTGAACGAAGCGCCGGACGGATGTGAGATGAACGAAGAGGCATCAATGAAGAATATTTGGAGGGCGAAGTTGAAAACTAAAAATGAAGAAATCTTCTGAATGATGGCATTCAGAGGATCACAATGGAAAAGAATTCATGAAATACTCCGGATGTGAGCCGAAATAATTTGTCGCGATTCGAACAATTTGAGGGGATAGAATTACGCTTGAACGACAGATCTTCGAGAGACGGACAAGATTTGGAGGAAAACTGTTCTTCGGTCTTTAAAAGACGACGAGGAACACCACCAAGAATTGCTGAGATACTCCGGATGAATGAAAAGAGGAGATGTTGAACCAACGATGACAAGAATTGAAAGCGATTTTCAGAAGGCATGTGACTGATGGAATCCATTTTTACATTACAATTCAAAATAATTTGGGAATCACTCCGGAAGAATTAGAAGAGTCAGGTAAGATCCTGGGAAAAGGCCTGTCGGTTATGAGCCCACCGAAGAGAAAACACCGTTGAAAAGGATTATTCGAGTGAGAAATGATGCATTGGAACGTTTGAAAGACCTGAATGAGGTGACTACCTCGAATAAATTAGAACACAGACGAATCTCCTGGAATGTCTTCGGAACTCCGGAACAATCAAATGGCGAGAGATGAACGAGCAAGGGTAAAACGTTTGAGCAATGGAAAAGATTAAGATCAACACCGAAAACTTGAATTGAATCCACCGGAGAAGTAAAGAGATGAAGAATGACGACGAGACGAGAATTCATCGGAGAAGAAAAGAGATGAAGGATGACAAATTAGACAAGAATTCACCAGTTGAAACAATTGAGGAAAGAAAGCAAAGGATTCACACGAGTAGGATGGATACTCGATTAAGGACTTCAACTCAAAGAAGAAAAAGGGTGGGCAGGTGGGAAAAAGAAAGACCACTTCGGACGGGGAAAACGACGCCGGTTGGAAAGAACTGAGGATTGAACTTGCAAAAGACGAAGAGGGTCGACTAAATTTGACGAGAATTGCACCGGATGAAAGGGCTGACATCGCAACGAACGAAAACTAATCGCGTGATCCTAAAAAAAATTGAAGGGGAAGAGGAGTAATTCAAAACACCTACGTCAAGATTCCTCACCATAGCGACGAAGAGGCTTTGGAGTAAAAAGAATTCCTACTCTCCGATATAACTAGACTCCAAAATAGTTTTCAGCTAGACTCAACAACGGCCAAGCTACGATCAATCAAGGGGGCTCCTATGGTCGGTCGAGGCTACGATACCAACTTGTCAGGCCCAAGATGCGATTATATCTCGATCACTAGATAAAATTTGTGATTGAGGCACAACCGCATTTCAAGCGCTTAGCAAGATGGATATCATTACATCGAACCATTACATCCATACATGGGGATACAACAAATCATACAAGTCACATGAATACAACAACATCATATACAAAACATCTGACTACGGATGCAAACATGAATAGAACAAAGACATCCATCCTGCTATCCCAGGCTGCCGACCAGGAACCTAACCCAAGACTGAAGAAGAAGAAGAAGAAAGAACTCCAACACAAATAACATCGCTCTCGCGTCAAGTCATCGGAAACCTGCACCTGCAACTATTGTTGTAGTATCTATGAGACACGAGGACTCAGCAATGCCATAACCATGGGTATTAAGACTAGCAAAGCTTTATTGGGTATGGAGAGGTTAAGTGGTGAGGTTGCAGCAACGGCTAAGCAAAAAATATGGTGGCTAACTTACGAGTACAAGAATAAGATGATCATCTACGCAAACGGTCGCAAACTAGTAATGATTGATAAAGATCCTGAACTACCTACGAGTCAGACATAACCCCACCGTGTTCTCTTGTCAAAGTGAAAAGAGACGGTCACGGTTACTCACGCGGTTGTGTGTTTTATTTTGGATCCTCTGACAAGTTTTCCACAACCGGACATTAACAAATTCCCATCTGACACATAACCGCGGGCACGGCTTTCGAAAGATCATAACCCTGCAGGGGTGTCCCAACTTAGCCCATCACGAGCTCACGATCTGCGGAATCGCAACTCCATGTTGGGAAGACCCGAGTATTCTCGGAATCTCGTGCTCAAGATATTTCGACAAAGGTAAAACTAATCCAGCAAGACCTCCCGACGTGCTGACACCCTGATAAGAGCCGCGCGTATCTCGTCTCAGGCCACGATCGGATGAGCTAAGCTTACGGATCACTGAAGTCCAAGTTGCCAAGGGAGCATCGCAAGGTGCTCTAGGTTGGACCAACACTCATGAGGAGCACTGGCCCTGGGGTTGATTAAGGGTCCTCGGGTGCTAGCCAGTCCCTATGCAAGTTTTTAGTTATTAGGCAAATGTAGTACCAAAGTTGGGTCTTGCTGGAAAAGCTTTAAGCAGTGCGAATTATCAAGGGGGGCCCATAAACCCCAACCGTGTTAGCAACGCAAAATCACGGAACATAACGCCGGTTTATCGGTTCTTAAGGCGGCATGAGAGGAACAAAACACCGAGCAAAAGGCCAAGCCTTCCACCCATTGCCAAGTATATAGGTGCATTAATTTAATTAATAGATATTGTGATATTCCAACAACATCCAGATCCAACATGGAGAAATCTTCATCTTCACCTGCAACTAACAACGCTATAAGAGGGGTTGAGCAAGTGTGTAACATAGCCAAACAACGGTTTGCTGGGAAGGTATCAAAGGTTAGAGGTTTCATGGCAACGAGGAGAGGCTGCAACAAAGAGATAGGTAGCGTGACATATAGCGATAGTATCGAGAGAACTAGCATAGCAATGATAGTAAAGGTATCCAAGGGGATGGTCATCTTGCCTGGAATCCCGCAAGGAAGAAGAATGAGTCCATGAAGAAGACGAAGAAGAAGCCACGAAGCCGAACCAAATGTAGTCGAATGAATCATCACGATAGCAACGAAACAAGCACTAACGAGAAGAAGCAAGCAACACGGTAAACACACCACACAAGAACATGACAAATTGCCCAACCATGTATGATGCAAGACAAGTCTATATGATGCAAAACATGGCAAGGGATGAAGCATGCAAGATCACACAACAAGGTAAGTTTAAATGAGGCCAGAAAACAACATATTACCATTCCGGTAAGTCCTCATATGCACATTTCGAAATTGGTTCAGGTCTGAACAAACCTTAAGTTAAAGTTGTTAAACAACAAGTTAACATGCACCATGATAATCCACTCGAAATTCTTGTCAAGTTACATATCAAGTTCATTTAATTCGGAGCTACGGCCTAGAAGATATGAGCAAAACAGCGCAAGCATGTCAAAGATACAAGATGCTTTCAAACAACAAGTAAACTCACTCCAAACAGGTATTCACCATGTTATTATGCATCTTCATGCAAAAACACACAAGTTTCATATAAAGCACACCCAAAATGGAGCAACGGTTCAACACATACTCGTGAAACAAGATATAACAACAATCAGCCCAAAATAGCAAGTAGGCATGTAGTTGACATCAAAACAACATGATACAATAACATTTCATGGCAACAAAGGGCATGGCAAGCATGTACATGTCCAGCACTACAAGCATGACCAATGAGCTACTACAAAACACCACTAGAACATGCTCAAAACAGCATGGCAAGATTGCAAAAGATAACGGTTTCATAGACTTAGTGAAATAAACTACACACGATAGCAACAACGACAAGTAGGCATGTTTGCAAGCTTGTGCAACTCATCTCAAAGCATATCATGGCAAGTGAATATAACCAACAGCAAGAAGACATGTTTATGAAGCTACTCATGGCAAGAAAATGGTCATAGGATACATAGAACACTAGCTATTCACATGGCAAAACTGAACTTGCTGATAACAGGCTGACAGAAACATTTTATAGCAATTTGAGAGTCAGATATAAACAAGCTACAACATGCCATATATGCAAACAAGAGCATGGATGGATAGAGCATAACATGGAAATCAATACATGATCATTGGACAACCCAAAACATTCATGGATTTGAGTGGGGCATCAAGCAAACATGACATCAGGTTATAACAGCTTCAGACTTAGCAGTTTTCAACAAGTCATAGAAATCAGCAACAACGAGTAGGCCACTTTACAAGCTTGTTGCAATCACCATAAGGCATAACATGGAAAACTAATTACATCACAACAAAGATGGCATGATTGTGCTTCCAAAATATATTGACATATAGCTCAAACAAAATTCACACATAAAGATACGAAAAAGAAAAATCAGCATCTCATAACAAGTTTCAGCACTTAACAGTCACATGCACTTTTGCAACAGAGATAAACATGGCAATATGACACCTAACATGAATGCTACATCAACCATCATGTAGAGCACTTCACAATGAACATTTTGACATATCATACACTCCATTTGGACCAACAGGCACAAAGATACAACCTCACAAACATGGTAACATATTGTTGACAGAAAACAAGACTTGACACTAACATCACATAGCAGTTTTGCAACGAAGATTAAGACATCAAGATGAATAGTAACAAGCATGCAAATGCGACTAACATGTAGAGCACATCACCATGAACATTTGGACATATCATTTGCTCAATTTGGATAAACATGCACAAAGATACCACCCTCGCAAGATACATACATAATATGAAGTTTTCAGGACTTAGCCGTTTTTAGCCCAGGGAAGAAAATAGAGAGAGCGTCGTTTTACTAAAGACGCTCGGGCGCAAGTTTGCGGGCTAGCTGGGGCTCACCTTGCGGGTCGTGGCCCACGTGGAGAAGGAGGCCGAGCAGGCCGGGACAGAGGAGACGGGCCGGTCCGGCTGGGCTGTGGGGACGAGCAGGCCGGCTAGGCCTACGGCGGGGCTGGCCCACGACGACGGCGGTCGAGCGGGACGCGCTTCCCAGCTCGATCCCGTGCCCGGCGGCGACCGCGACGAACGCCAGCGAGGGGCCGCGCGAAGAGGACTGGCGAGGTCGGGGAAGGGCAGGTCCGAGGCTGGGCTTCCTATATCCGGACGAAGGAGGTCAGATCCGGCGACTGCCGGTACCGAGGCGGCGTGATCCGACGAGGTCGAGGTAAGGCATGTGACTGATGGAATCCATTCTTACATCACAATTCAAAATAATTTGGGAATCACTCCAGAAGAATTAGAAGAGTCAGGTAGGATCCTGGGAAAAGACCTGTGGGTTATGAGCCCATCGAAGAGAAAACACCGTTGAAAAGGATTATTCGAGTGAGAAACGATGCACCGGAATGTTTGAAAGACTCGAATGAGATGACTACCTCGAATAAATTAGAACACAGACGAATCTCCTAGAATGTCTTCGGATCTCCGGAACAATTAAATGGCGAGAGATGAACGAGCAAGGGTAAAACATTTGAGCAATGGAAAAGAATAAGATCAACACCCAAAACTTGAATTGAATCCATCGGAGAAGAAAATAGATGAAGAATGACGACGAGACGAGAATTCATCGGAGAAGAAAAGAGATGAAGGATGACAAACTAGACAAGAATTCACGAGTTGAAACAATTGGGGAAAGAAAGCAAAGGATTCACACGAGTAGGATGGATACTCGATTAAGGACTTCGACACAAAGAAGAAAAAGGGTGGGCGGGTGGGAAAAAGAAAGACCACTTCAGACGGGGAAAACGACGCCGGTTGCAAAGAACTGAGGATTGAACTTGCAAAAGACAAAGAGGGTCGACTAAATTTGACGAGAATTGCACCGGATGAAAGAGCTGACATCGCAACGAACGAAAACTAACCGCTTGATCCTAAAAAAAATTGAAGGGGAAGAGGAGTAATTCAAAACACCTACGTCAAGATTCCTCAACAGAGTGACGAAGAGGCTGAGGAGTAAAAAGAATTCCTACTCTCCGATATAACTAGACTCCAAAATAGTTTTCAGCTAGACTCAACAACGGCCAAGCTACGATCAATCAAGGGGGCTCCTATGGTCGGTCGAGGCTCTGATACCAACTTGTCAGGCCCAAGATGCGATTCTATCTCGATCACTAGATAAAATTTATAATTGAGGCACAGCCGCATTTCAGGCGCTTAGCAAGGTGGATATCATTACATTGTACCATTACATACATACTGTTGGAGATATGCCCTAGAGGCAATAATAAAAGTATTATTATTATATCTCCTTGTTCATGATAATTGTCTGTTATTCATGCTTGAATTGTATTGTACGGAAATAGCGATACATGTGTGAATACACAGACCACAATGAGTCCCTGGTAAGCCTCTAGTAACCAGCTCGTTGATCAACAGATGGTCACGGTTTCCTGACCATGGATATGAGATGTCAGTGATAACGGGATCACATCATTAGGAGAATGATGTGATGGACAAGACCCAAACTTGAGCATAACACGAGATCGTATAGTTCGTAATGCATAAGCTTTTCGGTGTCAAGTATTTATTCCTTAGACCATGAGGTTGTACAACTCCCGGATACCGTAGGAGTGCTTTGGGTGTGCCAACCGTCACAACGTAACTGGGTGGCTATAAAGGTACGCATCGGGTATCTCCGAAAGTGTCTGTTGAGTTGGTACGAACCGAGACTGGGATATTGTCACTCCGTATGACGGAGAGGTACCTCTGGGCCCACTCGGTAAGTCATCATCATGAGCTCAATGTGACTAAGTAGTTAGTCACGGGATGATGAATTACGGATCGAGTAAAGAGACTTGCCATGACGAGATTGAACAAGGTATCGGGGATACCGACGATCAAATCTCGGGCAAGTACCGTACCGATGGACAAAGGGAATAACATACGGGATTGAGTGAATCCTTGACACAGTGGTTCATCCGATGAAGATCATCGAGGAACACGTGGGAACCAACATGGGTATCCAGATCCCGCTGTTGGTTATTGACCGGAGAGTGGTCTCGGTCATGTCTACGTGTCTCCCGAACCCGTAGGGTCTACACACTTAAGGTTCGGTAACGCTAGGGTCGTAGAGATTAATGCACGTGGAAACCCGAATGTTGTTCGGAGTCCCGGATGAGATCCCGGACGTCACGAGGAGTTCCGGAATGGTCCGGAGGTAAAGATTGATATATGGGAAGTCCAGTTTCGGCCAACGGGTGATCTCCGGGGGTCACCGGGAGCGTCCCGGGACCACCGGAGGGGCCCCGGGGGTCCACCGGGTGGGGCCACCCATCCAGGTGGGGCCCCCAGGCCGCAAGGGGATGTGTGCAGCCCCCTGGGCTGGCGCACCACCAAGGGAGGCCCACCTCCCCTGCGCCTAGGGATAAACCCTAAGGGGAGGGGGGGCCACCACTTGCCTTGGGGGAGGGGGACTCCTCCCTGGCCACCGCCCCCCCTTGCAGATTGGATCTGCAAGGGGCTGGCGCCCCCCTGGCCCCCTATATATATGTGGGGGGGGGAGAGGGCAGCCGCACCTCAGCCCTGGCGCCTCTCCCCCTCCCGTCACACCTCCCAACTCCTTTGCAGGGCAGCCCGACGAAGCCCTGCTGCGATCTCCACTGCATCCGTCATCACGCCGTCGTGCTGCCGGATCTCTGACGACTTCTCCTCCCCCCTTGCTGGATCAAGAAGGAGGTGACGTTGCTGCACCGTACGTGTGTTGAATGCGGAGGTGCCGTCCGTTCGGCGCTAGATCATCGGTGACGAAGAACGTGAAGAGTACGACTACTTCATCCTTGCTTCGTTGAAAGCTTCCGCACGCGATCTACATAACGGTATGTAGATGCACTCTTAGTTGCTCGTTGCTAGATGTCTCCATACTTGGATCTTGGTGAAGACTTAGAATTTTTTTTGATTTATGCTACGTTCCCCAACACATACATGGGGATACAACAAATCATACAAGTCACATGAATACAACAACATCATATACAAAACATCCGACTACGGATGCAAATATGAAAAGCACAAAGACATCCATCCTCCTATCTCAGGCTGCCGACCAGGAACCTAACCTAAGACTGACGAAGAAGAAGAAGAAAGAACTCCAAGACAAATAACATCGCTCTCGCGTCTAGTCATCGGAAACCTGCACCTGCAACTGTTGTGGTAGTATCTGTGAGCCACGAGGACTCAGCAATCCCGTAACCATGGGTATCAAGACTACCAAAGCTTTATTCGGTATGGAGAGTTTAAGTGGTGAGGTTGCAGCAGCGGCTAAGCAAAAAATATGGTGGCTAACTTACGAGTACAAGAATAAGATGAGCATCTACGCAAACGGTCGCAAACTAGTAATGATCGCTAAAGATCCTGAACTACCTACGATTCAAACATAACCCCACCGTGTTCTCTTCTCAAAGTGAAAAGAGACAGTCACGGTTACTCACGCGGTTGTGTCTTTTATTTCAGATCCTCTGACAAGTTTTCTACAACCAGACATTAACAAATTCCCATCTGCCACATAACCGCGGGCACGGCTTTCGAAAGATCATAACCCTGCAGGGTTGTCCCAACTTAGCCCATCACACGCACACGATCTGCGGAGTCGCAACTCCATGTTGGGAAGACCCAAGTATTCTCGGAATCCCGTGCTCAAGATATTTTGACAAAGGTAAAACTAATCCAGCAAGACCTCTCGACGTGCCGACACCCTGATAAGAGCCGCGCGTATCTCGTCTCAGGCCACGATCGGATGAGCTAAGCTTACGGATGGCTGAAGTCCCAGTTGCCAAGGGAGCGTCGCAAGGTGCTCTAGGTTGGACCAACACTCATGAGGAGCACTGGCCCGGGGGTTGATTAAGAGTCCTCGGGTGCTAGCTGGTCCCTATGCAAGTTTTTAGTTATTAGGCAAATGTAGTACCAAGGTTGGGTCTTGCTGGAAAAGCTTTAAGCTGTGCGAATTATCAAGGGGGGCCCATAAACCCCAACCGTGTTAGCAACACAAAATCAAGGAACATAACACCGGTTTATCAGTTCTTAACGCGGCATGAGTGGAACAAAACACGGAGCAAAAGGCCAAGCCTTCCACCCATTGCCAAGTATATAGGTGCATTAATTTAATTAATAGATATTGTGATATTCCAACAACATCCAGCTCCAACATGGAGCAATCTTCATCTTCACCTGCAACTAACAACGCTATAAGAGGGGTTGAGCAAGCGGGTAACATAGCTAAACAACGGTTTGCTGGGAAGGTATCAAAGGTTAGAGGTTTCATGGCAACGAGGAGAGGCTGACAACATAGAGATAGGTAGCATGACATATAGCGATAGCATCGAGACAACTAGCATAGCAATGATAGTAGAGGTATCCAAGGGGACGGTCATCTTGCCTGGAATCCCGCAAGGAAGAAGAATGAGTCCGTGAAGAATACGAAGAAAAATCCACGAAGACAAACCAAGTGTAGTCGAACGAATCCTCGCGATCGCAACAAAACATGCACTAACGAGAAGATGCAAGCAACACGGTAAACACACCACACAAGAACATGACATAATGCCCAACCATGTATGATGCAAGACAAGTCTATATGATGCAAAACATGGCAAGGGATGAAGCATGCAAGAACACACAACAAGGCAAGTTTAAATGAGGCCAGAAAACAACATATAACCATTCAGGTACGTCCTCATATGCACATTTTTAAATTGGTCCAGATCTGAACAAACCTTAAGTTAAAGTTGTTAAACAGCAAGTTAACATGCACCATGATGATCCACTCGAAATTCTAGTCAAGTTACATATCAAGTTCATTTAATTCGGAGCTACGGCCTAGAAGATAAGAGCAAAACAAGGCAAGCATGTCAAAGATACAAGATGCTTTCAAACAACAAGTAAACACACTCCAAACAGATATTCAATATGTTTTTATGCATCTTCATGCAAAAACACACAAGTTTCATATAAAGCAAACCCAAAACGGAGCAACGGTTCAACACATACACGTGAAACAAGATATAACAACAATCAGCCCAAAACAGCAAGTAGGCGTGTAGTTGACATCAAAACAACATGATACAATAACATTTCATGGCAACAAAGGGCATGGCAAGCATGTACATGTCCAACACTACAAGCATGACCAATGAGCTACTACAAAACACCACTAGAACATCCTCCAAACATCATGGCAGGATTGCAAAAGATAACGGTTTCACAGACTTAGTGAAATAAACTACACATGGCAGCAACAACGACAAGTAGGCATGTTTGCAAGCTTGTGCAACTCATCTCAAAGCATATCATGGCAAGTGAATATAACCAACAACAAGAAGACATGTTTATGAAGCTACTCATGGCAAGAACATGGTCATATGATGCATAGAACACTAGCTATTCACAAGGCAAAATTGAACTTGCTGATAATAGGCTGACAGAAACATTTTATAGCAATTTGAGAGCAAGATATAAACAAGCTATAGCAGGCCATATATGCAAACAAGGGCATGGATGGATAAAGCATAACATGGACATAAAGACATGATCATTGGACAACCCAAAACATTCATGGATTTGAGTGAGGCATCAAGCAAACATGGCATTAGGTTATAAAAGTTTCAGACTTGGTAGTTTTCAACAAGTCATAGAAATCAGCAACAACGAGTAGGCCACTTTACAAGCTTGTTGCAATCATCACAAGGCATAACATGGAAAACTAATTACATCACAGCAAAGATGGCATGGTTGTGCTTCCAAAATATATTGACATATAGCTCAAACAAAAATCACACATAAAGATATGAAAAAGACAAATCAGCATCTCATAACAAGTTTCAGCACTTAATAGCCACATGCAGTTTATGAAGCTACTCATGGCAAGAAAATGGTCATAGGATACATAGAACACTAGCTATTCACATGGCAAAACTGAACTTGCTGATAACAGGCTGACAGAAACATTTTATAACAATTTGAGAGTCAGATATATACAAGCTACAGCAGGCGATATATGCAAACAAGGGCATGGATGGATAGAGCATAACATGGAAATCAAGACATGATCATTGGACAACCCAAAACATTCATGGATTTGAGTGGGGCATCAAGCAAACATGACATCAGGTTATAACAACTTCAGACTTAGCAGTTTTCAATAAGTCATAGAAATCAGCAACAACGAGTAGGACACTTTACAAGTTTGTTGCAATCACCACAAGGCACAACATTGAAAACTAATTAGATCATAGCAAAGATGGCATGATTGTGCTTCCAAAACATATTGACATATAGCTCAAACAAAAATCACACATAAAGATACGAAAAAGAAAAATCAGCATCTCATAACAAGTTTCAGCACTTAACATCCACATGCACTTTTGCAACAGACATAAACATGGCAATATGACACCTAACATGAATGCTACATCAACCATCATGTAGAGCACTTCACAATGAACATTTTGACATATCATACACTCCATTTGGACCAACATGCACAAAGATACAACCTCACAAACATGGTAACATATTGTTGACAGAAAACAAGACTTGACACTAATATCACATAGCAGTTTTGCAACAAAGATTAAGACATCAAGATGAACAGTAACATGCATGCAAATGCAACTAACATGTAGAGCACATCACCACAAACATTTGGACATATCATTTGCTCAATTTGGATAAACGTGCACAAAGATACCACCCTCACAAGATGCATACATAATATGATTTTTTCAGGACTTAGCCGTTTTTAACCTAGGGAAAAAAATAGAGAGAGTGTCGTTGTTGGCCATGGCCCAGGTGGAGAAGGAGGTCGGGCAGGCCGGGACAGAGGAGACGGGCCGGCCCGAATGGGTCGTGGGGAGGAGAAGGTCGGCTGGGCCCGTAGCGGGGCTGGCCCACGACGACGGCGGTCGAGCGGGACAAGCTTCCCAGCTTGATCCCGTGCCCGCCGGCGACCGCGACAAATGCCGGCAAGGGGCGGCGCGAAGAGGACTGGCGAGGTCAGGGAAGGGCAGGTCCGAGGCTGGGCTTCCCAGATCTGGCCTGAGGAGGTCGGATCCTGCGACTGTCGGTGCCGGGGTGGCAAGATCCGACGAGGTCGAGGCCGAGCCGGACTCGAGGCGGCTGACCACGGCAAGGCAGAGGCGCGGGGCGCGCAGTGGCGGTAGAGAGGCGGCGGGGACGACGGCCTGCGAGCGGGAGGCGCGGCGGCGCTCGACGAAACGGCGGCGAGGCGAGGAGCAGGCGCAAGGCGGCGCTGGTGCGGAGGCTGAAGGAAATATGCCCTAGAGGCAATAATAAAGTTATTATTTATTTCCTTGTATCATGATAAATGTTTATTATTCATGCTAGAATTGTATTAACCGGAAACTTAGTACATGTGTGAATACATAGACAAAACAGAGTGTCCCTAGTATGCCTCTACTAGACTAGCTCATTGATCAAAGATGGTTATGTCTCCTAACCATAGACATGAGTTGTCATTTGATCAACGGGATCACATCATTAGGAAAATGATGTGATGGACTAGACCCATCCGTTAGCTTAGCACTATGATCGTTCAGTTTTACTGCTATTGCTTTCTTCATGACTTCTACATGTTCCTATGACTATGAGATTATGCAACTCATGAATACCGGAGGAACACCTTGTGTGCTATCAAACGTCACAACGTAACTGGGTGATTATAAAGATGCTCTACAGGTGTCTCCGAAAGTGTTTGTGGTGTTGGCATAGATCAAGAATAGGATTTGTCACTCTGAGTGTCGGAGAGGTATCTCTGGGCCCTCTCGGTAATACACATCATAATAAGCCTGGCAAGCAAATGACTAATGAGTTAGTCACGAGATGATGTATTACGGAACGAGTAAAGAGACTTGCCGGTAACGAGATTAACTAGGTATGGTGATACCGACGATCGAATCTCGGGCAAGTAACATACCGATGACAAAGGGAACAACGTATGTTGTTATGCGGTTTGATCGATAAAGATCTTGGTAGAATATGTAGGAGCCAATATGAGCATCCAGGTTCCGCTATTGGTTATTGACCGGAGATGAGTCTCGGTCATGTCTACATAGTTCTCGAACCCGTAGGGTCCGCACGCTTAACGTTTGATGACGATTGGTATTATGAGTTTATGAGTTTCGATGTACCGAAGATAGTTAGGAGTCCCGGATGAGATGACGGACATGACGAGGAGTCTCGGAATGTCCGAGACGTAAAGATCGATATATTGGAAGGCTATATTCGGGCATCGGAAAGGTTCCGAGTGGTTCGGGCATTTTTCCGGAGTACCGGGAGGTTACCGGAACCCCCCGGGAGAAGTTATGGGCCTTATGGGCCATAAGAAGGTAGCACACCAGCCCACAAGGGGCTGGTGCGCCCCCCTTGGGCAGGAGGCCGAATTGGAAAAGGTTTGGGGGGTGGCGCCCCCCCTTTCCTTCTCTCCTACTCCTCCTTCCTTTCCTCTCCTACTCCAACTAGGGAAGGGGGGAATCCTACTCCCGGTGGGAGTAGGACTCCTCCTAGGCGCGCCATAGAGGGCCGGCCTCTCCCCCTCCTCCACACCTTTATATACGGGGGTGTGGGGCACCCCATAGAAACACACCTCGGTCATATCGTTACAGTGCTTAGGCAAAGCCCTGCGCCGGTAGCTTCATCATCTCCGACATCACGTCGTCGTGCTGACGAAAATCTCCCGCGAGGTTCTACTGGATCAAGAGCTCGTGGGACGTCATCAAGCTGAACGTGTGCTGAACGCGGAGGCTCCGTACGTTTGGTGCTTGATCAGTTGGATCGCGAAGAAGTTCGACTACATCAACCGTGGCACGGACGCTTCCGCTCCCGGTCTACGAGGGTACGTAGACACACTCTCCCCTCTCATTGCTATGCATCTAGTAGATAGATCTTGTGTGATCGTAGGAATTTTATTTTGAAATACTACATTCCCAAACAGCGGCGGGGAAGATCGGGAGGGAGCGGGGAGCCGGGCGCGGGCGGGGCGCGGGCCGCGGCGATGACAGCTTCGTGCCCGGGCGGGCCCGATCTAGGCTTGCAGGGCCACGGCGGCGGGAGAAGCCAGGGAGGCGATGTGGCACGCTCCCATTGGCCCAGGACGCAGCTGGCGGCGACGCAGATGACTTGGCGGCCGGGTAGGGGTTAGGCGCTGATTTTGAGGAGGGAGGAAGGAAAGGGCCAAATATGGCATCTTGGGGGTGTATATATAAAGTAGGGACTAGGGTTAGGGGGTTTAGCTCCGTTTCGGACGCTCGGATCGCTATCTGATGGTCTGGAGCGGATGGGAAGCCTAGGAGGGCTAGATGGGCTATGTAGAGGGGGTTGTGGGGAGAGAAGAGAAAAGGCCCGCGGGGGTTTTCGGAGACCGAAAACGTCCGACTAATTAACCGACAACAGTGACGCTATACTTATCCATAGGGCTATCGAACGGACTCTGAATGTGATGAAATTTGGCAGGCGGCCTTTCTACACTATACTAAGACCACACACCAAGTTTCATCCCATTCCGAGAACATTTTTCGGCCACTTATAAAATAAATATTCGGAGGTCCCGCGGGCGTGTGCAAGTATATCTGGGCTCAGAACGGACAACGGAGAGGACGAGGGGGTTTCGGCCGGATGCAAGTTTTGAAAACATGCTGATGACAATGCACATGATGACATGGAAAAATGCAACACGCAAGGAGATGACATGGCAACGACGACGAATAACTGGCTGACACCTGGCACATCGGTCTCGGGGCGTCACAGACACGTTGCAACTTTTCATGAAAAAAAAATTGAGCTACAAATGTTGCAACCTTTCATGAAAAAGATTGCTATTTTGGGGCATTGAATTTTCTTCTTTTGTTGTTGCCGTGGTGAAACAATAGAAATCTTCTTCTACAAGAATATACACGTATAACATAAACATTTACATGTGTAAACTTACTTAGACATTTTGTGTTTTTAATTATTTTTTAATATGTGATTCATCCCAGAAGTGTGTAATGAGCATCCTCTACCCGACTCCCTCGTATTTTCAGTCAAATTTTGAACAATGATTTAACCAGAAAAAAATACGAGTTATGTTCCATAAGAAGTATACTATCAAAAACATATATCCAATTCAATAGTATAATGTGTGTGGTGGTGTGTATGTGTGTGGGGGTAGTTATAACTCATATTTTATTAGTTAACAAGTAAACTGGAGGGAGTACTAAACTATAGCATAGGTATATCTATATTGTAACAAGTTGCAAGTCAAGACCTGTAGCATTCATGTCACATGTTGCCTTCAACTTCAAGAGATTTTGACTTGCTATTTTGGTTAGATCTGAGTGGAGAAGAAAAAACTAGATTACTCGAGTGTGTCAGCCAATCTCCTTAATTACAGCCTTGTTTTGGCAAACGTTGCTAAGCAAAGTTTGCTTGAGCATAACAACATCATTAGTTGCAAGAACTGAAATGACAATTTGCCCAACATTAGTAGGAGTCCAATGAAAGAGATGTGCCCTGTCAAGATGCGTAGTAGGCTAGTCATAGTGGGGGTATCTAGTAACATAACACATCCTAATATAAGTTTTGCTTATGTGGCAAGTAGTTAATGAGTAGATAGGTGTTTGCAGTAACAATATGTTACTATAATATAACACAACCCAAGCAAAATGAGTCTATAGCCTAATAAATGCAACTATCTACAATACTACACCTACGATACTTTGTACTAGCTGTAGGACTAACATGCATGCATTGCCAACCCTGTAAAATGGCGTAGTAACATGCATGCATTGAGTAGATTCCATAGATGGCACATCTACGCATATTTCAGTGATGGCTAGTACCTAGAGTTGGGTGCCTATAAAGATGGGACAATGCTACATCTACGTATGTAATTAGTCTTACGTAATTAATGTAATAGGCCAAATGGAAGTTTGTGATTGAGGTCAATGGGAAGGTGGGACCCACCCCAGTTAAAATCAGGGGGTAGTATTATTGTGGGAACGTTACGTAAAAAATTACGTTAGCCTTTGTTAGTGTAGCATTATCGATAAAGATGCATCCCGGGTCCTTCCATGCGGTACACCAGTTACAACTCTCTCGTGTTTCTTCTATGCCTAGACCAAGGTTTGCTTTGCTTGTCCACGATTGATACGTCCAAAACGTATCTATAATTTCTGCTTGCTCCATGCCTCTTTTTTGTGATATTGCTATGATATTTATGCACTTCCATACACTTTTGATCATATTTGGACTAACCTATTAACTCAGTGCACCACAGTGCCAGTTCCTGTTTTCTGCTGTTTTTCTATTTCAGGTTTCCCCCATATTAAAAGTGCTCCAAAAATTCCGGGAAAAATACAGGAAAAATCAGCGTACAGGAAGCTTCGAGAAAAACCAAAGCGGGGATAGAGGGGAGCCAGGGGTGGCCCAGGCGGCCACCTGGCACGGCCCCACCCCTGGCCGCGCCAGGGGGGCGCCTGGGGCCCCGGCTCCACCTCTGGTGACCCCCCTTCGCATATATATTCCTCTCGTCCCGAAACCCTCGAGGACGGAACCCTTTTTCGCGATCTCGCCTCTGTTCCGCCGCCGCAGCGCTTCCAAGATCGGGAGCATCAGGAGAACTCTTCCCGGCACCCTGCCGGAGGGGAGAACCACCACCGGGAGCTTCCCCACCACCATGGACGCTTCCCGGATGAGTCGTGAGTAGTCCCCCTTGGACCATGGGTCCATGACCAGTAGCTATGTGATGTTCTCCTCCCCTCTTTGTTCTTCATGGTTTAGACCTCGTGAGCTGCCCTACATGATCGAGGCACATATGTAATCTTTCTGCTGTTGCTTAGTTGAGTTTGTTGGGATCTGATGGATTATGAGACTATGTTCAGATTGTGTTTGAGTAATATATTTGATTCACCTCTTTTATATTTATGTTCTTGAGTAATTCTTGCATGTTCTCCGTTGCTGTTTATTGCTTTCGCCAAGTAGTAGGTAGTAACTCCAAGAGGGAGCGTTATGCTTGATTGTGGGTTCATGCCCCCTGATGACTAGCTTGAGTGACAGAAACATGAGTCTAGGGGATGTGCTGTTGCCACAAGGGAGAAAACAACGGTGCTTGTACTTGCGTGTGCAAGGATTGTTTACTTTACGCAAAGTTCTTTTAATGCAGTTGTCTGTTGCTTTGAGTTTACACTTTGGGTGGGATTCGCAACTTAATACCAGCGAGATGTTCTGGATAGATATTGATGGGCCTCGAACCCCTCGTTGGTTACCCCAAGTGGAAGGTGTAAGATGCAGTAAGTAGAAGTGTTTTCCCCTAGCAAAGATGCCAAGGATCGAATCCCCAGAGACTCCTAGGTTCAACAGGTAGGTGTCAATTGCTAACGGCGCAATTAGCAATCAACGTGGACCTGCACACAGATACAAATAACTTTGCTCCCAACGAGTACAGAGAGGTTGTCAATCTCTCCGGCCTTGTAGTTCACAAAGGGTTAAAAGCAATATGATAGTAGTGATAGATAGTGTTTTGCAATAGTAAGTAAAATAGCGGAAAATAAATAGTGATGTGATCAATGATGGTAATACGGACCGGAGTCTCATGATGTTCACTAGTGATGTCTCTCTCCCAAAAGACGATAAAACAGCTATGTGAGGTAAACAAATTATAGCTGGGCAATTGACAGGACCACGAATGCAAACCAATGCTGACTACATTGCAAGAAAGGTTGAGGTTCAAAGCATGGGCGGTACGCCAAAGTAAGTAGACCGAAATCCATCAATATCTACTACTAATCATCCACCTTGAGATATCTATCCAGAACATCTCGCTGGTATTAAGTTGCGAGTCCCACCCATAGTGTAAACTCAATGCAACAGACAACTGCATTAAAAGAACTTTGCGTAAAGTAAACAATCCTTGCACTCGCGGGCACAAGCACCGTTGTTTTCCCCCTTGTCGCAACAGCACATCCCCTAGACTCATGTTTCTATCACTCAAGCTAGTCATCGAGGGGCATGAACCCACAATCGAGCATAACGTTCCCTCTTGGAGTCACTACTTACTACTCGGCCAAAGCAATAAATAACAACGGAGAACATGCAAGAATTACTTATGAACTAAAATATAAAAGAGGTGAATCAAATATATTACTCAAGTTCAATCTGAACATAATCTCATAATCCATCGGATCCCAGCAAACTCAACATAGCAACAGCATAAGGATTACATAGGTGCCTCGATCATGTAGGGCAGCTCACGAGGACTAATTAGTGAAGCACAAGAACGGGAGGAGAACATCACATAGCTACTGGTCATGGACTCATGATCCAAGGGAGACTACTCACGAGTCATCCGGGAGGCGTCCATGGTGGTGGAGAAGCTCCCGGTGGTGATCCTCCCTTCCGGCAGGGTGGCGGGAAGAGTTCTCCTGGTGCTCCCGATCTTGGAAGCGGCGGCGGCGGCGGAACAGAGATGGGATCGCGAAAAGAAGTCCTGTTCTGAGGGTTACGGGGAACCCTTTAAATATATGCCAAAGTAGGGCACCGGGGGAGCCTCGGGGGGCCCAGGCGCCCCCCCGGCGCGGCCCAGGGGGGGGGGGGGCGCCCACAGGGCGCCTGGAGCCCCTGTGCCCCCCCCCAGGCTGCCCTTCGGACGCAATGTTGTTTCCGGTTCGCTGATTTTTTATATAATTTTTCTGGATTTTTCTGGGCAGTTCTCGAAACGTGAAAACCTGAAATACAAAAATAGCCGAAAACATAAACTGGCACTGGGGTGCACTGGATTAGTAAGTTAGTCCAAATATAATCAAAAGTGTATGGAAGTGTATTAATATCATAGCAATATCACCCAAAAGTGGCATGGAGCAAGCAGAAATTATAGATACGTTTTGGACGTATCAACATCCCCAAGCTTAATTCCTGCTCGTCCTCGAGTATGTAAATGATAACAAAAATAATTTCTGTGGTGACATGCTATTAACCATATAGGACTTTCTCATAGTCATATGACAAAAGCTTACTGAGACAATGATTCTAAAGTAATTAAGTTGTCTCAAGAGAAAATCACAAATGACTGAAAGTTTGACAACATGAAACTGAAACATCAAAAAGATTTGCAATGAACATGATGTGCAAATATGATAAAGTGATATCTAGCTTGCCCCCTTTAGTGATGCAAAACATAAATGCAGGGGCACCTTCAAGGTTTAAGTGATGACTAGATACAATCATTTCAGAATAAACGATATCACAATCATGCAAAAGACAATGCTACTTTCGGACAATGCACATTACACTCAGAATGACAATCATGCTCTCAATAGTTGGTGCTTCAACATAAAGGTAAAAGAAAGGTTAAGTGCTAAAGCTTTTTATTTTGAATACATGGAAGCAATTGTGTCAACGGTAGTAGTACTTCATATGTGTCATGTATAAGACATCTTATAAGTTGCAAGCCTCATGCATCGAATACCAATAGTGCTCGCTCCTTGTCCTAATTAGCTCGGATCCCCATGGGTTATCATTGCATTGCATATGTTTTAACCAAGTGTCACAAAGGGGTACCTCTATGCCACCTGTACAAAGGTCCAAGGAGATAGATCGCATTTGATTTCTCGTTTTTGATAGATCTCAACTTGAGGACATCCATACCGAGACAACATAGAAAATAGATGATGGACTCCTCTTTAATGCATAAGCATATTCTCATGAGAGATTGAGGATTAAGGTCCAAGCTAAAACTTCCACCATGATGCATGGCTTTGATTGGCGGCCCAATGTTCTTCTCTAACAATATGCATATTAATTCAACCCACGGTAAATCACCCTTACTTCAGACAAGACGAACATGCATAGCAACTCACATCATATTCAACAAAAGTGTGACAGTGGATGGCGTCCCCAGAAACATGGTTACCGCTCAGCAAGCAACTCATAAGAAATAAGATACATAGGCAACATATTCTTTACCTCAATAGTTTTTAGGCTACTTTCCCATGAGCTATGTATTGCATGGTTAATTTGCTTAGTGCAGGTGGAGGTTAGCAAAAGACTGGGAGAGACCAACTAAGAGAGCAATGACGGTCATAATCATGCAGAGCGACAAAGCAATATTGAATCAGGCATGGTAGTTATATCGCTACTCAGAAACAAAAGATCACCAAGGCTTCACAGACTTTCTTTACAGTCTTGAATATGCGTGAGCATACGCCAAGTCAATCAAAATAAATTCTCGAAGGAAGATATTACTAAACCATACCACATCATAGGCAAACAAACCAAGTTGGTACTCCAATAACACATTGGGAACCCCCCAGCTATTTGAGATTAACCAAAAGAAAACCTGAACTACTAAGCACCATCATGCAAGTAGCATCTTTATCATAGACACATTAACCCATGCAACGGAAGCAAACTCTCTTAATAAGGTGAGCATGGTAATTAAAGAGAGTTCAAGCAACCAACTAAATAAAAGCTCTTGAAAAGATAAGCATGAATACTAAGAGCAGAGCACGATAGTAGCTATTTAAAGACAAAGAACACACACAACATAGATAGACATGAAAATTTTATGTAATGTTCTAGGTAGAGGTGGAGCGTGTTTCTCTCCCACATAAAGGAATGCTGGGTTCCGACTCGTTATGAAAAACTAAAAAGAAAACTAAAAGCAAGACGCTCCAAGCATAGCACATAACGCATGAAGTGATAAAAATATAGCGGAACGAAAGACGGACTGATAATGTTGATGGAGAAGGGGATGCACGGGGGCATCCCCAAGCTTAGACGCTTGAGTCTCCTTGAATATTTCTTGGGGGTGCACGGGGGCATCCCCAAGCTTGAGCGCTTGACACTCCTGAATCTTTTTATCATCTTCCCTCGCACACTTGAAAACTCCCTTCATACATAACTCATCATAATCTGATTAGCGAGGTTAGTACCCTTAATAAAATAATTATACCTTGCTGGAAATAAGGATATTCTTGAAGTTCTACTGTTTCTCAAGATTGCCAAAAGGTTTTTGCAAAGAAAAAGCAAGTTCTTAATTAGCAAAGTGAAGGTAAGGCAAAACAAGACAGAATCTGTGAAAAACAGAACAGCAGGCAGTAATTGACCTGTTCGGGATACTTCTGCAACTCAAATCAAAAAACTCAGAACTGACGCACGAAAGACAATTATATAGAGAACGCTGTCGAAAAAATTCAGACCAAAAAGATGATCTTTTGATTTTATACGAATTTTTCTATCCAAGGACAGAATCTGTTTCCTGGACAACACCTCACAACTTTTGAACTTTCTAGCAATCAGAGGCTATACTTGGCACAAATATGAAAAGTAAAGATACGATGATGATGCTACAGCAGTAAACAACATCAAGACACAACAAAAACAAAATTTTTATTCATGTGGGCTGCCTCCCAAAAGCGCTTTCTTTTATGCCTTTAAGCTAGGCATAATGCATAGATCAAGTTTTCTCAAGAGTAAAAGAATAGCTAGCCTGTACAATGGACTCAAAAGGTAACTTGACCTTCTTACAAGGGAAGTGTTCCATCCCTTTCTTGAGAGGAAACTGAAATTTTATATTACCCTCTTTCATGTCAATGACAGCACCAACGGTGCGCAAAAAGGGACGTCTCAAAATAATTGGACATGAAGGATCACATTCAATATCCATAATAGTGAAATCAACGGGCACATAATTATCATTGACAACAATAAGAACATCGTCGATCCTCCCCAAAGGTTTCTTTATGGAAGAATCAACGAGACGAACACCAAAAGAACAAGAATCATAAGGTTTCAATTTAAGCATATCATATATTCTTTTGGGCATAACAGAGGTACTAGCACCAACATCACATAATGCATAACAAGAGAAGTCATTCAAATTAATTTTTATCATAGGATCCCAACCATCTTCTAGCTTTCTAGGTATGGAGGCTTCTACTCTAAGTTTCTCCTCCCTAGCTTTGATGAGAGCATTAGTGATATGCTCTGTGAAGGCAAGGTTAAGCATGCTAGTGTGGGGATCTCTAGACATCTTGTGAAGAAAATCAATAACTTCCGTAAGAGTGCAATTATCAAAATCAAGGTCACGAGCATCAAGTAAAGTGGTAGTGGTGTCCTTAAGGCTCACCTGTTTGGTAGTTTCTATAGCATCACCATTAATAGGTCCATTGGGACCAGGAGTACATTGGGTGCTAAGAGTATGAACATCCTCAATAACTTGGATAGTAGCAACAGTGTGGTGGGTAGGAAGGCTCTTAATTCTTTCCTCTTCCTCCCTTAGGGATGCAACCACTTCGGGTTTAGCTGCCATTTGGTTTATCAAAGTAGCTTGTGTGTGGGACATATTGGAAACTTGGGTCTCAGTGATAGTGAGTCTAGTCTGGAGGTTAGAAATCTCAATATTTATGTTCTCTAATCGTCTACTAATGTCTTGCAAGATAGCAGTATGCTCATTTAATTGCCTCGAGAAGGTTCTGTTTTGTTCATATTGGTTGTGCATGTAATTCTTAGTGGCCTTCTCTATTTCTAGCAGTTTCTCATAGCCAGGTAAATCTCTATCTTTTTGGAAAGAGTTATTGGTAGTAGGATAAGCATTGTCATACGATCTAGAATTACTACCAAAGTTACTCCTATAAGCATCGGCAATCACTGAATCCAAAGGATCATAACGAGGATCAACAGAAGATTGTTTCGAAAGTAGAGACATGATCAAGTCAGCTTTTTCATTGAGGGAGGAAATCTCCTCGACAGAGTTTACCTTCCTACCTGTTGGAGCGCGTTCGGTGTGCCATTGGGAATAGTTAGTCATCATCTCATCGAGAAGCTTTGTGGCAGCACCAAGTGTAGTTGACATAAAAGTTCCTCACGCGGCCGAATCTAACAAGTTCCGCGAGGTAAAGTTCAAGCCTGCATAAAAAGTTTGGATAACCATCCAAGTAGTCAAACCGTGAGTAGGGCAGTTCTTGATAAGAGATTTCATACGTTCCCAAGCTTGGGCAACCTGTTCATTATCCAATTGTTTAAAATTCATGATGTTACTTCTAAGTTGGATAATTTTAGCAGGTGGATAGTATTTTCTGATAAAAGCATCTTTGCACTTGTCCCAAGAATATATGCTATTTCTAGGCAAAGGCTGAAACCAAATTTTAGCTCATCCTCTCAAGGAAAAAGGAAAAAGCTTAAGCTTAACAATATTACCATCTATTTCTTGGTACTTTTGCATATCACAAAGTTCTACAAAGTTGTTCAAGTGTAAAGCAGCATCATCTCCAGCACCGGAGAATTGTTCTCTCATAACTAAGTTCAGTAAAGCAGGTTTAATTTCATATGAAGGTGCTGAAGTGGCAGGTGTAGTGATAGGTGTACTGATAAAGTCATCATTGTTGTGACTAGTGAAGTCACACAACTTGGTGTTCTCGGTGGAACCCATAGTAGCAAGCAAGCAAGATAACTATTTTTGTGATTTTCGATAAAAAAAAACTAAAGCAAATATGGAAGGTAAACTAACAAGACTAAAAAGCAAAGGTAAAAGATAGCATGCAACTCCCCTATCCTGAAGAGTGGAGTCCCCGGCAACGGCGCCAGAAAATACTCCTTGATGGGCCTCGAACCCCTCGTTGGTTACCCCAAGTGGAAGGTGTAAGATGCAGTAAGTAGAAGTGTTCTCCCCTAGCAAAGATGCCAAGGATCGAATCCCCAGAGACTCCTAGGTTCAACAGGTAGGTGTCAATTGCTAACGGCGCAATTAGCAATCAACGTGGACCTGCACACAGATACAAATAACTTTGCTCCCAACGAGTACAGAGAGGTTGTCAATCTCTCCGGCCTTGTAGTTCACAAAGGGTTAAAAGCAATATGATAGTAGTGATAGATAGTGTTTTGCAATAGTAAGTAAAATAGCGGAAAATAAATAGTGATATGATCAATGATGGTAATATGGACCGGAGTCTCATGATGTTCACTAGTGGTGTCTCTCTCCCAAAAGACGATAAAACAACTATGTGAGGTAAACAAATTACAGCTGGGCAATTGACAGGACCACGAACGCAAACCAATGCTGACTACATTGCAAGAAAGGTTGAGGTTCAAAGCATGGGCGGTACGCCAAAGTAAGTAGACCGAAATCCATCAATATCTACTACTAATCATCCACCTTGAGATATCTATCCAGAACATCTCGCTGGTATTAAGTTGCGAGTCCCACCCATAGTGTAAACTCAATGCAACAGACAACTGCATTAAAAGAACTTTGCGTAAAGTAAACAATCCTTGCACCCGCGGGCACAAGCACCGTTGTTTTCCCCCTTGTGGCAACAACACATCCCCTAGACTCATGTTTCTGTCACTCAAGCTAGTCATTGAGGGGCATGAACCCACAATCGAGCATAACGTTCCCTCTTGGAGTCACTACTTACTACTCGGCCAAAGCAATAAATAACAATGGAGAACATGCAAGAATTACTTATGAACTAAAATATAAAAGAGGTGAATCAAATATATTACTCAAGTTCAATCTGAACATAATCTCATAATCCATCGGATCCCAGCAAACTCAACATAGCAACAGCATAAGGATTACATAGGTGCCTCGATCATGTAGGGCAGCTCACGAGGACTAATTAGTGAAGCACAAGAACGGGAGGAGAACATCACATAGCTACTGGTCATGGACTCATGGTCCAAGGGAGACTACTCACGAGTCATCCGGGAGGCGTCCATGGTGGTGGAGAAGCTCCCGGTGGTGATCCTCCCCTCCGGCAGGGTGCCGGGAAGAGTTCTCTTGGTGCTCCCGATCTTGGAAGCGGCGGCGGCGGCGGAACAGAGATGGGATCGCGAAAAGAAGTCCTGTTCTGAGGGTTACGGGGAACCCTTTAAATATATGCCAAAGTAGGGCACCGGGGGAGCCTCGGGGGGCCCAGGCGCCCCCCCGGCGTGGCCCAGGGGGGCGCGCCCACAGGGCGCCTGGAGCCCCTGTGCCCCCCAGGCTGCCCTTCGGACGCAGTGTTGTTTCCGGTTCGCTGATTTTTTCTATAATTTTTCTGGATTTTTCTGGGCACTTCTCGAAACGTGAAAACCTAAAATACAAAAACAGCCGAAAACAGAAACTGGCACTAGGGTGCACTGGATTAGTAAGTTAGTCCAAATATGATCAAAATTGTATGGAAGTGTATGAATATCATAGCAATATCACCCAAAAGTGGCATGGAGCAAGCAGAAATTATAGATACGTTTTGGATGTATCAGATATCTCAAGGTGGATGATTAGTAGGTGATGCAGATGGATTTCGGTCTACTTGCCTTGGCGTACCGCCCATGCTTTTGAGCCTCTACCTTTCTTTGCAGCATAGTTAGCATTGGTTTGCGCACATAATCCTGTCAATTGCCCAGCTGTAATTTGTTTACCTCGCTTTGCTGTTTTATCGTCTTTTGGGAGAGAGACATCACTAGTGAACATCATGGGACCCCGGTCCATATTACCACCACTGATCACACCTTCTATTTACTTCCTGTTTCAATTTCCTAGTTGCAGTCATAGCTATCATTATTATCTCTTGTGTTTGATCCTTTGTAAACAACAAGGCCGGAGGGATTAACAACCTCTCTGTACTCGTTGTTAGCAAAGTTATTTGTATTTGTGTGCAGGTCCTGTCAACCGCTAAGTTTCTGGCGTCGTTGACACCTACTTGTCGACCCTCGGAGTCTCACGGGATTCGATCCTTGGTATCTTTGCCAAGGGAAATTTGCCGCTACGCTACATCTCAACCTTCCACTTGGGGTAACCAACGAGGGGCGAGAAGCCATCAAGCAAAGTTTTTGGCGCCGTTGCCGGGGACTCCACTCTTCAAGATAGGGGAGTTGCATGCTATCTTTTATCTTTGCTTTTTAGTCTTGTTAGTTTACCTTTCAGTTTTTGCTTTAGTGTCCTCTATCAAAAATCACAAAAAAATTATTTGCTTTTCTGTTAGCAGTCCTTTCTGTTTAGTCAAGCATGTTAGGACTTGGCACTTTGAGGGAATCAGAAGTTCTAGATTTCCATCAAAGGGATGGAGAAAATATGAAGAAGGCATGGGACAGAATTTCTGATGCACATAGGAGAATTATGCCTTGGATACCGATAAAAATTGTGCTTAGAAATTTTTGCCATGGTCTTTTTAAATGGTGTAAATACTCTCTTGATATTATAGCTGAAGGAGATTTCCTAGAGTGTGATGAAGCTAGAGCTCTTGAAATTATACATGGTCTATCTAGTTACTTTGTTTATGATCATAGTTTTGATACTGTCATAGATAGACTTGCTACTATTGAGAAGAGAATGGATGCTCTAGACTTGATGAAGGTAGAGAAACCCAAACCCAAAAAGAGAGATATTTTGGAAATAGAAAATGATTGGGAGCCTTTTGTTAGGATTAGCATCTCTAATCAAGACTTCCTTGCTTATTGTGATATTGGATCTATGGTTTCTACTATGCCAAAAATTGTTCATGATTCTTTAAAATTTAACATGGACAAATTATCATCCTATCATGAACATGCTAATGGAGATATTTCTGAGATCCAGGTAAGAATAAAAGACGTACCAGTTACATTCCTTAAAGGGATTGCAATGGTTGATTTCTTCATCATGAAGCCAAACCAAGGAAATATAGTGCTTGGAAGGGACTTCCTCCGAGCCGTAAAAGGCTTCATCGATATAGGTAAGGGACAAATCCGCCTACGCGGGAAGGCAAAAGGTACGTACCCCTTTCCTAGAAGGAACAAGGATGAACTTGTTGAGGAACCATTTGAAGCAATTTATAACTCCGATTATTATGATGACTTTTGATTCCTCCTTTTTGCATCATGCCTAGCTTAAAGGCATAAAAGAAAGCGCTTTTGGGAGGCAGCCCACAACGAATTAGGTTTTATTTTGCTTTTGTTGTGTCTTGATGTTTGTTACTACAGTAGCATCATCATTGTATCTTTTCTTTTCAACTTTGTGCCAAGTTTAGCCTCCAATTGCAAGAAAGTTCAAAAGTTGAGACGTGCTGTCCAGGAAACAGATTCTGTCCTTGGACAGAAAAATTCGAATAAAGATCATCTTTTTGATCTGAATTTTTTTGACAGCGTGCTCTATACAATTGGCTTTCGAGCGTCTATTCTGAGTTTTTTGATTTGAGTTGCAGGAGTGCCCCAAAAAAAATTGTTTACTACCTGCTGGTCTGTTTTTCACAGATTCTGTCCTGTTTTTTCTTTTCTTCGTTTTGCAAACCTTGAGCTTGTTTTTTTTCTTTGCAAAAACCTTTTGGCAATCTTGAGAAACAGTAGCTCTTCAAGATTATCCTTATTTCCAGTAGGGAAAAATTATTTTATTGTGGGTACTAACCTCGCTAATAAGATTATAATGAGTTATGTATGAAGGGAGTTTTCAAGTGTGCGAGGGAAGATGATAAAAGAAGATTCAGGAGGGTCAAACGCTCAAGCTTGGGGATGCCCCCATGCACCCCCAAGAAATATTCAAGAAGACTCAAGCGTCTAAGCTTGGGGATGCCCCCATGCATTCCCTTCTCCATCAATAATTATCAGTTCGTCTTTCGTTCCACTATATTTTTATCACTTCATGCGTTATGTGCTATGCTTGGAGCGTCTTGCTCTTAGTTTCCTTTTTAGTTTTCTTTAGCTTTGCTTGCTGTTCATAACAAGTTAGAACCCAGCTTTCTTTGTGTGGGAGAGAAACACGCTCCAATTCAACCTAGAACACAACATAGGATTTTCATGCTTATCTTTGATGTGTGTGTTCTTTGTCTTTCCATAGCTGCTGTCATGTTTAGCTCTTAGTTTTCATGCTTTTCTTTTTAAAGAGCTTTTGTTTAGTTGGTTGCTGAACTCTCTTGAGTTTTCATGTTTATCTTGTTAAGAGAGTTTGCCTGTTGCACTGAGTTGTGTGTCTTAACTTAAAGTAGGTAATTGAGGTTGCTATTTAATTTTAGTAGTAACTTGCAATAGTTTTGAGGTATTGCCATGAGTAATGTCTGAACTTTTGGTGTCAAGAGCTTTAGCCTATTAGTGATAGATGTCGTATTTTGGGCAATCCGTGTTTATTTTCGAAAACCTACAAATGGTTGAGAACTTTAGCTACTAAATGGATCACTAATCTTTGGAGGGATCGAATATTAGAGTACACTCACGTACCATGAGCCGAGGATGCGCAAGGACAACCAAACCCCCATACACTCCTCCTCGGGGTACTTGTCTCTTTGTGAACCTCCTAATTAGATTGAGAGTTACCGATAATAAGTGCATGAGTTCTTCGGACTAATGTGAGTATTCGAAAGTTGACACTTCCACCTAGCCATATTTTTCTAGCCTCTTCGGTACCGTGCATTGCCCTTTCTCACCTCGAGAGTTAGCGCATACTTCGCCGGTGCATCCAAATCCTTGGCACGATACGCTCTGTCATCATAAGCCTCATTATATCCTTCCTCAAAACAGCCACCATACCTACCTATCAAGGCATTTCCATAGCCTTTCCGAGATACATTGCCATGAACATCCATCTTCTCATGACTTGATCTTCATGTCATACATGCTTTTTTCTTGATCGATGAGCCGCATGCTAGTTGGGCCTTGCCCTAATCATTGATACATGACGCGCTAGTATCATTGCATATCCTGCTACACCGGCAGAGGCATACATTTGCATACATCATGATAGTTTCATTTTCTTTATGTTGAGTACTTTTGTAAAGTGTGTAAGATCTTCTATACTTCTTGTAATATATAGAGTGTTGCCCCTAAAGTGAGGAAAAGATCCCAAAGAGGACAAAATCAAAAGATCCCAAAGAGGACAAATGAGAGTTAGATAGAAAGAGCCATTGAGGCCACGAAAAAAAAAGAAAAAAAAGAAAAAAAAAGAGAGAAGGGGGCACACTACTATTCCTTTTGAGAGATCCACACTCGTACTCCATCTTATACCTTGTACTCCATAGAGATTATCATTCATGCATATAGCTATGTGGGGACCTTCACACTATAGAACTTGGCTTGTATATTCCAATGATGAGCCTCCTCAAAAGAGCTCTAGGTCTTCTTGAGCAAGCAAGTTGGATGCACCCCCACTAGTTCCATTGGAGAGCTTACCTTAGCTCATATGTGCATCCGTTGCATGGCAATCCCTACTCCTCACATCATATCTATCATTTGGCTTTCTCTCGCCTATGATTGTCCTCATTGATGTGAGCCTTTCACACTTTTTTTGTCTTCCCCCTCCATCATTTTTCTCTCTTTGCCATCCTAAGTGTTAACTTTCTTGCTTACGCTCATTCATTGCATGAGTGCTCAAAATATCGAAAGGGAGTGGATCATTTTGACTTGTACCTGGATGGTGGTCTGGGGATGAGTCAAGATAAGATTCCAAAGAAGACCAAGTGTGAAACTTTAGTAGATTAAGTTCTCAACAATACAAAAACTATGTTTTACTCTCTCGTATATCCCTATCCCCTTTCTTGCACGCAAACACCATTTGGAGACATTCGAGTCACGGATAGCGAGAGCTCTTGCACCTTTATGTTCTTATGTTGCTTGTTACAATGCTAATATAGACTCTTGCTTGTTATGACTTGAATTGAATTACATGCCTTGATTGCTTTACTTAAAAAGTTCTTATACGGTTGATAGCATGTCACCACAGAAATTATGCTTGTTATCATTTACCTACTCGAGGACGAGCAGGAATTAAGCTTGGGGATGTTGATACGTCCAAAACGTATCTATAATTTCTGCTTGCTCCATGCCTCTTTTGTGTGATATTGCTATGATATTTATGCACTTCCATACACTTTTGATCATATTTGGACTGACCTATTAACTCAGTGCACCACAGTGCCAGTTCCTGTTTTCTGCTGTTTTTCTATTTCAGGTTTCCCCCATATTAAAAGTGCTCCAAAAATTCCGGGAAAAATACAGGAAAAATCAGCGTACAGGAAGCTTCGAGAAAAACCAAAGCGGGGCCAGAGGGGAGCCAGGGGTGGCCCAGGCGGCCACCTGGCGCGGCCCCACCCCTGGCCGCGCCAGGGGGGCGCCTGGGGCCCCGGCTCCGCCTCTGGTGACCCCCCTTCGCATAAATATTCCTCTCGTCCCGAAACCCTCGAGGACGGAACCCTTTTTCGCGATCTCGCCTCTGTTCCGCCGCCGCAGCGCTTCCAAGATCGGGAGCATCAGGAGAACTCTTCCCAGCACCCTGCCGGAGGGGAGAACCACCACCGGGAGCTTCTCCACCACCATGGACGCTTCTCGCATGAGTCGTGAGTAGTCCCCCTTGGACCAGGGGTCCATGACCAGTAGCTATGTGATGTTCTCCTCCCCTCTTTGTTCTTCATGGTTTAGACCTCGTGAGCTGCCCTACATGATCGAGGCACATATGTAATCATTCTGCTGTTGCTTAGTTGAGTTTGCTGGGATCTGATGGATTATTAGACTATGTTCAGATTGTGTTTGAGTAATATATTTGATTCACCTCTTTTATATTTATGTTCTTGAGTAATTCTTGCATGTTCTTCGTTGCTGTTTATTGCTTTGGCCAAGTAGTAGGTAGTAACTCCAAGAGGGAGCGTTATGCTTGATTGTGGGTTCATGCCCCCTGATGACTAGCTTGAGTGACAGAAACATGAGTCTAGGGGATGTGCTGTTGCCACAAGGGAGAAAACAACGGTGCTTGTACTTGCGGGTGCAAGGATTGTTTACTTTACGCAAAGTTCTTTTAATGCAGTTGTCTGTTGCTTTGAGTTTACACTTTGGGTGGGATTCGCAACTTAATACCAGCGAGATGTTCTGGATAGATATCTCAAGGTGGATGATTAGTAGTAGATGCAGATGGATTTCGGTCTACTTGCTTTGGCGTACCGTCCATGCTTTTGAGCCTCTACCTTTCTTTGCAGCATAGTTAGCATTGGTTTGCGCACATAATCCTGTCAATTGCCCAGCTGTAATTTGTTTACCTCGCTTTGCTGTTTTATCGTCTTTTGGGAGAGAGACATCACTAGTGAACATCATGGGACCCCGGTCCATATTACCACCACTGATCACACCTTCTATTTACTTCCTGTTTCTATTTCCTAGTTGCAGTCATAGCTATCATTATTATCTCTTGTGTTTGATCCTTTGTAAACAACAAGGCCGGAGGGATTGACAACCTCTCTGTACTCGTTGGGAGCAAAGTTATTTGTATTTGTGTGCAGGTCCTGTTAACCGCTAAGTTTCTGGCGCCGTTGACACCTACTTGTCGACCCTCGGAGTCTCACGGGATTCGATCCTTGGTATCTTTGCCAAGGGAAATTTGCCGCTACGCTACATCTCAACCTTCCACTTGGGGTAACCAACGAGGGGCGAGAAGCCATCAACGATGCAATGGCGTCAGGTCCAGCCGCTCTCACTGTGAAGCTAGGCGCCGTCACTATTGTTCTCACCCTGCTGGTCATACCTTCCTTGGGACGATGTCCGTCCCTTGTTTCGGCACCACCGCCACCATCATAGACGCCACCGCCACCACCGGAGGCCATACCACCACCACCACCACCACCACTAATGGTGATACTGCCAGTGCTTGCGCTGGGTTCGAAGCTAGGACTGCGGCTCGGATGCGGTGAGTTGATGTCTACTACACAACTTGTTCTTGTAGACTCATGTTGGGCCTCCAAGCATAGATTTTTTCCAGACAGTAGCAAATTTCCCTCAAGTGGATGACCTAGGGTTTATCAATCCGTGGGAAGCGTAGCATGCATATGGTCTCTCTCAAACAACCCTGCAAGCAAATAACAAAAAGTCTCTTGTGTCCCCAACACACCCAATTGATACAACTCCAACGTATCTATAATTTTTTATTGTTCCATGCTATTATATTATCCATCTAGGATGTTTTATATGCATTTATATGCTATTTTATATGATTTTTGGGACTAACCTATTAACCTAGAGCCCAGTGCCAGTTTCTGTTTTTTCCTTGTTTTTGAGTTTTACAGAAAAGGAATACCAAACGGAGTCCAATTGACGTGCCAATTTTTGATGATTTATTATGGACCAAAAGAAGCCCCCGGAGTAAAAGAGTTGGGCCGTAAGAGTCCCGAGCCGTCCACGAGGGTGGAGGGCGCGCCCTACCCCCCGGGCTCACCCTCGTATCTCGTGGACTACTTGGAGACCCCCCTGACGTGGGACCGATGCCAAAAATTCCAATAAATACAGAAACCCCCGAAAAGAAACCTAGATCGGGAGTTCCGCCTCCGAAACCTTCTGTTGCCACCGAAAACCAATCTACACCCGTTCCGCACCCTGACGGAGGGGGGATCCCTCTTCGGTGGCAATCTTCATCATCCCGGCACTCTCCATGACGAGGGGGGAGTAGTTCACCCTCGGGGTTGAGGGTATGTATTAGTAGCTATGTGTTTGATCTCTCTCTCTGTCGTGTTCTTGAGATGGCACGATCTTGATGTCTCGCGAGCTTTGCTATTATAGTTGGATCTTATGATGTTTCTCCCGCTCTACTCTCTTGTGATGAATTGATTTTTCCCTTTGAAGTTATTTTATCGAATTGAGTCTCTAAGGATTTTAGAACACTTGATGTATGTCTTGCATGTGCTTATCTGTGTTGACAATGGGATATCATGTGATCACCTTGATGTATGTTGTGGTGATCAACTTGCGGGTTCAGTGACCTTGTGAACTTATGCATAGGGGTTGGCACACGTTTTCGTCTTGACTCTCCGGTAGAAACTTTGGGACACGCTTTGAAGTTCTTTGTGTTGGTTGAATAGATGAATCTGAGATTGTGTGATGCATATCGTATAATCATGCCCACAGATACTTGAGGTGACAATGGAGTATCTAGGTGGCATTAGGGTTTTGGTTGATTTGCATCTTTAGGTGTTATTCTAGTACGAACTCTAGGATAGATCAAACGGAAAGAATAGCTTCGTGCTATTTTACTACGGACTCTTGAATAGATCGATCAGAAAGAATAACTTTGAGGTGGTTTCGTACCCTACAATAATCTCTTCGTTTGTTCTCCGCTATTAGTGACTTTGGAGTGACTCTTTGGTGCATGTTGAGGGATAGTTATATGATCTAGTTATGTTATTATTGTTGAGAGAAGTTGCACTAGTGAAAGTATGAACCCTAGGCCTTGTTTCAAAGCATTGCAATACCGTTTGGGTTCACTTTTGTCATTAGTTACCTTGCTGTTTTATATTTTCAGATTACAAAAACCTATACCTACCATCCATATTGCACTTGTATCACCATCCCTTCGCCAAAATAGTGCACCTATACAATTTTCCATTGTATTGGGTGTGTTGGGGACACAAGATACTGTTTGGTTGCAGGGTTGTTTGAGAGATACCATCTTCATCCTACGCCTCCCACAGACTGATAAACCTTAGGTCATCCACTTGAGGGAAATTTGCTACTATCCTACAAACCTCTGCACTTGGAGGCCCAACAACGTCTACAAGAAAAAGGTTGTGTAGTAGACATCAAGCTCTTTTCCGGTGCCGTTGCCAGGGAGGTGAGTGCTTGAAGGTATATCTTTAGATCTTGTAATCGAATCTTTTAGTTTCTTGTTTTATCACTAGTTTAGTTTATAAAAGAAAACTACAAAAAAATGGCATTGAGGTTGCCTCATATGCTTCATCTTTTTAATATCTTTCGTGAAAATGATGGGAAGGGAAATTGTGCCCAAGTACTAGAAGAAGAATGTATTAAAATGTTTGGCACTAAATACTTGAATGATGAGCATGATTCAATGTTTTTAGTGTGAATTCTTCGAATATCCATAGTACTAATGATGCTTGCATGAGTCATGATGAAAATATCTCATATAAGCATGTCAATTTTTGTGGAGTGCATAGAGTTTGCAAGTACACACCAAATAGGGAAGATAGATTTTGCAAGAGGCATAAGTATTTAGAAACTAAATGGTTGCAAGAAAGGCTAGATGTTTGTGCTGAAAATTTAAATTTTCTTAGCCGTACTTGTGAACTTTGCAATGAACGTGGTCATTTAAATCTCCAATGCAAATTGTTTCATGATCGAATCGTGTCTAAAAATTGTGATGACTTGATTTCCCTTGCACATCATAATGAACTTAGTTTGCTTGCGGGTTATGAAGAAATCAAACGTATAACTAAGAATCTTCCAAAATTTGTCCTTGATAAAGTTCTTGATTTTGATCAAGAGGAAACTTATATGTATTGTGCGGTGAATTGCATTGAAAATCCTTATATTGCGAATTACATAAAGACAATAAAACAAATAGAAGATGAAGAGAATACTAATGAATGGGAAGAGATTTCCCAATATCCTCCTATTCTTTCTTATGATGAATCAGGTAACGAGGAGGAGCCTTCTATTCAACCAGTCTCATTAATAAGGAGCTTCAAAAAGAGAATTAAACCCATACATGATGCAAAGAAGAAAAAGAAAAGACAGAGAAGCAAAGGTAAAAAAGTATCCCTTCCAAATGATGTTGCTCCTATTACTCATTGTGATGATAATAATTGCTATACTATCGGTGATATCCATACTATTAATGATGAGAGTGATTATGCTTATGATATGAAAAGGCCCAAGCTTGGGGATGCTATGTTTGATGAGAATGACATGTTTGAGAATTTATTTTTTGCAATTAATGTTTGTCCCAAGCTTGGGGATGCTACGTTTGATGAAGATAATATTTTTAGCCTCCCGAGTTTTGATATGCAAATTTATTATGATGATAGCATGCCTCCTATTTATGATGATTATTGTGATGACACGTATGCTATAAAAAGTAGTGATGATTATATTTAGAAAACTTGTCATGATTATGATTACCCTTTTTCTGAACATTAATCTTTTAATGTGGAAACAATTTATAGTATTCGAGTTTCTTATGATACTCTCACTCTTCCGAATGAGAAGAATTTTGCTTATGAGGAGAGTAGTAAATTTTCTATGCTAGTAGATCATGAAAAGAATGCTTTATGTGATGGTTATATTGTTGAATTCATTCATGATGCTACTGAAAATTATTGTGAAGGAGGAACATATGCTTGTACGAATTGCAATAATATCAAGTTTCCTCTCTATGTGTTGAAAATCTTGAAGCTATGCTTGTTTTGCTTTCCTACGCCAGTTGATTATCGTCCCCATAAGTTGTGTGCTCACAAAATCCCTATGCATAGGAAGTGGGTTAGGCTTAAATGTGTTAGTCATATTCTTCATGATGCTCTCTTTATGTTTCAATTCTTATCTTTTATGCAAGCATCATTGAAATCATCATGCCTAGCTAAAAGGCATTAAAGAAAAGCGCTTGTTGGGAGACAACCCAATATTTACCCCTACTGTTTTTGTGTGTTCACATGATTAACCTACTGTAGTAATCATGTTTTATAGCTTTTGTTTCAATAAAGTGCCAAGTAGAACCTTTGGGAAGACTTGGGTGAAGTCTTTGCGATATTGCTGTAAAAAACAGAAACTTTGCGCTCACGAGATTAGCGGCCATTTTTTATTGGAGAGTGATTTTAGGTTGTTTTATTTTACAGATGATTAATAGACAAATTCCTCACGTCCTCCAATTTATTTCAGAATTGTTTGAGTTGCAGAAGTATTCGAAAGTTACAGATTGCTACAGACTATTCTGTTTTTGACAGATTCTGTTTTATATGTGTTGTCTGCTTATTTTGATGAATCTATAAGTAGTATCGAAGGGTATGAACCATAGAGAACCTGGAATACAGTAGATATTACACCAATATGAATTTAGAATGATTTCACAACAGTACCTAAGTGGTGGTTTTATTTTCTTATACTAACGGAGCCTACGAGTTTTCTATTAAGTTTTGTGTTGTGAAGTTTTCAAGTTTTGGGTAAAGATTCGATGGACTATGGAATAAGGAGTGGCAAGAGCCTAAGCTTGGGGATTCCCAAGGCACACCAAGGTAAAATTCAAGGACAACCAAAAGCCTAAGCTTGGGGATGCCCCGGGAAGGCATCCCCTCTTTCGTCTTCGTCTATCGGTAACTTTACTTGAGGCTATATTTTTATTCACCACATGATATGTGTTCTGCTTGGAGCGTCAATTTATTTTATTTTGTTTTGCTTGCTGTTTGAATAATATCCCAAGATCTGAAATTCTTAAATGTTAGAGAGTCTTCACATAGTTACATAATTATTCAACTACTCATTGATCTTCACTTATATCTTTTGGATTAGTTTGTCATTTGCTCTAGTGCTTCACTTATATCTTTTTAGAGCACGGCGGTGGTTTTATTTTGAAGAAATAGATGAACTCTCATGCTTCACTTATATTATTTTGAGAGTCTTTGAACAACATGGTAATTTGCTTTGGTTATGAATTTAGTCCTAATATGATGGGCGTCCAAGAGGGATATAATAAAAGCTTTCATATAAAGTGCATTGAATACTATGAGAAGTTTGATACTTGATGATCGTTTTGAGATATGAGGATGGTGATATTAGAGTCATGCTAGTAGAGTAGTTGTGAATTTGAAAAATACTTGTGTTGAGGTTTGCAAGTCCCGTAGCATGCACGTATGGTAACCGTTGTGTGACAATTTTGAAACATGAGGTATTTCATTGAGTGTCATCCTTTGTGTGGAAGTCGGGATCGCGCGATGGTTAACTCCTACCAACCCTTCCCCTAGGAGCATGCGTGTAGTACTTTGTTTTGATGACTTGTAGATTTTTGCAATAAGCATGTGAGTTCTTTATGACTAATGTTGATTCCATGGATTATACGCACTCTCACCCTTCCACCATTGCTAGCCTCTCTTGTACCGCGCAACTTTCGCCGGTACCATACACCCACCATATACCTTCCTCAAAACAGCCACCATACCTACCTATCATGGCATTTCCATAGCCACTCCGATATATATTGCCATGCAACTTTCCACCGTTCCGTTCATATGACACGCTTCATCATTGTCATATTGCCATGCATGATCATGTAGTTGACATCGTATTTGTGGCTAGGCCACCATGCATAATTTTTCATACATGTCACTCTTGATTCATTGCACATCCCGGTACACCACCGGAGGCATTCATATAGAGTCATACTTTGTTCTAGTATCGAGTTGTAATATCGAGTTGTAAATAAATAGAAGTGTGATGATCATCATTCTTAGAGCATTGTCCCAAATAATAAAAAAGGCCAAAGAAAAAAAGGCCCAAAAAAAGAAAAAAGGGACAATGCTACTATCTTTTTCCACACTTGTGCTTCAAAGTAGTATCATGATCTTCATGATAGAGAGTCTCTTGTTTTGTCACTTTCATATACTAGTGGGAATTTTAATTATATAACTTGGCTTGTATATTCCAACAATGGGCTTCCTCAAATGTCCTAGGTCTTCGTGAGCAAGCAAGTTGGATGCACACCCACATAGTTTCTTTTGTTGAGCTTTCATACATTTATAACTCTAGTGCATCCATTGCATGACAATCCCTACTCATTCACATTGATATCTATTGATGGGCATCTCCATAGCCCATTGATACGCCTAGTTGATGTGAGACTATCTTCCTTTTTTATCTTCTTCACAACTACCATTCTATTCCACCTATAGTGCTATATCCATGGCTCACGCTCATGTATTGCGTGAAAGTTGAAAAAGTTTGAAAAAATTGAAGTATGAAACAATTGCTTGGCTGAAACCGGGGTTGTGCATGATTTGGGTATTTTGTGTGACGAAGATGCAGCACAGCCAAACTATATGATTTTGTAGGGATGGACTTTCTTTGGCCATGTTATTTTGAGAAGACATCATATCTTTGTTAGTATGCTTGAAGTATTATTATTCTTATGTCAATATTAAACTTTTGTCTTGAATCTTATGGATCTGAATATTCATGCCACAATAAATAAGATTGCATTGAGAATTATGTTAGGTAGCATTCCACATCAAAAATTCTATTTTTATCATTTAACTACTCGAGAACGAGCAGGAATTAAGCTTGGGGATACTTGATACGTCTCCAACGTATCTATAATTTTTTATTGTTCCATTCAATTATATTATCCATCTAGGATATTTTATATGCATTTATATGCTATTTTATATGCTATTTTATATGATTTTTGGGACTAACCTATTAACCTAGAGCCCAGTGCCAGTTTCTGTTTTTTTCCTTGTTTTTGAGTTTTACAGAAAAGGAATACCAAACGGAGTCCAATTGACGTGCCAATTTTTGATGATTTTTTATGGACCAAAATAAGCCCCCGGAGTAAAAGAGTTGGGCGAGAAGAGTCCTGAGCCGTCCATGAGGGTGGAGGGCGCGCCCTACCGCCCGGGCTCGCCCTCCTATCTCGTGGATGACTCGGACACCCCCCCTAACGAGGGACCGACGCCAAAAATTCCTATTAATACAGAAACCCCTAAAAAGAAACCTAGATCGGGAGTTCAGCCGCCGAAAGCCTCTGTTACCACCGAAAACCAATCTAGATCCGTTCCGGCACCCTGTCGGAGGGGGGATCCCTTTTTGATGGCCATCTTCATCATCCCGACGCTCTCCATGATGAGGGGGGAGTAGTTCACCCTCGGGGCTGAGGGTATGTATCAGTAGTTATGTGTTTGATCTTTCTCTCTCGTGTTCTTGAGATGGCACGATCTTGATGTATCGCGAGCTTTGCTATTATAGTTGGATCTTATGATGTTTCTCCCCCTCTACTCTCTTGTGATGAATTGAGTTTTCCCTTTGAAGTTATCTTATCGGATTGAGTCTTTAAGGATTTGAGAACACTTGATGTATGTCTTGCATGTGCTTATCTGTGGTGACAATGGGATATCACGTGATCTACTTGATGTATGTTTTGGTGATCAACTTATGGGTTCAGTGACCTTGTGAACTTATGCATAGGGGTTGGCACACGTTTTCGTCTTGACTCTCTGGTAGAAACTTTGGGGAACTATTTGAAGTTCTTTGTGTTGGTTGAATAAATGAATCTGAGATTGTGTGATGCATATCGTATAATCATGCCCACAGATACTTGAGGTGACAATGGAGTATCTAGGTGACATTAGGGTTTTGGTTGATTTGTGTCTTAAGGTGTCATTCTAGTACGAACTCTAGGATAGATCGAACGGAAAGAATAGCTTCGTGCTATTTTACTACGGACTCTTGAATAGATCGATCAGAAAGAATAACTTTGAGGTGGATTCGTACCTACAATAATCTCTTCATTTGTTCTCCGCTATTAGTGACTTTGGAGTGACTCTTTGGTGCATGTTGAGGGATAGTTATATGATCCAGTTATGTTATTATTGTTGAGAGAACTTGCACTAGTGAAAGTATGAACCCTAGGCCTTGTTTCAAAGCATTGCAATACCGTTTGTGCTCACTTTTATCATTAGTTACCTTGCTGTTTTTATATTTTCAGATTACAAAAACCTATACCTACCATCCATATTGCACTTGTATCACCATCTCTTCGTCGAACTAGTGCACCTATACAATTTGCCATTGTATTGGGTGTGTTGGGGACACAAGATACTCTTTGTTATTTGGTTGCAGGGTTGTTTGAGAGATACCATCTTCATCCTACGCCTCCCACGGATTGATAAACCTTAGGTCATCCACTTGAGGGAAATTTGCTACTGTCCTACAAACCTCTGCACTTGGAGGCCCAACAACGTCTACAAGAAGAAGGTTGCGTAGTAGACATCACCAATGCAATGGCAAATTGTATAGATGCACTAGTTCTGCGAAGAGATGGTGATAAAAGTGTAATATGGATGGTAGAAATATATTTTTGTAATCTGAATAAATAAAAACAGTACGGTAGCAAGTGATAAAACGAAGCATAAACGGTATTGCAATGCTTGAAAAAAGGCCTAGGGTTCGTACTTTCACTAGTGCAATCTCTCAACAATGCTAATCCCTCAATGTGAGATGAAGAATCACTCCAAAGTTCGTATCTAGCGGAGAACATAAGATGAAATTGTTGGTAGGGTACCAACCACCTCAAAGTTATTCTTTCCGATCAATCTTTCCAAGAGTTCGTACTAAGATAACACGAAGTTATCCTTTCCGGTCGATCTATCCAAGAGTTCGTACTAAAATAACACCTAGTTATCCTTTCCGATCAATCTTTCCAAGAGTTCGTACTAAGATTACACAAAGTTATCCTTTCCGATCGATCTATGAAGAGTTCGTACTAAAATAACACCTTAACAAATTCAGATTCATGATACTAAATCCAACACAAATAACCTCAAAGAGTGCCCCAAGATTTCCACCGGAGAAACAACAACGAGAACGTGCTTCAACCCCTATGCATAGATTACCCCAATGTCACCTCGGGAATCCACGAGTTGAGTGCCAAAACATAGATCAAGTGAATCAATATGATACCCCATTGTCACCACGGGTATTCATTGCAAGACATACATCAAGTGTTCTCAAATCCATAAAAGTATTCAATCCGATAAGAACGAAATATCAAAGGGAAAACTCAATTCATCACAACAAGATAGAGAGGGAGAAAACACCATATGATCAACCTATATTAACAAAGCCCGTGATACATCAAGATCGTGCCATCTTAAGAACACGAGAGAGAGAGAGAGAGAGAGAGAGAGAGATATATATATATATTAAACATATAGCTACTGGTACAAACCCTCAGCCCCGAGGGTAAACTACTCCCTCCTCATCATGGTGGCCGCCGGGATGATGATGATGGCCTCCAGTGATGATTCCCCCTCCAGCAGGGTGCCAGAACGTGCTCCCGACTGGTTTTTCGTGGCTACAGAGGTTTGCGGCGGGGGAACTTCCGTTCTAAGGTTATTTATGATGGTTTCTCTATTTATAGGATTTTTTGGCGTCTGTCTCACGCTAAGATGGGCCACGAGGGGACCACAAGACACCAGGCCGCGCCTAAGGGGGCTGGCGCGCCCTGGTGGGTTGTGCCCACCTCGTGGCTCTTCTGGCCCTCCCACGACACTTCTAGTGCCTCTTTTGTTCCAAAAAGAGTCGTCCAAAAGTTTCGTTGCATTTGGAGAACTTTGATTTCTGCACAAAAAACAACACCATAGTAGTTCTGCTGAAAACAGCGTCGGTCTGGGTTAGTTTCATCCAAATCATACCAAAACCATATAAAATTATTGTAAACATGGCTTGAATACTTCATAAATTATAGATACGTTAGAGATGTATCACGAGTGTAGCGTGCAGTGTTTCCCGGCGTGCCAAAAGCCTCCCATTCCATGTACTGCAAGGAGGAATGCGACAACGATGAGAGCATGTGCGAGCAGTGCAGGACCCCCGAGATCAAGAAGTGCACGGCCCGCTCCACGGGCAGCTGTGACTGCAATGCTGAAGCCGACGAGTCATGCACCGCCGAATGCTCCTACAAGACATGCAACTACTGCGGGTACACCCGTGGCAAGAGTTGCAAAAATGACCGCGACAACTACTGCAATAGCAACTGCTGGGGGACCATAGCCTATAGTAGACATGTCTAATAGCCTATAGTGTTGACTGAAAAATGGTTCATCAATATTAGACATGTAAATATATTTGAGCCACACATGTTGCAAATTTTGATGAAAATGAAACAGCTTTTGCGGTGTTTGGCAAAAGCATAAGTTTTAGTGCTTAAAAGATTGCTATTTGGAGCACTGAATTAGTGTTCATTTTTGTTACCTGGGCTACAATAGGCACCTGTTCGGACTCCCGCTGCTCCCCAACTACGCTCCGGAGCGAAGTGGCATGCAGTTATAATTTGAGAAGCGACTAGAACGGCTCTCCGCTTTGTAGTGGAGGAGTGCAGGGTTGTTGAATAGGCTCTAAGAATCATCTTCTACAAGAATGTACGGTCATTCATATGACATAAATATTTGCATGTGCAAAGTAATTTAGACATTTCATATTTTTTAAATTTCTCTTACATACACGCTTCATCCTGGAGGCGTGTAAAGGCCCCCCATACTAGATCCCCCCCGTATATTGAGTCAAACTTTGATCACCGATTTAACCGGGATATATGAGTTATACTTATGTTCCTTCAAAAGTATAGTGTTGGAAACATTTTTTGAATATAAACACAATATTTATAGGTTTGGGGGCTATATAACTTGTATTTTATTAGTTAAATTGATGGTCAAATTTTGACTCAAAGTACGAAAGGTCATATATACCGGACTGGAGGGAGTACTAAACTGTAGCCTAGGTACGTATATCTATACAAATTGTACCAACTTGCAAGTTAAGATCTATGCCATTCATGTCACAAGTTGCCTTCGACTTCAAGATATGTTGACTTTCTATTGGCTTAGATCTCAGTGGAGAAGAGATACTAAATTACTTAGACTGTGTCAGCCAGTTTTAGACTTGTTTTGGCAAATATAGGTGTGCAGATTTTGGTTGGACACAATAACATAATTAGTATGAAGAACCAAAACAGACATCTTGCAGTCCATTATATATGTGGAATATCAAAAAAAAACTTTACCGTAGGATTTCGTTCTTGCACAACCCCCTTGAAATTCGTCAACCAGTTTATGCACAAAAGGATATACTCTGTGCATTTCTTTTTAGTGTGCATATTAGGTTTGTCTTAAGTCAAGCATTTGGAAGTTTGAACAAGTTTATAGAAAATTTTACCAACATTTACAAGACCAAATCAATATCATTAGATCCTTCATGGAATATGTTTCATGTTGTATTTAATGTGTATCATAGACGTTGATATTTTTTAATATAAATTTGGTCAATTTTTACAAAGTTTCTGACTTAAGATAAATAATATGTGGAGTAAAAACAAGGAGGTAGTACTAATAAGATGCTGGAAGATTTATTTACTTTTTTTTTCTTGCGGGTGAAAGGTGGTGGGGGATTGAAAGATATAGCAATGCAAAACAGCAAAATGAGCCCTTTCCAAAGTTGTTCCTAGTTAGCACCACCCCTCCATGAAAGAGGTAGCAGAATTTTTAATCTCGAGAGAGGGGTTTGCCCCTTTCAGATGTACCAAGGGTAACCCCTCCAATGAACAGAAACAACTCCCCTGCATGTCATGCTCTGGCTCTATCCTCTATATACAGAGTAAGCCATGTCGTGCACAGTACTTCTATGTATTGGTCATAGGGTGTAATCAAAGCACGATCTCAACCATGTCTATTCACTCAAACTAATGGGTAAGATCGAGCTTGTCTCGTGGAATCCAATCGAAGAGCCGTGTGCCCGGCCGGTCAACTTGAGTGATTAAGTCAGCTTGCAATGGCGTGGACCGTGCCCGGTCAAGATGCCTAGCAGTAACATGCATGTATGCATGCTTTGCGCAGATCTCAATGTGTAGTTTACGTAGACACTAGACATCTACGCATCTTTCAGTGATGGCTAGCATGTAGCACGTCGAGCTGGTTGTCTATAAAGAAGCGTCGCCGCCTCCTTCGTAGAGTACACCAGTTACAGTTCTCTCGAGTTTCTTCTCTAGCTAGCTCTAGCCTACCTTCGCTTGCCGTGTCGACGGCGCGATGGCTTCAAGTGCCGTCGCTCTCACTCTGAAGCTGGCCGTCCTCGCCCTGCTGGTCATACCCTCCTTGGCACGTTGTCCGTCCCTTGGTCCGGCACCACCACCACCACCACCACCGGCGCAGGCGCCACCACCACCACCGGAGGCGATACCGCCAACGCCCGTGCCGGATCCACCTCGGCCATGCAATATCTGTAGCATAGAGTGCTACCCGGCGTGCAACACGGCCAAAGCCTCTCTGCCGGAGTCGAAGGCCTGCGACGAGAGCTGCTACAACGAGAAGAGCCGCTGCGACCAGTGCAGGACCCCCAAGATCGAGGAGTGCAAGGCCAACTGCAGCGGCAGCTGTGACTGCCTCACCGAATCCTACAAGTCATGTAGCGACGACTGCCTCTTCCGAGAATGCAGCTCCTGCATGACCATGCGTCAATTTCAAACCAAGGATTGCAGGCACCAGTGCAACGTCGACTACTGCCGCGGCAATAAGTGCTGGTGACCATAGGCCATGCGGTTGTATGCATGCAGCATGCATGTACTCCATGGTCAACTCTATCTGCTTGTGCACTTGTCTACGTACGTATGTACCTACTGTATACACGTACGGGAGGACCTGGCAATAAATAAAAAACAATATGCAATCAATTTCACTGTCGTTCCATCTGGTTGATTGGTTACACAATTTTAAGTTTCTTTCGCTCACTTCTTTTACCGACTGATATTATGAGACTTAGGGCCAATACGGCTCCTGCGAATGTCAACTTCACTCCTATATAACTCTAGTGAAACATAGAAAATTGAACAAGAGTAGCATAACTTTTTTTTTTTGAAAACCCCTCATATATTGATCAAGAAACAAGAGTCATACAATCATTCAGTACATAATTTGCCACGCAGGGCGGAACAGTGTTACAAAACACACCATCGGACTTGCTATTGAAACTAAATTTAGCTAACTCATGGGCAGCCATATTAGCTTGTCTGTCAATCTTGACAATTTTGAGATCCTTAATACACTTAGCAACGCTGATTGCTTCCTTTTTTAGATCCACCAAAGAAGACCTGTCAAAAGTTTCTTTTGCAAGAACAGATGCAGCGAAAGAGCAGTCAGTTTCCAAAAGAGTAGCATAACTTTGGCTATACATGATTACATGGCACTCTGCACTTCCCGCGGAGCCATTCAAAAAGAGTTGGAGCTTCAGTCATGTGGAAGAACATCTCCCTTTGTTCGATCTCACTCCACAGATGATTTAGTAAGAATGAAGATTACCCTTAGTGTAGGATCGAAAGTATGTCTAGAGGGGGGGTGATTAGACTACTTGTAAATATAAAAATTCTGCCTTTGACAAAGAACAGTTTTAGGTAGTTTCACAATTAAGATCAAGTCAAGTATCACCCTACACATGCAATTCTAGAGTATAAGCAGCGGAAAGTAAATTGCACATGTAGTAAAGAGAGGTGGAGAAGATCAAACGCAATTTGGAGACGCAATGATTTTTCCCGTGGTTCCGATAGGTAGTGCTATCGTACATCCACGTTGATGGAGACTTCAACCCACGGAGGGTAACGGCTGCGCGAGTCCACGGAGGGCTCCACCCACGAAGGGTCCACGAAGAAGCAACCTTGTCTATTCCATCATGGCCTAAGCCCACGGAGGGCTAGCCTTACTCGGGGTAGATCTTCACGAAGTAGGCGATCTCCTTGCCCTTACAAACTTCTTGGTTCAACTCCACATCTCGATGACGGAGGCTCCCAAGCGACACCTAACCAATCTAGGAGGCACCACCCTCCAAAAGGTAATAGATGTTGTAGATGATGATGAACTCCTTGCTCTTGTGCTTCAAATGATAATCTCCCCAACACTTAACTCTCCTCACTGATATGGCTGTGGTGGAAGAAAGGATTGAGTGGAAAGCAACTTGGGAAGGTTAGAAATCAAGTTTCATATGGTAGGAATGGAGCAACTTGATCTCAACACAAGGGTAGGTAGTTCTCTTCTCAGAAAGTGTAAGGTAGGAGTGGTAGTTCTTTCTGATGGCTCTCTCCACGAATGAAGAGGGGGTGGAGGGGTATATATAGCCTCCACACAAAATCCAACCGTTACACACATAATTGAGCAATCTCGGTGAGACCGAAGTGGAAACTCGGTCAGACCGAAAGTTCAAATATAGTGAACGTTGGGGTTTTTGGTGGGACCGAAAATACCATCTCGGTTTGTCCGATTTGAGTAAAGATAGGAACTTGCCAGTTTCGGTGAGACCGAAATCATCAACTCGGTTATTCCGATTTGAGGACAAACGGTTACAGAAGCTTGGCAGCCCGTGTTTCGGTGAGACCGAACTCAAACTCGGATTGACCGATTTTTCTAGGGTTTGGCTTATGGCTGAGGTGGTTCATCTCGGTGGGACTGAGTTTGGAAAATCGGTTTGTCCGAGATTACTTATGAGTGTGTTTAGTAGTGAAAGTTGCTGATAGTTGAAGGAGATATATCACTAAGCACTTGAGCAACCAGATCATCAACACAACCTCATCCCCTTTTAATAGTATTGGCTTTTTGAAAGTGCAACTAATCCCCGGGTGGTTTTGGTAATTAATAACAACATATATATCATTGAACTAATATTCTCTTGAGAATCATTTCAGAAAAGTTCGATGATGTGGGTATGGAAATGTCTGAAGAAGTGGACCCCTCAAAATGCTAAGACAAGCATTGGCAAAAGCTCAAGACTCCATTTTTGGTTTAGTGATCAAAGATCACATTGAGTCCATAGGAAAGCCAATACTATTAAAAGGGGATGAGGTTGTGTTAATGTTCTCGTTGCTCAAGTGCTTGGTGATCTAACTCCCTCAACTATCAGCACTATTCACTACTTAACACACACCCATAAGTAATCTCGGTCACACCGATTTCTCCAACTCAGTCCCACCGAGATGAACCACTTCAGTTGTTTCTCCAAACCCTAGATTCTCGGTCACACCGATTCTGAGTTTCGGTCTCACCGAAAAAGGGCTGCCAACCTTCTGTGATCAGTTGACATCAATTCGGAATATCCGAGTTTATATTTCGGTCTCACCGAGATGGCAAACCCTAACCTTTGACTCACTTCGGTCTCACCGAGATGGTATTTTCGGTCCCACCGAAAATCCCAACGTTCACTATATTTGAACTTTCGGTCTAACCGAGTTTTCACTTCGGTCTGACCGAGATTGGTCAAATGTGTGTGTAACGGTTGGATTTTGTGTGGAGGCTATATATACCCCTCCACCCCCTCCTCATTCGTGAGGAGAGCCATCAGAAAGTACCACCACTTCTACCATACACTTTCTGAGAAGTGAACCACCTACCCTTGTGTTGAGATCAAGCCATTCCATTCCTACCATATGAAACTTGATCTCTAGCCTTCCCAAGTTGCTTTCCACTCAAATATTTCTTCCACCACAGCCATATCAGTGAGGAGAGTTGAGTGTTGGGGAGTTTATCATCTGAAGCACAAGAGCAAGGAGTTCATCACCATCAACACCGTCTATTACCTTTTGGGGGGTGGTGCCTCCTAGATTGGTTAGGTGTCGCTTGGGAGCCTCCGTCTTGATGATGTGGAGTTGAACCAAGAAGTTTGTAAGGGCAAGGAGATCGCCTACTTCGTGAAGATCTACCCCGAGTAAGGCTAGTCCTCCGTGGGCGTAGGCCGTGATGGAATAGACAAGGTTGCTTCTTCGTGGACCCTTCGTGGGTGGAGCCCTCCGTGGACTCGCGCAGCCGTTACCCTCCGTGGGTTGAAGTCTCCATCAACGTGGATGTACGATAGCACCACCTATCGGAACCACGACAAAAATCTCCGTGTCACCAAACTGCGTTTGATCTTCTCCACCTCTCTTTTTACATGTGCAATTTACTTTCCGCTGCATATACTCTAGAATTGCATGTGTAGGGTGTTACTTGATTTGATCTTGTTTGTGAAACTGCCAAAAACTTTCCATGATCTAAAGGCAGATTTTTTATATTGTCAAGTAGTCTAATCACCCCCCCCTCTAGACCTACTTTCGATCCTACAAGTGGTATCAGAGCTTTGGTCTCCATTGCCTTGGTTTCCATTGCATTGGACTCCATAAGCTTGGTTTCACAACCTAGGAGAGTATGGCGTCTAGTGAGGGTAATTATCGTAGAGGTCCTTACTTTGATGGTACAAATTTTGCTAGTTGGAAGCATAAAATGAAAATGCATATTCTTGGTCATAACCCAGCCGCATGGGGCATTATTTGTGTTGGCATGCAAGGTGATTTCTTTGAAGAAGGAAAAGTTCCGGATCGCGAAGCTACACCCGAAGAGTTGCGGATGTTGCAAAACAATGCTCAAGCTTGTGATATTCTCTTCAATGCTTTGTGTCCCGAAGAGTTCAACAAAATCAGCCGTCTTGAGAATGCTAAAGAGATTTGGGATACTTTGGTTGAAATGCACGAAGGTACTGAATCTGTGAAGGAATCAAAGCTAGATATTCTTCAAGGTCAACTTGACAAGTTCAAGATGAAGGATGGTGAAGGAGTCGCTGAAATGTACTCTAGGCTTGCTCTCATCACAAATGAGATTGCTGGCTTAGGAAGCGAAGAAATGACCGACCGATTCATCATTAAGAAGATTCTCAGAGCTTTGGATGGAAAGTATGACACCGTGTGCACTTTGATCCAAATGATGCCAAACTACAAGACTCTCAAGCCAACTGAAGTCATTGGAAGAATTGTTGCTCATGAGATGACACTTAAGGATAAGGAAGAGCTTCACAACAAGTCAAGTGGTGCTTACAAAGCTACAAGTGATGCTCCTACTACCTCAAGTGACAATCTAATTTCCAATGAAGAGATAAGCCTAATGGTCAAGAACTTCAACAAGTTCTACAAGAATAGAGGCAAAGAAAGAAGCTCAAAGTCTAGATCATATGATGGAAAGAGATCTTCTAGTCGTGATCGAAACTGCTACAATTGTGGAAGACCCGGACACTTCTCAAATGAGTGTACGGCTCCCCACAAGAGAAGAGAAGAATCTCCAAGAAGAAGAGCAAGAGATGAGTCACCTCGGAGAGAGAGAAGGAGTAGAGATGATCGTTATGAACGAAGACCCTCTCGGAGAAGCAAGGATTCGGAGAGGAAAGACAAGTCATCAAGGAGCTACACAAGAAGAAGACATCAAGCTCATGTTGGTGAATGGGTCTCCGGCTCCGACTCTGACAGTCAATCCGATGGAGGCTATCACTCCGACTCCGACTATAGTCAAGATGAAGGTGTTGCCGGACTTGCACTCGTATCCTCCAACTCCAACTCCTACGACTTATTTGATTCACCAAACGAGGGAATTGGAAGATGCTTCATGGCTAAAGGCCCCAAGGTAACACACCCTGAATTCATTGACTTTGATAGTGATGAGGATGACTTACTTGGTGAAGATGAGCTCTTGCATGATAAATCTAGTGAGCTTAGTAATGATGAAAATGCTAGTAGTCTTTATAGTCGAGAAGAGTCGAATGACAATGCTATGAAGGAGATTGAGCGTCTAACTAAAGAACTAAACACTCTTAAGTTAGCTCATGAAACAACTCAAGAAGATCATAGAGAGCTCCTAAGATCTCATGAGAAGCTACGCTTCGAGAAGCTCACTCTAGAGCAAGAACATGAGTTTCTAAAAGCGATCAATGACGATCTTCGAAAGAAGAGTTCTTCATATCTTGCCAAACGACTTCTCTTGTCTAATTTCTTGCCACCTATTAAGACTAAGCATGACAAGCATAAGAAAAATTCTTCCTCTAGTAGTAACAATAACAATGTTAAATCCAATATTGTTGCTTCTAGTAGTTCTCTTGATTCCACTAACAATGTTTCAATCCAAGTTACACTTGAGCAAGAAAACAGCCTATTGAAGGAAATCATAGAGAAAGGTGTCTACAAGAGTCTTGCCGGAAGCAAGAACTTTGAGGAGATTGTTCGCAAACAAGGAAGACACCGGAAGAATCAAGGGATTGGTTTTGAGCGAAAGTTCAACGCCAAAGGTGTTGAGTGGGAAGAAGGTCAATACCCTACTCCACAGTTTGTTTCACAAAAGGAGAAGTATGATCCTACTTCTTCCAATGTGGAACAAGCTCAAGATGACCTTCCACCACAAGACCACAAGCTAAAGGCCAAGGACAAGCTTCAAGAGGAGATTGATGCATTCATTGAAGCACCTCAAGCCATGGTCAAGTGGGTTCCCAAGGACACATCAAGTTCTACTTCGTCAAGCTCAACTACAACACCAAGGATTCCCATCAAGATGATGTGGATCCCAAAGAAGAAGAACTAGTAGGTTCTTGAGGGTGACTCCGCCAACAAACTTCACTCATATCCTTTTTGGCAAGAACTTGTGCAATCAACTTCCACATCATGCACTTGTTCATGGAGTCACAAACCCTCTTGTTGGTAAGTCAAGGGACAAGGTAATCATTGCTTTCATGGACATCATCTTTTGTGCACTTCACTCTATGTCCATGGATATTCTTGTTTGTTCCTTGTGGGACTAACCCATGTAGGTATTGAAAGTGCCCTAATCCAAAGGATTGCTCCCAACTCATGATGATCTACATCAACATTGAGCATCCACATCTTCAACATCTACATGAAGTCTTCTACGACAACCCAAGGTTAGTTTGACCCTTTAAAAGGGGTTCTCACATCTAGGGGGAGCTTTGCTCTAAAAATTGAGTTAAAGCATCTCCAAATGATGTGAACACATAAATGCTTTATGTAAAAGTGGTAACCCCACTTGTGCTTAAACGATGAGTATGACCTATGATCAAATGTTCTCATTTGACTCCTAAGTCAATATACTCATATATAGATGACCTAGTCATCGACAATTTGTGTGCTAGTAGCTAGAGTTTTGGTTGTGCATGTTTGACACATATTTCAGTTGCTATCTTATTGTGTGAGCATGTTGAATGCACGATTTTATCCATTCAAGGACATCCATTTGTTTTTTTGATTGTTTTGGTTTCTTTTTCTGGCCAAATGGATGGACAAGAATGCCTAAGCACCTTCCCTAGCTATCTATGCTTTCTTATCTCAAAAATCTATTCATGCTTATATCACAACTTTGAACAAGTCTTTTTCGGACAGTCCGAGTGAGGAGCACTCGGAACCACCGATTCGTCTAAGGCTGACTTCCAAAACCTTCTAAGTCTATTTCGGTCTGACCGGCTTCTCAATCTCGGTCCAACCGAAACACTTAGATTGATCTAGGTTTCATCTCGGTGAAACCGAGTTCAAAATCTCGGTCTGACCGATATGTGTAACTGCACAGCAGAAATACATCTCGGTGACACCGAGTTTTTCAACTCGGTCCCACCGACAGTACGGGGTTATATATACTGAGGGCTGCGCGCGATCTATTCCTTTCAAACCGTTCGCCCTCCAAGACCCCTGCTGCCGCCGCCCTGATCTAAGGATCGTCGCCATCGTCGCCTGTGTGCCCTTGCCGCAGGTCTCCGCCGCCGTCAACGGTAATCTTCTCCTCCGTTGCCGCCGTAGAGGGACACCACCAAGTTAGGGTGTGTCTCGATCCCTTTCATGCTCCACTTCTGATTCTTGCATGATAGGACTGCCCTGATTCAATCCACGTTTGATATGTTCCCAATACATTGTTCAGATCGTTTAGTTTCGAGGAAAATTCTTAGGTTTAGGTTTCCACGGAATGCATCTCGGTGAAGCCGATTCCTGAAACTCGGACTGACCGATTTGGTCTCTGACCATTGCACTACACAGTTCGGTCTGACCGAGTTGTGAAAATCGGAATGTCCGAAGTGAAGTTTCTATGAAACCCTAGTTTTTCGGTAGGACCGAAACCCATTTCGGTCTGACCGAAAGTGGTGTGTAGGTTCTGTTGAACACTTCGGTTACACCGAAACTTGAAATCGGTTTGACCGAAATACATTCTGTGAAAACTCAAAACTAAGTTTTTAACTCATTTTTTTTTGCAAAAACTTCTGCAGTTGTGATAACTCTTCTATTCTGCCTATACCTTATCTATTCACAGGTCTTTCAGCCATGTCAGATGTCAGTGACAGCCAGAACAGGTCCGAATCACCATTTGCTGAGATTCCAGAGGCAGGTACAAGTCCTGAGGCTAGCAGCTCTAGTGATGATGGTGAGAGGAGTACCCCCAGTGGTCTGCCTCCTGCTGCTACGAGAACCAGGAAGAAGAGAACGTCTGATTCTGAGGATTCCGATTTCGTTGCTGAGGAAGTTACCTCCAAGCCAAAGAGGCAAGTGGTCACCAAAGAGCTCCAAGGGCAGCAGCCAAAGAAAGGCACGAGCAAAGTGAAGCAGTCTGCAGTTGCCAAGAAGCTAAACTTGGAAGAGCCAGCTCCAAGCAAGGTGAAGAAGACTTCCAAAAGGAAGAGAGTTGTTTATGCTGAACCTCAAGTTGATGATGCTGAAGAAGAAGAAGAAGATGCACCCCAGCCTCCTCCTCAGAAAGCTAAGTTCATGGGTGATGCTATTCGGGCTCAAGCCTCCTCCAAGCCCAAGAAGCCTGCTCCAGCTAAGGCAGCTCCAGCAAAGCCTAAGAGGACAACCAGAAGCATTCCAGCTTCTGAGAAGAACAAAGGTGAGATGCCACCTTCTGAGTCAGATGAAGAGCATGTGTTGCTCAAGCTCCGTCCCAGATTGCCACTCCACAATGATGCTCATCCTCAAGCTGAGGATATGAAGGCAAGGAAGGACAAAGGTCTCAGGCTATGGAGACAATCTGATCCATATGCCGTAAGAAGAAG
>LR738715.1:801716559-801821458 GCA_902687465.1 Secale cereale
AAAAGGGGTTCTCACATCTAGGGGGAGCTTTGCTCTAAAAATTGAGCTAAAACATCTCCAAATGATGTGAACACATAAATGCTTTATGTAAAAGTGGTAACCCCACTTGTGCTTAAACGATGAGTATGACCTATGATCAAATGTTCTCATTTGACTCCTAAGTCAATATACTCATATATAGATGACCTAGTCATCGACATTTTGTGTGCTAGTAGCTAGAGTTTTGGTTGTGCATGTTTGACACATATTTCAGTTGCTATCTTATTGTGTGAGCATGTTGGATGCATGATTTTATCCATTCAAGGACATCCATTTGTTGTTTTGATTGTTTTGGTTTCTTTTTCTGGCCAAATGGATGGACAAGAATGCCTAAGCACCTTCCCTAGCTATCTATGCTTTCTTATCTCAAAATCTATTCATGCTTATATCACAACTTTGAACAAGTCTTTTTCGGACAGTCCGAGTGAGGAGCACTTGGAACCACCGATTCGTCTAAGGCTGACTTCCAAAACCTTCTAAGTCTATTTCGGTCTGACCGGCTTCTCAATCTCGGTCCAACTGAAACACTTAGATTGATCTAGGTTTCATCTCGGTGAAACCGAGTTCAAAATCTCGGTCTGACCGATATGTGTAACTGCACAGCAGAAATACATCTCGGTGACACCGAGTTTTTCAACTCGGTCCCACCGACAGTACGGGGTTATATATACTGAGGGCTGCGCGCGATCTATTCCTTTCAAACCGCTCGCCCTCCAAGACCCCTGCTGCCGCCGCCCTGATCTAAGGATCGTCGCCGTCGTCGCCTGTGTGCCCTTGCCGCAGGTCTCCGCCGCCGTCAACGGTAATCTTCTCCTCCGTTGCCGCCGTAGAGGGACACCACCAAGTTAGGGTGTGTCTCAATCCCTATTCATGCTCCACTTCTGATTCTTGCATGATAGGACTGCCCTGATTCAATCCACGTTTGATATGATCCCAATACATTGCTCAGATCGTTTAGTTTCGAGGAAAATTCTTAGGTTTAGGTTTCCACGGAATGCATCTCGGTGAAGCCGATTCCTGAAACTCGGACTGACCGATTTGGTCTCTGACCATTGCACTACACAGTTCGGTCTGACCGAGTTGTGAAAATCGGAATGTCCGAAGTGAAGTTTCTATGAAACCCTAGTTTTTCGGTAGGACCGAAACCCATTTCGGTCTGACCGAAAGTGGTGTGCAGGTTCTGTTGAACACTTCGGTTACACCGAAACTTGAAATCGGTTTGACCGAAATACATTCTGTGAAAACTCAAAACTAAGTTTTTAACTCATTTTTTTTTGCAAAAACTTCTGCAGTTGTGATAACTCTTCTATTCTGCCTATACCTTATCTATTCACAGGTCTTTCAGCCATGTCAGATGTCAGTGACAGCCAGAACAGGTCCGAATCACCATTTGCTGAGATTCCAGAGGCAGGTACAAGTCCTGAGGCTAGCAGCTCTAGTGATGATGGTGAGAGGAGTACCCCCAGTGGTCTGCCTCCTGCTGCTACGAGAACCAGGAAGAAGAGAACGTCTGATTCTGAGGATTCCGATTTCGTTGCTGAGGAAGTTACTTCCAAGCCAAAGAGGCAAGTGGTCGCCAAAGAGCTCCAAGGGCAGCAGCCAAAGAAAGGCACGAGCAAAGTGAAGCAGTCTGCAGTTGCCAAGAAGCTAAACTTGGAAGAGCCAGCTCCAAGCAAGGTGAAGAAGACTTCCAAAAGGAAGAGAGTTGTTTATGCTGAACCTCAAGTTGATGATACTGAAGAAGAAGAAGAAGATGCACCCCAGCCTCCTTCTCAGAAAGCTAAGTTCATGGGTGATGCTATTCGGGCTCAAGCCTCCTCCAAGCCCAAGAAGCCTGCTCCAGCTAAGGCAGCTCCAGCAAAGCCTAAGAGGACAACCAGAAGCATTCCAGCTTCTGAGAAGAACAAAGGTGAGATGCCACCTTCTGAGTCAGATGAAGAGCATGTGTTGCTCAAGCTCCGTCCCAGATTGCCACTCCACAATGATGCTCATCCTCAAGCTGAGGATATGAAGGCAAGGAAGGACAAAGGTCTCAGGCTATGGAGACAATCTGATCCATATGCCGTAAGAAGAAGGACTGCTGTGGACCCCAGATTCCACACCAAAGAGCAGCAGGATTTCTATGAGACCGTGCTAATGGATAAGAAGCCCATTGTTGCTGACACCAGGTATGTCGACTGGAAGTACATTGACAGCAGAGAGCATCGGGACTTCTTTCCCCATGTGCATGAGAGCTTTACTGCATGTGGAGTTGCTGACTTTGTGGGTCAAGAACTGACAGCATGGAACGACGAGATGATCATGCAGTTCTATGCCACAGCCCATTTCTACCCCGATGGCAAGATCACATGGATGACTGAAGGTCAACGGTTTTCTTCAACTGTTGCAGAATGGGCAGAACTTCTGAACGCTCCAGTGCAGAGAGAGGACGACATTGATGTCTATAGGATTCCTAAGAAGAGTCATGATTCCATGAAGAATATGTACAAGGAGATCCCAGCTGCTGATTTGGAGGGATGGAAACTCGGCTCAGTGTATTATCTCCAGGCAGGTCTGACCACCACTAACACTATCCTGAGGCATACTTTGATGCCTAAGTCAGGTGACCACCGGATGATACGAGGCTATTCTATCAACATGCTGCACATTCTCGATGAGAAGGCACCTTTTAAGGTGATGGACTTGATGGTAGAGACCATCAAGAGGACTGCAGCTGACCAGAAGAGGTCATGTGGGTTTGCACCACAGATACAGATGCTTATCAACGCCAAGTTTGGCACGGGCAAATTCATGTTGGATAGGAAGCACTTACCACTGCAGCCAGAGCATGAGGACAACGTAGTTGTGATGGATGAAGAGGATCCCACCTCAGTTGAAGGGCAAGCCAAGATCGAAGCTGCAAAGAAAGCCAAAGCTGACAGAGAGGCAGCAGCAGCAGCAGCAGCTAAGCCAAAGAGCTTCGGAGATCAGATTCTTGAAGCAACCCGGAGAATTGAACAACGCCTGGCCAGCATTGAGCAATCTCAGGAGAGCCTTGAGAGGATCGTCGAGGACAAGATCCACGCTCTAGACGTGAAGCTGACTGAGATTCAGGTGTCTGTCAACAAGCTTGAGGCAGACATGGAGGAGACTAGGCAGGAGAGGGCAGAGCTTATGCAGGATGATATAGTCCAGGACTCTCATCGCCAGACTGCTCCGGTTCCCAGAGGATCCAGGTCTGCAGCTATCCCAGTGACAGATTCCAGGGCTACCACTTCAGCACCAGCTACAGCTCCAGCAGTTCATTCAGCTCCAGCATCTACTCCTCCAGCGCAGACATCCGCAGAAGTCTTCGCCGACGCAGCTATCTCTACACCGACATCGACCCAGACGGGAGCAGCCAGCCGAGCCCGCAGTGACGTTTAGCTCTATACCTTTTCGAACTTTTTGGTAACTTGTTGCCAAAGGGGGAGAAATTGCTATAGATCATAGGGCTTCGAGAGAGAGAGTGCTCTTTCGTCTTTTCGTTCTTTTGCCGTTTTCCTTGAGATACATTGGTTTCTTTTGGTTCCAGATACTTTAAGTGTGCTTGCTACTACGTTTGATGCTACCTTAATGAGTGCTTAGTCATACTATGCTTTAATGTGTGCTTATTGTTTATCATATGCTATTTCTTATTGTATGGCTATTTACTCTTGTCTTGGTGATTGAGTGCATGTTATTCTTTCTTATCATTTTGTGCGCTCCACCAAGATGTATGTGACATGGAAGAGTGACCCATAATCCTAATCGATTGTGCATTTGCATTCAAACGCAAATTTTAAATAATGCACAAATTTAGGGGGAGCTCTTGTTTATCACATACTTCTCAAAGCGACGATATTATTCATTGATTATATCTTTTGTCGAAGCTTTGATCTATATGTTGTCATCAATTACCAAAAAGGGGGAGATTGAAAGTGCAACTAATCCCCGGGTGGTTTTGGTAATTAATAACAACATATATATCATTGAACTAATATTATCTTGAGAATCATTTCAGAGAAGTTCGATGATATGGGTATGGAAATGTCTGAAGAAGTGGACCCCTCAAAATGCTAAGACAAGCATTGGCAAAAGCTCAAGACTCCATTTTTGGTTTAGTGATCAAAGATCACATTGAGTCCATAGGAAAAGCCAATCTATTAAAAGGGGATGAGGTTGTGTTAATGTTCTTGTTGCTCAAGTGCTTGGTGATCTAACTCCCTCAACTATCAGCACTATTCACTACTTAACACAAACCCTAACATCTCGGTCACACCGATTTCTCCAACTCAGTCCCACCGAGATGAACCTCTTCAGTTGTTTCTCCAAACCCTAGCTTCTCGGTCAAACCGATTCTGAGTTTCGGTCTCACCGAAAAAGGGCTGCCAACCTTCTGTGATCAGTTGACATCAATTCGGAATATCCGAGTTTATATTTTCGGTCTCACCGAGATGGCAAACCCTAACCTTTGACTCACTTCGGTCTCACCGAGATGGTATTTTCGGTCCCACCGAAAATCCCAACGTTCACTATATTTGAACTTTCGGTCTGACCGAGTTTTCACTTCGGTCTGACCGAGATTGGTCAAATGTGTGTGTAACGGTTGGATTTTGTGTGGAGGCTATATATACCCCTCCACCCCCTCTTCATTCGTGAGGAGAGCCATCAGAAAGTACAACCATTCCTACCATACACTTTCTGAGAAGTGAACCACCTACCCTTGTGTTGAGATCAAGCCATTCCATTCCTACCATATGAAACTTGATCTCTAGCCTTCCCAAGTTGCTTTCCACTCAAATCTTTCTTCCACCACAGCCATATCAGTGAGGAGAGTTGAGTGTTGGGGAGTTTATCACTTGAAGCACAAGAGCAAGGAGTTCATCACCATCAACACCGTCTATTACCTTTTGGGGGGTGGTGCCTCCTAGATTGGTTAGGTGTCGCTTGGGAGCCTCCATCGTGATGTGGAGTTGAACCAAGAAGTTTGTAAGGGCAAGGAGATCGCCTACTTCGTGAAGATCTACCCCGAGTAAGGCTAGTCCTCCGTGGGCGTAGGCCGTGATGGAATAGACAAGGTTGCTTCTTCGTGGACCCTTCGTGGGTGGAGCCCTCCGTGGACTCGCGCAGCCGTTACCCTCCGTGGGTTGAAGTCTCCATCAACGTGGATGTACGATAGCACCACCTATCGGAACCACGACAAAAATCTCCGTGTCACCAAACTGCGTTTGATCTTCTCCACCTCTCTTTTACATGTGCAATTTACTTTCCGCTGCATAAACTCTAGAATTGCATGTGTAGGGTGTTACTTGAACTGATCTTGTTTGTGAAACTGCCAAAAACATTGCATGATCTAAAGGCAGATTTTTTATATTGTCAAGTAGTCTAATCACCCCCCCCTCTAGACCTACTTTCGATCCTACACTTTTCCTATGGACTCAATGTGATCTTTGATCACTAAACCAAAAATGGAGTCTTGAGCTTTTGCCAATGCTTGCCTTAGCATTTTGAGGGGTCCACTTCTTCAGTCATTTCCATACCCATATCACTGAACTTCTCTGAAATGATTCTCAAGTAACTATTAGTTCAATGATATATATGTTGTTATTAATTGCCAAAACCACCCGGGGATTAGTTGCACTTTCAATCTCCCCCTTTTTGGTAATTGATGACAACATATAGATCAAAGCTTCGACAAAGGATATAATCAATGAATAATATCGTCGCTTTGAGAAGTATGTGATAAGCAAGAGCTCCCCCTAAATTTGTGCATTATTTAAAATTTGCGTTTGAATGCAAATGCACAATCAATTAGGATCATGGGTCACTCTTCCATGTCATATACATCTTGGTGGAGCGCACAAAATGATAAGAATGAATAACATGCACCCAGTCACCAAGACATGAGTAAATAGCCATACAAGATAGGAAAGGCATATGATAAGCATTAAGCACACATTAAAGCATAGTATGACCAAGCACTCATTAAGGTAGCATCAAACGTAGTATCAAGAACACTGAAAGTTTCAAGAACCAAAAGAACCAAATGTATCTCAAAGAAAACCGCAAAAGAACGAAAGAGCACTCTCTCTCTCGAAGCCCTATGATCTATACAATTTCTCCCCCTTTGGCAACAAGTTACCAAAAAGTTTGAAAAAGCATAGAGCTAATCGTCACTGTGGGCTCTGCTGGCGGCTCCTGTCTGGGTAGATGTCGGAGTAGATATGACGGCATCGGCGAAGACTTCAGCTGATGTCTGCGCTGGAGGAGTGGATGTTGGAGTTGTGGCTGGAGTGACTGCTGGAGCTGTAGGAGGTGCTGAAGTGGTAGCCCTGGAGTAAGTCACTGGGATAGCTGCTGATCGGGATCCTCTGAGAACCTGAGCAGTCTGGCGATGAGAGTCCTGGACTAGGTCATCCTGCATGAGCTCTGCCCTGTCCTGCCTAGCTTCCTCCATGTCTGCCTCAAGCTTGTTGATGGTCACCTGAAGTTCAGTCAGCTTCACGTCCAGAGCGTGGATCTTGTCGTCAACAATCCTCTCTAGGCTCTCCTGAGATCATTCAATGCTGGCCAGGCGTTGTTCAATCCTCTGGGTAGCTTCAAGAATCTGCTCTCCGAAGCTCTTTGGTTTAGCTGCTGCTGCTGCTGCCTCTTTATCAGCTTTGGCTTTCCTAGCAGCTTCAATCTTGGCTTGACCTTCAACCGAAGTTGGATCCTCCTCGTCCATCACAACAACATTATCTTCATGCTCTGGCTGCAGTGGTAAGTGCTTCCTATCCAACATGAATATGCCCGTGCCAAACTTGGCATTGATAAGCATCTGAATCTGCGGGGCAAATCCACACGACCTCTTTTGGTCAGCTGCAGTCCTCTTAATCGTCTCTACCATTAAGTCCATCACCTTGAAAGGTGCCTTCTCATCAAGTACGTGCAGCATGTTGATAGAATAGCCTCGGATCATGCGATGGTCTCCAGACTTGGGCATCAAGGTATGTCTCAGAATAGTGTTTGTGGTAGGTAGACCTGCCTGGAGATAGTAAACTGAGCCAAGCTTCCACACTTCCAAATCTGCTGCGGGGATCTCCTTGTACATGTTTTTCATGGAATCATGGTTCTTCTTAGGAATCCCATAGACATCAATGTCGTCCTCTCTTTGCACTGGAGCATTCAGAAGTTCTGCCCATTCTTCAACAGACGAAGAGAACCTTTGACCTTCAGTCATCCAGGTGATCTTGCCATCAGGATAGAAGTGGGTTGTGGCGTAGAACTGCATAATCATCTCGTCGTTCCAGTCTTTCGGTTTCTGACCCACAAACTCATCAACTCCACATGCAGTGAAGCTTTCATGCACATGGGGAAAGAAGTCTCGGTGCTCTTCACTGTCAATGTACTCCCAGTCAACGTACCTGGTGTCTGCAACAATAGGCTTCTTGTCCATCATCACAGTCTCATAGAAGTCCTGCTGCTCTCTAGTGTGGAATCTGGGGTCCACAGCAGTCCTTCTCCTCACGACATATGGATCAGACTGTCTCCATAGCCTGAGACCTCGATCTTTCCTTGCCTTCATATCCTCGGCTTGAGGATGAGCATCGTTGTGGAGTGGCAGTTTTGGACGGAGCTTTAGCAACACATGTTCTTCTTCAGACTCAGACGGTGGCACATCACCTTTGTTCTTCTCAGAGGCTGGGATGTTCCTGGTTGTCCTCATGGGCTTGGCAGTAGGCTTTGCTGGAGCTGCCTTAGCTTGAGCAGGCTTCTTGGGCTTTGAAGTGGCTTGAGCCCTAATTGCATCACCCATGAGTTTAGCCTTCTGAGGAGGAGGCTGGGGTGCTTCTTCTTCTTCTTCTTCCTCGGCTGCTGCATCTGCATGAGGATCAGCATATACTACCCTCTTCCTCTTGGAAGTTTTCTTCACTTTACTTGGGGCTGGCTCTCCCAAGTTTAGCTTCTTGGCAACAGCTGACTGCTTGACCTTGCTGGTGCCTTTCTTTGACTGATGCCCTTGGTGCTCTTTGGCAACAACTTTTCTCTTGGGCTTGGAGGTTACTTCCCCAGCAATGAAGTCAGAGTCCTCATCATCAGAATTTCTCTGCTTTCTGGTTCTGGTGGCTGCAGGAGGCAAGCCACTAGGTGTACTCCTCTCACCATCATCAATAGGACTACTAGCCTCAGGACTAGTATCTGCCTCAGGAATCTCTACAAAAGGTGACTCTGACCTGTTCTGGCTGTCACTGGCATCTGACATGGCTGACAACCTGTCAATAGATAAGGTATAGGCAGAGTAGAAGAGTTATCACAAACTGCAGAGGTTTTTGCAAAAAAAATGAGTTCAAATCTTAGTTTTGAGTTTTCACAGAATGCATTTCGGTCAAACCGATTTTCAGTTTCGGTGAATCCGAAGTGTATACAGAGGCTTACCACACCACTTTCGGTCAGACCGAAGTGGGTTTCGGTCCTGCCGAAACACTAGGGTTTCACTAAGACTCAACTTCGGTCACACCGATTTGCACGACTCGGTTAGATCGAAAGGTGTAGTGCAATGGCCAGAGGCCAAATCGGTCATTCCGAGTTTTCAAAATCGGTTTCACCGAGTTGTATTCCGTGGAAACCTAACCCTAAGAATTTTACTCGAAACTAGAACCGATCTGATGTTAAGGAAGATTTCAAACGTGGCCAGAAATAGGGCAAACCAATCGTGCAATGAATCAGATGGGGAGCACGAGAGGGATCGAGACTCACCCTAACTTGGTGGAGTCCCTCTACGGCGGCAACGGCGCGGAGGAGAAAACCGTTGACGGCGGCGGAGACCTGCGGCAAGGGCGCACAGGCGACGACGGCGACGATCCGGAGATCAGGGCGACGGCAGCAGGGGACTTGGGGGCGAAAACGTTTGAAGGAAAAATCGCGCGCTGCCCTCAGTATTTATATCCCCTTGCTGTCGGTGGGACCGAGTTGAAAATCTCGGTGACACCGAGATGGATAACTGCTATGCAGTTACGCATATCGGTCACGCCGAGATTTAGAACTCGGTTTCACCGAGATGAAACCTAGATCAGTCTAAGCGTTTCGGTTGGACCGAGTGGGAGAAGTTGGTCTGACCGAAATTGACTTAGAAGGTTTTGGAAGTCAGCCTTAGACGGATCGGTGGCTCCGAGTGCTCCTCACTCGGAGGGTCCGAAAATGACTTGTTCAAAGTTTGTGATATAAGCATGAATAGAATTTGAGACAAGAAAGCATAGATAGCTAGGGGAGGTACTTAGGCATTCTTGTCCATCCATTTGGCCAGAAAAATCAAAACAATCAAAACAACAAATGGATGTCCTCGAATGGATGAAATCTTGCATTCAACATGCTCACACAATAAGATAGCAAATGAAATATGTGTCAAACATGCACAACCAAAACTCTAGCTACTAGCACACAATTTGTCGATGACTAAGTCATCTTTATATGAGTATTTTGACTTAGGAGCCAAATGAGAACATTTGATCATAGGTCATACTCATCGTTTAAGCACAAGTGCGGTTACCACTTTTACATAAAGCATTGATGTGTTGACATCATTTGAAGATGCTTTAGCTCAATTTTTAGAGCAAAGCTCCCCCTAGATGTGAGAACCCCTTATAAAGGGTCAAACTAACCTTGGGTTGTCGTAGAAGACTTCATGTAGATGTTGAAGATGTGGATGCTCAATGTTGATGTAGATCATCAAGAGTTGGGAGCTATCCTTTGGATTAGGGCACTTTCAATACCTACATGGGTTAGTCCCACAAGGAACAAACAAGGATATCCATAGACATAGATTGAAGTTCACAATAGATGATGTCCATGAAAGCAATGATTACCTTGTCCCTTGACTTACCAACAAGAGGGTTTGTGACTCCATGAACTAGTGCATGATGTGGAAGTTGATTGCACAAGTTGCCAAAATGAATGTGGGTGAAGTATGTTGGCGGAGTCACCCTCAAGAACCTTCTAGTTCTTCTTCTTTGGGATCCACATCATCTTGATGGGAATCCTTGGGGTTATAGTTGAGCTTGACGAAGTAGAACTTGATGTGTCCTTGGGAACCCACTTGACCATGGCTTGAGGTGCTTCAATGAATGCAGCAATCTCCTCTTGAAGCTTGTCCTTGGCTTTTAGCTTGTGGTCTTGTCGTGGAAGGTCATCTTGAGCTTGTTCCACATTGGAAGAAGTGGGATCGTACTTCTCCTTTTGAGAAACAAACTGTGGAGTAGGGTATTGACCTTCTTCCCACTCAACACCTTCGGCGTTGAACTTTCGCTCAAAACCAATCCCTTGATTCTTCCGGTGCCTTCCTTGTTTGCGAACAATTTCCTCAAAGTTCTTGCTTCCGACAAGACTCTTGTAGACACCTTTCTCTATGATTTCCTTCAATAAGCTATTTTCTTGCTCAAGTGTAACTTGGCTTGAAACATTGTTAGTGGAATCAAGAGAACTACTAGAAGTAACAACATTAGATTTAACATGGTTATTATTACTACTAGAGGAAGAATTTTTCTTATGCTTGTCATGCTTAGTCTTAATAGGTGGCAAGAAATTAGACAAGAGAAGTCGTTTGGCAAGATATGAAGAACTCTTCTTTCGAAGGTCGTCATTGATCGCTTTTAGAAACTCATGTTCTTGCTCTAGAGTGAGCTTCTCGAAGCGTAGCTTCTCATGAGATCTTAGGAGCTCTCTATGATCTTCTTGAGTTGTTTCATGAGCTAACTTAAGAGTGTTTAGTTCTTTAGTTAGACGCTCAATCTCCTTCATAGCATTGTCATTCGACTCTTCTTGACTATAAAGACTATTAGCATTTTCATCGTTACTAAGCTCACTAGATTTATCATGCAAGAGCTCATCTTCACCAAGCAAATCATCCTCATCACTATTGAAGTCAATGAATTCAGGGTGTGATACCTTGGGGCCTTTAGCCATGAAGCATCTTCCAATTCCCTCATTTGGTGAATCAAATAAGTCGTAGGAGTTGGAGTTGGAGGATACGAGTGCAAGACTGGCAACACCTTCATCTTGACTGTAGTCGGAGTCAGAGTGATAGCTTCCATCGGATTGATTGTCGGAGTCGGAACCAGAGACCCATTCACCTACATGAGCTTGATGTCTTCTTCTTGTGTAGCTCCTTGATGACTTGTCTTTCCTTTCCGAATCCTTGCTTCTCCGAGAGGGTCTTCGTTCATAACGATCATCTCTACTCCTTCTCTCTCTCCGAGGTGACTCATCTCTTGCTCTTCTTCTTGGAGATTCTTCTCTTCTCTTGTGGGGAGCCGTACACTCATTTGAGAAGTGTCCGGGTCTTCCACAATTGTAGCAGTTTCGATCATGGCTAGAAGATCTCTTTTCATCATATGATCTAGACTTTGAGCTTCTCTCTTTGCCTCTATTCTTGTAGAATTTGTTGAAGTTCTTAACCATTAGGCTTATCTCTTCATTGGAAATTAACTTGTCACTTGAGGTTGTGGGAGCATCACTTGTAGGTTTGTAAGCACCACTTGACTTGTTGTGAAGCTCTTCCTTATCCTTAAGTGTCATCTCATGAGCAACAATTCTTCCAATGACTTCAGTTGGCTTGAGAGTCTTGTAGTTTGGCATCATTTGGATCAAAGTGCACACGGTGTCGTACTTTCCATCCAAAGCTCTGAGAATCTTCTTAATGATGAATCGGTCGGTCATTTCTTTGCTTCCTAAGCCGGCAATCTCATTTGTGATGAGAGCAAGCCTAGAGTACATTTCAGCGACTCCTTCACCATCCTTCATCTTGAACTTGTCAAGTTGACCTTGAAGAATATCTAGCTTTGATTCCTTCACAGATTCAGTACCTTCGTGCATTTCAACCAAAGTATCCCAAATCTCTTTAGCATTCTCAAGACGGCTGATTTTGTTGAACTCCTCGGGACACAAAGCATTGAAGAGAATGTCACAAGCTTGAGCATTGTTTTGCAACATCCGCAACTCTTCCGGTGTAGCTTCGCGATCCGGAACTTTTCCTTCCTCGAAGAATTCACCTTGCATGCCAACACAAATAATGCCCCATGCGGCTGGGTTATGACCAAGAATATGCATTTTCATTTTATGTTTCCAACTAGCAAAATTTGTACCATCAAAGTAAGGACCTCTACGATAATTACCCTCACAAGACACCATACTCTCCTAGGTTGTGAAACCAAGCTTATGGAGTCCAATGCAATGGAAACCAAAACAATGGAGACCAAAGCTCTGATACCACTTGTAGGATCGAAAGTATGTCTAGAGGGGGGATGATTAGACTACTTGTAAATATAAAAATTCTGCCTTTGACAAAGAACAGTTTTAGGTAGTTTCACAATTAAGATCAAGTCAAGTATCACCCTACACATGCAATTCTAGAGTATAAGCAGCGGAAAGTAAATTGCACATGTAGTAAAGAGAGGTGGAGAAGATCAAACGCAATTTGGAGACGCAATGATTTTTCCCGTGGTTCCGATAGGTAGTGCTATCGTACATCCACGTTGATGGAGACTTCAACCCACGGAGGGTAACGGCTGCGCGAGTCCACGGAGGGCTCCACCCACGAAGGGTCCACGAAGAAGCAACCTTGTCTATTCCATCATGGCCTACGCCCACGGAGGGCTAGCCTTACTCGGGGTAGATCTTCACGAAGTAGGAGATCTCCTTGCCCTTACAAACTTCTTGGTTCGACTCCACAGCTCGATGACGGAGGCTCCCAAGCGACACCTAACCAATCTAGGAGGCACCACCCTCCAAAAGGTAATAGATGTTGTAGATGATGATGAACTCCTTGCTCTTGTGCTTCAAATGATAATCTACCCAACACTCAACTCTCCTCACTGATATGGCTGTGGTGGAAGAAAGGATTGAGTGGAAAGCAACTTGGGAAGGTTAGAAATCAAGTTTCATATGGTAGGAATGGAGCAACTTGATCTCAACACAAGGGTAGGTAGTTCTCTTCTCATAAAGTGTAAGGTAGGAGTGGTAGTTCTTTCTGATGGCTCTCTCCACGAATGAAGAGGGGGTGGAGGGGTATATATAGCCTCCACACAAAATCCAACCGTTACACACATAATTGAGCAATCTCGGTGAGACCGAAGTGGAAACTCGGTCAGACCGAAAGTTCAAATATAGTGAACGTTGGGGTTTTCGGTGGGACCGAAAATACCATCTCGGTTTGTCCGATTTGAGTAAAGATAGGAACTTGCCAGTTTCGGTGAGACCGAAATCATCAACTCGGTTATTCCGGTTTGAGGACAAACGGTTACAGAAGCTTGGCAGCCCGTGTTTCGGTGAGACCGAACTCAAACTCGGATTGACCGATTTTTCTAGGGTTTGGCTTATGGCTGAGGTGGTTCATCTCGGTGGGACTGAGTTTGCAAAATCGGTTTGTCCGAGATTACTTATGAGTGTGTTTAGTAGTGAAAGTTGCTGATAGTTGAAGGAGATATATCACTAAGCACTTGAGCAACCAGATCATCAACACAACCTCATCCCCTTTTAATAGTATTGGCTTTTCCTATGGACTCAATGTGATCTTTGATCACTAAACCAAAAATGGAGTCTTGAGCTTTTGCCAATGCTTGCCTTAGCATTTTGAGGGGTCCACTTCTTCAGTCATTTCCATACCCATATCACTGAACTTCTCTAAAATGATTCTCAAGTAACTATTAGTTCAATGATATATATGTTGTTATTAATTGCCAAAACCACCCGGGGATTAGTTGCACTTTCACTTAGTGGTACTGGTGTACCATAAGCAACCACCAAATCCATGACATATGTGACTGAGTACTTCATCATTCTTGACTGATGATTCAAACGAGGATCGATACCTCGCAACTATGTCTTCACTTATTGTTATCTGTTGTTGCATCGCTTGGGATGCCTGGAATTCTTGTTCTTGTCATCTAGAAGTCTCCCCAGCCTCTTCCTCTTTGCAACGGCAAGAAACTCATCTTGGTACTCGTCCAAATCACCATTTTGTATCTCATCAGTGTTAAAAATTAAATCTTATGGAGCCTAGAGTGCTGGAGGATTCCAATGATATGTGATACTCCTTTCGTTTCATACCGTAGTGCATACAGATTTTTGAAAAAGGCAAACGTGACAAACTTTGACCAGGCTTGTGGAGAAAAATATTTACATCTAGAATGACAAACATATATCATTAGAATCATCATAAGACGTAGTTTTATATTCATATATCTGGTATTATAGGTATAAATAGTTTTCTCTATAGGGTTAATTATCCTTTTGCCCTCAGTGGTGTCCATGTGCTTAGTTTTGCCCTCAGATGCGAATTGTGCTCAGTTTTGCCCTTAGTCCATGCACAGCGACTCGTTCCGTGAATTCTACCGTCTCCGTCAGGTCAACCTTTTGACTCGACCCTTACAGGTGGGACCAGGCGGTAGAGACAACCAATTGTATTCATACTGTTGTACGCGTGGCTTGTGGGACCCAACAGAGAGCCGTTGAGCAGAGAGCCGTTGCGGGTGTGCTATATAAGCGGGCGAAAGAGGCGCGCGGTGACCACGGCGACAGAGAGCACGGCGACAGAGAGCACGGTGGTGACCACGGCGAGAGAGAGAGATATAGCACAGTGGTGACCACGGCAAGAGAGAGCACGACGGTGGGAAGCTAGCTGCGGAGGGCGCGGCGGCGTTGAGATCCCCTTCGGCTCCGAGCTCCATGTCTTCCTCAAGCTCCCGCGCCACCTCGCGGATGCAGAGCCGGGCGCGTGTGGACATTCCTGTCTTCATCTGTCCGCGGTGCCGGGCGGGCGTTGATCGGAGGGTTTCTCACACAACGAGGAACCAGAATCGTCCGTTCTACGTGTGCAGCGAGAATGGGGTAAGAATCGGGGCAATTGCACCATTTTCGTGATCGGGATCTTTGAGCAATGGGTTGACATGTTTATTGTTCATGCAGGTGACATGCTTCTTTCTTTGGGTCGATGCTCTGGCCAAGACACTGATGAATGAACTGCAAGAAGAGCAGGAAGAATGGTTGGACATGCTGCCACGAACGGCAGTGGCCGCAACACGAGCTCCGGAAGAAGAGATGGAGGGCAAAGAACACACTGACAGAGAGCTAGTTGTTGAGCTTAGGATGTTGCAGAAGAAGGTTAGGAAGCTTGAAGATCAAGCACAAATAGCAATACCCATTTGCAATTACTTTTGGGCCGTGGTAGGTATGGTACTCGCACTGGTTATAATGTTGAAAATGTATGGAAAGGCATGAATTATGGAGGAATTTGTAAGCTTGAAATTGTATGAGAAATTCACCTAGTTTAAATGTTGGTCAAAGTTGTTTAAATGTTGAAAAAAAAGAGAAGAAGTGACCAAACAATTAATTTAGGCAGTAAATCGTAATGCTGAAACTTTTTGTGGAAGCTAATTGAATTATTCCAAAGCCAAACAATTAAGTTTAGAATTTTTTTGTAGCTGTTAAATATTTAATAGCAATTTAATTGCTCCAATTCAAATACACTGTGATTTAAATCAAATACCAAATTGTCATGGAAAATGTGCCTCAGCTCTGGTAGAGGTTTACACCTGGTGCCAAAATAAATGAACAATTTTTAAGGGCATTACATTGAGAAAAAATAATTTGTCTAGAAAAATGAAGGGTGGAAAATGCAAAAAAAATTTGGTGCGGCTGGGGACTTGAACCCAGGACCGCATTGGTTTGTGGCATTTAGGGCTGCGCTGGTAACCGCTAGGATAGATGGAAAGACTTTGACATGGGTAGGGAAGAAATGTATACATAGTGAGACAGTGAATGTTTGCACACGTGTGAGAGTGGTTTTCCTTTGTTTTGCACTGAAACTTTGGAGGGTTGGAAACGTATTTTTGCACTGCCACGTGATTGTGGTTACAATGGCACTTGGTTTAGGGTTAGAGTGGCACTTGGTTTAGGATTTAAATGAAGAGGCGATTTCCTATGCTTGGTGGAAACTACACAAAAAAAACTACACACTCTTTGTTTTAAGTTCCTTTTTTGATATATGAGGTGTCGGGTTTCTTATGGCATTGGCACAAGTGCATTTTCGTTATATAGAAATGACTTTTTCTGACTTCTCTTTCTCTTTTTTATTATCTTTTGGACACAAGTGCCTTTTTTTGTGTTGAAAGGGGCTTTACTCACTTCTCTCATTCATTTTGCTTGCCTCTTTGGCATAATTGCATGTTTGCTTGCCTAGCGAGTTCAAATTCATGATATTTTCGTTATAGAGTTATTTTGTATAGTCCAAAATAAATTATCAAAATAATTAGAGATAAAAATTGGGGCCGTGCGTAGCTACCACCATGGGTAGCAAATTGTTTTTGGAATATATTTAGGGTTAGTTAATGACTTGTTTTTTTAATGAAAGAGAGGGCTTCTCACCTCCCTTTGATTTTCATTTTTCATTAAAGAAAGCCACAAGTTCTCGAACTTCATGACTTGGTTTAGGGAAAAAATGATATGTTTGGGCACGGACATTTTTTAACTCACATAATAACTTAGATAAGATGCAACACACATAATAATTAAGGGTACCCAATAATTAACTTAGATAAGATGCAAAGTTCACGGACACCACAACACGGAACACACGACATAGAAAAGCAACAAAATAAAAACGATAAAACTAAAACATCTTCTTCTTGGCCTCCTTCTTCCACCTTGGCCGCGCGCCCCTTCAACGCCGTCTTCACTCCTCGTCGTCGTCGTCGTAGGGAAGGGAGTGCATCTGGCCTGGAGTGGGGAAGATGTTCTCGTAGTTGGTGAAGATGTTGTACGCCGTGAAGAAGATGGACTCGCAGCCGCACCAATAGACTTGGCCGAGGAGCTCGCGCGCATCAAACGGGTTGGTGAAGGTGACCGTGAGCAGTTGGAGGATGCCACCGCGGTCACGAACCTCGTTGAGGGTGAATATCCTCGGCGAGCCCCGTGGGAGGTGGGCATAGCCGACTCTGAGGAAGGTGCGGGTGAGTTCGACGGCACCCCTCCACCGAGAAGTCGCCCACACACGGAGCTCCCTCTCGACGAGCACGCCCGGCGGGTAGCGCAGCTCTGGCACGACAGGCGGACGGTTGAAGGTCGGCCCGTTGAACTGCATCTTCGCTTGGGTGGAGAGGGCTCGGAGAGAAGGGATCGGATCTGGCTGTGGGTGGGAGATGAAGGAAGAGAGGCACCCCATTTATAGGCCTGTGGGTGGGAGAGGAAGAGATGAAGGATGAGAACGGTGCGTGTGTGAATCCGGGCGCTTGTGTGAATCCGTTACGTTTTGGCTCTTAAAGTTTTGCACGAAAATGATGCATCGGGCGCGTGCGTGCATCTGAATCACTGCCGTAATGGCCTAACTACGTGCATGGCCACCTAGCTCGCCTCGCCACCTAGCTCGCCTCGCTAGCCCGCTGCATAGACTGACTAGCCTAGCTGCCTCGCTTCGCTCCGAATCAGTACGTGCATGCTCGCCTCGCTCGCCTCGCTCGCATGCATGCACGTCGGGCTCGCTCGGTCCCATGCATTTAGGCCTGCAAAGGCTGAGACAACGAGACGGCCTATTAACTGCGGTCTCAGGCCCAGACAACGAGACGGCCCAACGGTCCATCCAGCGAGCCCGATTTTTCTTTAGAAAAAATAATCTTCCAGCCAATCAGATTGCATCTCGCGGATCGCCCCCCTCCTCCCCGCAGATTCCTTCTAGAAGGGTTAGATCGACGACCCTGGATCGCCGCTAGGGTTAGATGGACGGTCCTTGTTCAGCGCTAGGGTTAGCGGGGTTTGGGAGGGGTTTGGAGCATTCAAAGATATGTTTGACAAGATTTCAAATGAGCATAATAAATTAAATAAAAATCAGAAAAATGAAAACCCTGCGCACATAGTCTTCTTATGTCATATATTAATGATTTAAGTTGGTAAACAAGGTTTACATACATTTAAACGATAAGTTCATGTGTATTATGTGATATCTCGAGTATCTCGAACTCTCTTGTATGAGGTGAAGAGAAGTGTTTTGGTGAAATGAACATGAAAATTTCAAAAAACTCACCACAACTTCATTATGGAGTGACTAAGAAGGATCCATGCTTAGTTTTTCATTTTGATGTTTTAGACTTGTTTAAATCTTGGTCAAAGTTAAGTTTGACCAGAATTCAAATGAGCAAAACAAATTCAAAAATAAAAATAAAAAATGAAAAACAAAACAGCGCACATAGTCTGTATATATATATATAATATGTGTAGGAAAGTTATTTGGCTGATTTAGACAAGGTTGAAAAAAACCTTGCTTACAAATGAGGCTGTTTACCCTACCTTTGGACCCCACTTTTTAGCACATTTTTCATGAAATTTCCAAAACCTCACCACAACTTCCTTTTGGATTGATTAAGAAGGATCGAGGCTTAGTTTTTCATTTTGATGTTTTAGACTTGTTTAAATCTTGGTCAAAGTTAAGTTTGACCAGATTTCAAATGAGCAAAACAAATTCAAAACAATGAAAAAATGGAAAAAAAAATCAGCGCACATAGTCTGTATATATATATATATATATAATATGTGTAGGAAAGTTATTTAGCTGATTTAGACAAGGTCGAAAAAAACCTTGCTTACAAATGAGGCTGTTTACCTGGACCCCACTTTTTAGCACATTTTTCATGAAATTTCCAAAACCTCACCACAGCTTCCTATTAAGAAGGATCAGGCTTAGTTTTTTATTTTGATGTTTTAGACTTGTTTAAATCTTGGTCAAAGTTAAGTTTGACCAGATTTCAAATAAGCAAAACAAAATTCAAAAAAATATATTCAAAATGAAAAACATACTTCTAAGTCCAACAGCATTTAAACATACTTCTAACATAGGTCCAACATCACCCAACAGAAAATACAACATTATTTATAATGTTTCATAATTATTCATAAATAGCGTTGGGGCTTCTGTCTGTTCCTTGAGCCTCTTGCCATCACTTTTCTCCTCGTGCACCTTGTGCTCATCGCTTCTTCTCTTCTCCTCTTGGTTGTCGGTACCTTGCGCATCTTCTTCAAACCTACCATAGAGCTGTGCAAAACATAAAGGGTAATGAGATCATGTCAAGTGATAAATGTACAGTAGTATTTGACCCTTGCAAGATTTACATACCTAGCAGAACTCACAACAACAGAAGGTTGATCAACATTTGGAGCCTCACTTGGATCACCATGATCAACATTTGGAGCCTCACTTGGATCACCATGATCAACATTTGGAGCCTCACTTGGATCACCATTTGGAGCCTCACTTGGATCATCATTTGGAGCCTCACTTGAATCATTATTTGGAGGATATTTTGGATCATCGTCAAAATCATGCGGCTGTTGACCATCATCATTTGGAACCTTGTCAAAATCCTCATCTGATGCAACCGGGTGACCATCATTTTCATCATCTGTTGAGGCAACCGTCTGTTGACCAACATTTTCATCGAAGCCTTCATCGAAACTCTCTCCGAACGCTGAATCTACTATGTTATCACAATACTTACCGAAATGACCAGAGCCACCACACCTTGTGCACTTACGCTTCCTCGCTCCAAGTCCAGCCGCTTTGCTGCGAGGTCTAATCCGACTCTTCCTTGGTCTACTTGCTGCTCTCTTCAGAACTGGAGCGCAAAGCTTGAATCCAGGGTCCACCATGTCCCATTGTCGTTTTCCCTCCATAGCAGGCAAGGCATAAGCATATGTGGCTTTGAATCTTGCAACAGAGTAGTAATCATGCACATACTGCTGTATGTTCCCTGCTGGACCTGGGAGAGAAGTGATGAAAAACAAGGCATGAATGCATGACAACCCAGTTATCTGCCATTGCCTACAACTGCAAGTTCTATCTTCTAAATCCACTGGATATCTCCATTCCCTCTTCTCTTTATCCAAATATGATATCTCTGCTGTGGTACCCGAGCAAAGAGTCATGTTCATTTCCAAGCCTGTTGTTTTCTGCTTCAGTTCATTCATCACGGCTGGAATGATAATGTGGCCCATGAATTTTGCCTCGGCTATTTCTGCACGATAATGAAATTTCTACATGTATTCTACCCTTATCCTATCAAGCAAATCCACCACATAGTGACCCTTTAGTTTACGGATTGTTGAGTTGAAAGACTCTGCTAGATTATTGTGCACATAGTCAACTATGCTCAGTTCACTGAATTGGCTTCTGGCCCATAACTTAGAGTGGTGTGTTTCCAAGTATTCTTTCACTTTGGGATTCATGTATAACTGTCTCAAGTGGTACTTGTGCTTCTTCACACTGCAAGTCAAAGATGCTGGCCATAAATTGTCGGTATACACCTTTCCTTTGAATTTCTTCATGAAATTTGCAGCAAGGTGACGCATGCATTCCCTATGCTCTACTCCAGGGAACACATTGTCCACGGACACTTCTAAACCTTTGCAGGCATCTGTATGAATGACTAACCCATTAGGATGTGCAATAGCCCGTCGCGGATTATGCAAAAACCAAGTCCAACTCTCCTCAGATTCTGTCTCCAGCACACCGTAGGCAACTGGAAATACAAAACTGTGTGCATCAATTGCACAAGCTGCTACTAACTGTCCTTTAAACCTCCCTGTGAGAAAAGTGGCATCAATAGCCAAATAAGGCCTGCAGCCTGCCAAAAAACCCCGGCGACAAGCCTCAAAGCAGACAAAAACCCTCCTAAAGCATTCCTTGGTCTTTGTCACTCCCCTGAATGTGTAGTCCGCGGTGTGGTGATCAATATCTACAATACTACCTGGGCTGGTCCTCTCCACTTCACCTTTGAATGAATACAACAATTGAAAACTTTCCTGCCAGTTACCATAAATAGAATTCATAGCATGTTGTTTACCATTGAACAACCTCATGTATGGTAAATCTATCTTGAACTTATCTTTAATGTTCTTCTGCAATTCCTTTGGACCCACTTGCTGGTTTTCTTTCACCCACTTCTTTACTTCTTCTGCCACCCATCTTGACTTGGCTCTACTGATTGTATCCTTCCTAAGGGTTGATTCCTGGCATGTGTGCTTAAAAGGGTTCACTTTGACCTGAACATTAGTGCTATTTCGCATTTTAGATGCAAGCAGCCTCCATGGACAACCCTCAGTAGGACAGTGCACTCTGTAACGTACTTGATCGCTCTTGTCAACTTTGAAAGTACGTTCTACCTTGATGCAGTATGTCACAAGTACATTTCTACACTCAGTCATGGATGCAAAAACGGTACCTTCTTCCATATAAGGGTTCAAAGGGTCCCATTCAACAGCTGCAAGGTCTTCGTCCTCACCGACCGCGTCATCGTCCACACGGACTGCATTGTGAGCCTCATCTTGGTTTTCAGCCCGAGGTGCCCGTCGTAAATTCTGAATAACATCAGAATATAGCTTCTCTTCATCAACCCCAGAATTGTAGTCATCAGGCTCCACTTCTAGGGGGACCCTACTGCAGTAGCTCACACTTGTCGAGCCACCACGTTGATACATCCAAAACGTATCTATAATTTCTACTTGCTCCATGCCTCTTTTGGGTGATATTGCTATGATATTTATACACTTCCATACACTTTTGATCATATTTGGACTAACCTATTAACTCAGTGCACCCCAGTGCCAGTTTCTGTTTTCGGCTGTTTTTGTATTTCAGGTTTTCACATTACGAGAACTGCCAGGAAAAATCCAGAAAAAATATATAAAAAATCAGCGTTCCAGGAGCTACCGTGCAGCCAAAGTACAGCCGGGGGGACCCACGGGGGCTCCAGGCGGCCTGCCCAGGCGGCCCACCCCTAGGCCGCGCCGGGGGGGCGCCTGGGCCCCCCAGGACTCCCCTGGTGACCCCCTTTGGCATATATTTAAGGTCCGTCGAGGAAACCCTGATTCCGAACCCCTTTTCTCCAGACGCGATTCCGATCTCCGCCGCCATCACCATCAAGCTTCGGGGGACCAGAATTCCTGCGCCGGCACCCTGCAGGGACGGGGAAGTGCCCCCGGATTCATCTCCATCGACGTTGCTTCCTCCCTCCATGATGCGGGAGTAGTTCCTCCTCGGGGCTGAGGTTCTTACCAGTAGCTATGTGGTCAATTCTCTCTCCCATGATGTGATCTTCGTTGTGATCATAGGCTATGTTAATCTAGATATTTCCCCTTCCTCTATGTATTGGATTGATGTACTCACTTGTCTTTATCTAGTATAATCCCCGAGACCAAGGTGACAGAGGTCTATTGGACATGGATTAGAAAAGTATTTTCATGAGTGATTTCCTCTCTTGTGTGTTGATTGAAGATTGAGAGTCTCTTGGTGCTTGTCTTTGACTATCCTTTAGATATGTTGTGGTGATTGTGGGACTCTCTTTGGATGGCCGCGGTGACATTGGGAAATCCTTAGATTGAGAACTACGAACTTTGAGGTGTGCTTTTGTAGCCTTACATAATTCTCGTCCTCTCTTGACCACGAAGGAATGACCTCCGAGTGTGTCCCCTTTGCATGTTTTATGGGAAATATCATGTGATTCGATTATGTTAATGTTGTTGGGAGTTGCCACTAGTGAAAGTATGAACCCTAGGCCTTGTTTCCACCATTGCAATACCATTTGTGCTCACGATTACCACTTGTTTGCTTGCTGCACTTTTTATTACATATTTATATTACTTTGTTTTGCCATCCATATCACTTGCCATTTAACATCTCTTCGCCGAACTAGTGCACCTATACATCTGACAAGTGTATTAGGTGTGTCGGGGACACAACAGACTTCTTGTATCTTAGTTGCAGGGTTGCTTGAGAGAGACCATCTTCAAACTCTACTTCCCTGAGTTCGATAAACCTTAGGTCATCCACTTGAGGGAAATTGCTACTGTCCTACAAACCTCTACGCTTGGAGGCCCAACATAGTCTACAAGAGTAGAAGCGTGTGTAGACATCAAGCTATTTCTGGCGCCGTTGCCGGGGAGGTGAGCGCTTGAAGGTATATCTTTAGATCTTGCAATTAAATCTTTTTGTTTCTTGTTTTTATTTCACTAGTTATGTTTATGGAAAACCTTGCTATTGGATCGTTGCTTGCGGGAGGACGCCCCACACCTGTGGTGGTTGCTCCTCCTCCTACTGAAATTGTGCCCTATAAAATACCGGTTGGTATTATCGATTATGTTTTGGCTAATCGTTATGCAGGAGACAGACATCCCGGTGAACACTTGCTATATCTGTCACAACTATGTTCATTATTTAAGCTTGCAGGTGTATCGAGGGAGTTTGTCATGAGGAAATTATTTGCCTTGTCACTGAAAGGAAAAGCATTGGAATGGTATAGGCTACTAAATGACTCTCACCTGCTGGAGTGGGAAGAGATCCAGTCTCTCTTTTACTCCAAGTTTTATCCTCTTCATGAAGTCCATGAGAATAGGAATTATGTTTATAATTTCTACCCTCATGACGGAGAGAGCATAGCTCAAGCCTGGGGGAGACTGAAAACGTTAATGCTAAAATGTCCTAACCATGGGCTCCCCAAAGATATTATTATTACTAATTTCTATGCGAGGCTTTCTCGACAGGATAAAGATTTGCTCGACGCTTCCTCTATGGGTTCTTTCACAAACAAAAAGATTGATGCTAAATGGGAACTCCTTGAAAGAATTCAACGCAACACTGAAGATTGGGAGATCGACAAAGGTAAAGAGTCAGGTATAATTTATGAGTATGATTGCATTAAGTCCTTTGTTGAAACTACAAGTTTTAATAAGTTTAGTGCTAAGTTTGGGCTTGATTCTCAACTCCTTGTTGATTTCCTCAAATCTTTTGCTTCACATCTTAATATGCCTAAGGAGGATTGGATCAAGTATCATAAACCTTTTAAAGAGACTTGCAAAGAAAATGAAATTGTTCATGATGATTGCAACATGCATGATCCAATTCCTAAAAATGAAGTTTTATATAAGCATGTTAATTTTTGTGTAGTGGATAGACCTTGTGAAAGGCCTATGAAAGAAGAAGAGAAGTATTGTAAGCAACATAAGCATGAAAGAACAATCACTTGGGTCAGAGATTTAAATGAAATTGTTAGAGAATTGTGTGACCTTTATCCTTTTACTTGTGAACTTTGCCGTATAGAGGGTCACTTTAATTTTCAATGCATGAAATTTCAAAACATAACTGTTAACCGGTTGTGTGATAACATGATCACCTCTGATCTTTATGATGAGCTTATGTTATTTTTGATGTGTGAAGAGTTATCAGAAAAGACTTCTTGGCTGGATGATAATGCCATAGGAATAAAAAACACTTTGCAAAATTGCCATCTCTATTGTGTTGTTAATTGCCATGAAAATGATTACATAAGTAAGATTAGAAAGGAGGGAACTTTACCAAAGTATAAAAATGTCTCTTATATTTCTGCTAATAAAAAGGAGAGTTTCTCCCAAGTTTCCCCTATTGTTTCTAATGATAAACCAGGATATGTGGAGAAGCTTCGTCTCCAACCACTCCCTCCTAAGGTGAAGAAGAAGAAAAAGAAGAGGAGGAGGAAGAGGAGCAAGAAGGAAGAAGAATGGGTATCAACCTGGCCTGAGCATATTCCTCCCATCAACTTTTATCCTAACGGTTGTAAGTTTAAAGAAGAAGGTGAAGTTTATTGCCTTAATTATCATCTTGATGATACGTCCGTAGGTACTATTGAAGATGATTTTGATTACGATATGCATGTTACTTATTGTGATTGGGAAAATGATGATAATGCTACTTATGATCTTGAAAATCTTTTTGGTACCAACTCTGAAAGTGATGATATGGGAAGCTCTAAGCTTGGGGATGATAGGATTGCAAATCCTTTACCCACTAGTGATGTGACAATTGATAATTCTTTTGCTAGTAAGAATAAAGACAACATGATTACAAATATAGTTGCTAGCAATGATAATGCTCTTCTCTACTATGATGATGTTATAACTCCAATCTATAGTGATTAGAAAGGTACCTATGACATAAGGAGAAATTATCCTTATGAAATTTGTCATAATCATGGAGGGAATTACTCCCTTGTTGAACACCACCCTCCTAATAGACAATTAATCTATAGTGTTCAAGTTTTTTATGATAGTCCTACTCCCACTATTACCAATGAGAAAGATTATGCTTATGTGGAGAGTAAGAGTACCTTTTTGCATGTGGATCATGGTAACAATGCTTTATGTGATGCTTATATTGTTGAGTTCATTCATGATGCCACTGAAATTTATAATGAGGGAGGGAGACTTGGTTCTAAATATCTTAATAATAAGAAGTTTCCTCTCTTTATGGTGAATATTTTGAAGTTATGCTTGTTTTGCCTTCCTATGCTAGTTGCTTTGTGCTTCAATGAATTATTCTATTGCAATATTCCTATGCATAGGAATCATGTTAGGCTTAAATATGTTTGGTATTTGCTTCTTGATGCTCTCTTTTGTTCTCCAGCTCTTATTCCTACGAGAGCATCATTAAAGTCTTAAGCCTATCTTTATGGCTATAAAGAAAGAGCTCTAGGGAGACAACCCTTGTTATCTTTGCTTTCAGTTTGTTCTTTCAGTTTTTAGTGGTCTTGATGTTTGTTACTACAGTAGCATCATCATTGTATATTTACTTTTCAGCTTTGTGCCAAGTTTAGCCTCTGATTGCAAGAAAGTTCAAAAGTTGTGACGTGCTGTCCAGGAAACAGATTCTGTCCTTGGATAGAAAAATTCATATAAAATCACCAGATCATCTTTTTGGTCTGAATTTTTTCGACAACGTGCTCTATATAATTTTCTTTCGTGCTTCTGTTCTGAGGTTTTTGATTAGAGTTGTAGAAGTGCCCTGAACAAATCATTTACTACCTGCTGTTCTGTTTTTTCACAGATTCTGTCCTGTTTTGCCTTTCCTCCATTTTGCAAACCTAGAGCTTGCTTTTTCTTTGCAAAAACCTTTTGGCAATCTTGAGAAACAGTAGATCTTCAAGAATATCCTTATTTCCAGCAAGGAACAATTATTTTATTATGGGTACTAACCTCGCTAATCAGATTATGATGAGTTATGTATGAAGGGAGTTTTCAAGTGTGCGAGGGAAGATGATAAAAAGATCCAGGAGTGTCAAACGCTCAAGCTTGGGGATGCCCCCGTGCACCCCCAAGAAATATTCAAGGAGACTCAAGCGTCTAAGCTTGGGGATGCCCCCGTGCATCCCCTACTCCATCAACATTATCAGTTCGTCTTTCGTTCCACTATATTTTAATCACTTCATGTGTTATGTGCTATGCTTGGAGCGTCTTGCTTTTAGTTTCATTTTTAGTTTTCTTTAGCTTTTCTTGTTTTTCATAACGAGTTGGAACTCAGCTTTCTTTGTGTGGGAGAGAAACACGCTCCACTTCAACCTAGAACACAACATAGAATTTTCATGTTTATCTTTGATGTGTGTGTTCTTTGTCTATTAATAGCTACTATCATGTTCAACTCTTAGTATTCATGCTTATCTTTTCAAAGAGCTTTTGTTTAGTTGGTTGCTTGAACTCTCTTTAATTACCATGCTCACCTTATTAAGAGAGGTTGCTTCCGTTGCACTGGTTGATATGTCTATGATAAAGATGCTACGTGCATAATGGCGCTTAGTAGTTCATGTTTTCTTGTGGTTAGTCTCAAATAGCTGGGGGATTCCCAATGTGTTATTGGAGTACCAACTTGATTTGTTTGCCTATGATGTGGTATGGTTTAGTAATATCTTCCTTCAAGAACTTATTTTGATTGACTTGGCGTATGCTCACGCATATTTAAGACTGTAAAGAAAGTCTGTCAAGCCTTGATGATCTTTTGTTTCTGAGTAGCGATATAACTACCATGCCTGATTCAATGTTGCTTTGTCGCTCTGCATGATTATGACCGTCATTGCTCTTTTAGTTGGTCGCTCCCAGTCTTTTGCTAACCTCCACCTGTACTAAGCGGACTGACTGCTTGTGCATCCACATTCTTTTAATCCAGTTATGCCATATGAGTCCACCATACCTACCTATATGTGGTATTTCACCGCCACTCCAAGTAAATTTACATGTGCTACCTTTAAAACCTTCATTTTTGCAATACATAGCTCATGGGAAAGTAGCTTAAAAACTATTGTGGTAAAGAATATGTCGCTTATGTATCTTATTTCTTATAAGTTGCTTGCTGAGCGGTATCCATGTTTCTGGGGACGCCATCAACTGTTACACTTTTGTTGAATATCATGTGAGTTGCTATGCATGTTCGTCTTGTCCTAAGTAAGGGTGATTTGCCATGAGTTGAATGGTTTGAGTATGCATATTTTTAGAGAAGAACATTGGGCCGCCAACCAAAGCCATGTATCATGGTGGAAGTTTTAGCTTGGACATTAATCCTCAACCTCTTATGAATGCTTAAGCATTAAAGGGGAGTCCATTATCTATTTTCTATGTTGTCCCGGTATGGATGTCCTCAAGTTGAGATCTATCAAAAACGAGAAATCAAATGCGATTTATCTCCTTGGACCTTTGTACAGGTGGCATAGAGGTACCCCTTTGTGACACTTGGTTGAAACATATGTAATGCAATGATAACCCATGGAAATCCGAGCTAATTAGGACAAGGTGCGACCACTATTGGTATTCTATGCATGAGGCTTGCAACTTATAGGATGTCTTATGCATAACACATATGAAGTATTACTACCGTTGACAAAATTGCTTCTATGTTTTCAAAAAAAAAAAACGCTAGCACATGAGTAATCCCTGCTTCCCTCTACGAAGGGCCATTCTTTTACTTTTATGTTGAGTCTCCACCTTCTTTTAAAGCACCAACTACTGAGAGCATGATTGTCATTCTGAGTGTAATGTGCATTGTCCCAAAGTAGCATTGTCTTTTGCATGATTGTGATATCGTTTATTCTGAAATCATTGTATCTAGTCATCACTTAAACCTTGAAGGTGCCCCTGCATTTATGTTTTGCTTCACTAAAGGGGGCAAGCTAGATATCACTTTATCATATTTGCACATCATGTTCATTGCAAATCTATTTGATGTTTCAGTATCATATTGTAAAACTTTCAGTTCTTTGTGATTTTCTCATGAGGCAACTTAATTACTATAGATTCATTGTCTCAGTAAGCTTTTGTCATATGGCTATGAATAAGTCCTATATGGTTAATAGCATGTCACCACAGAAATTATTCTTGTTATCATTTACCTACTCGAGGACGAGCAGGAATTAAGCTTGGGGATGTTGATACGTCCAAAACGTATCTATAATTTCAGCTTGCTCCATGCCTCTTTTGGGTGATATTTCTATGATATTTATACACTTCCATACACTTTTGATCATATTTGGACTAACCTATTAACTCAGTGCACCCCAGTGTCAGTTTCTGTTTTCGGCTGTTTTTGTATTTCAGGTTTTCACATTACGAGAACTGCCAGGAAAAATCCAGAAAAAATATATAAAAAATCAGCGTTCCAGGAGCTACCGTGCGGCCAAAGTACAGCCGGGGGGGACCCACGGGGGCTCCAGGCGGCCGGCCCAGGCGGCCCACCCATAGGCGCGCCGGGGGGGGGGGGCGCCTGGGCCCCCCAGGACTCCCCTGGTGACCCCCTATTTAAGGTCCGGCGAGGAAACCCTGATTCCGAACCCCTTTTCTCCAGACGCGATTCCGATCTCCGCCGCCATCGCCATCAAGCTTCGAGGGACCAGATTTCCTGCGCCGGCACCCTGCCGGGACGGGGAAGTGCCCCTGGATTCATCTCCATCGACGTTGCTTCCTCCCTCCATGATGCGGGAGTAGTTCCTCCTCGGGGCTGAGGTTCTTACCAGTAGCTATGTGGTCAATTCTCTCTCCCATGATGTGATCTTCGTTGTGATCATAGGCTATGTTAATCTAGATATTTCCCCTTCCTCTATGTATTGGATTGATGTACTCACTTGTCTTTATCTAGTATAATCCCCGAGACCAAGGTGACAGAGGTCTATTGGACATGGATTAGAAAAGTATTTTCATGAGTGATTTCCTCTCTTGTGTGTTGATTGAAGAATGAGAGTCTCTTGGTGCTTGTCTTTGACTATCCTTTAGATATGTTGTGGTGATTGTGGGACTCTCTTTGGATGGCCGCGGTGACATTGGGAAATCCTTAGATTGAGAACTACGAACTTAGAGGTGTGCTTTTGTAGCCCTACATAATTCTCATCCTCTCTTGACCACGAAGGAATGACCTCCGAGTGTGTAGCCTTTGCATGTTTTATGGGAAATATCATGTGATTCGATTATGTTAATGTTGTTGGGAGTTGCCACTAGTGAAAGATGAACCCTAGGCCTTGTTTCCACCATTGCAATACCATTTGTGCTCACGGTTACCACTTGTTTGCTTGCTGCACTTTTTATTACATATTTATATTACTTTGTTTTGCCATCCATATCACTTGCCATTTAACATCTCTTCGCCAAACTAGTGCACCTATACATCTGACAAGTGTATTAGGTGTGTTGGGGACACAAGAGACTTCTTGTATCTTAGTTGCAGGGTTGCTTGAGAGAGACCATCTTCAACCTCTACTTCCCTGAGTTCGATAAACCTTAGGTCATCCACTTGAGGGAAATTGCTACTGTCCTACAAACCTCTGCGCTTGGAGGCCCAACATAGTCTACAAGAGTAGAAGCGTGTGTAGACATCACACGTTGCTGTGCACCAACCGAACTGTTCTGGCTAGAGATGCCATTACGACGACTTGGTTCTCCCCGAGATGTTGCACCAGTCATCCTAGGCTGCTCAAGCACATCAATTTGCAGCCTCACATGAAAATTATCTTTCTCTTTATGCTTAGCAAACATGGTAGCCAGCTCCTCATCATTACTAACTGTCACCCATTTCTTTTCCCCATCATAGTATTTGTATACCACTTCATCACACAAACCCCAAGGATATTGGCTACAAATTACCTCCCCAAATTGTCTGAAACTCCAATTACTAGCCATTGGCAACAGATAATCGAAACCTCCTTGGTATTTCTTCTTATCCTTTGCATCAAACATGTACCGGTCCCTTCTAATGTGCATCAAGAAAGCAAACCGCAACTCCATCCTAACCGACGAAAAACAGAGACGCAATCAACATACTAATTGGGCAAACCTACTCGAATCGATTGTTCAAGTGCACAACTAAGCTCAATCTAAACAGGAGGCGTGACTTACCCCTCGGGAACCCAGTCGTGGACGCGGTGGATCTCCGGCCCAACGCCTGCCTCGGCGACGCATGCCTCGCCAAATACTCCGGGGTCGCCGCTGCTCGCCATTTCGCCCTGGGGTTCTTCCTCCTAGCTCAAACAGCTCCAGCAGCCCCCTACCTTTGAGCGCTCCGGCCGGGCGCACGGAAGGAGGCCGCGCCGCGGGTCGAGCAGGTGGCTGGCGCCCCACCCGTGGCGTCGCAGGAAGGTGGCGGGCGTCGCAAGTAGCGGTGGAGCATCGGCGCAGGACGGTAGCGGCGGAGCAGGCCGTGCAGCTGGTGGCGGGGCAGGTGCTGGCCGCGGAGCAGGTGGTGGCCGTGGCGCAGGACGGTCGGCCAGCGGATGGGCAGGGTGGGCATCGATTTGGCCGGCTAGCTCCTACGAATGATTTGGGGATTATTTTTCCAAGGGCCCACATGTTAGCTCCGGACCGACATCCATGCAGTCCCACGTGTAAGGTCCGGACCCACTACCCCTAACGGCGGCGGACGGAATGGACTCAAAGCTGGCCGTTTGGCCTCGTCATAGTAGCTGTGCATGGACTAGGGGCAAAACTGAGTACAATTCGCATCTGAGGGCAAAACTGAGCACATGGACACCACTGATGGCAAAAGGATAATTAACCCTTCTCTATAACATTGGTCAAAGTTGGCAAAGTTTGACTTTTCGAAAAAATACACTACATTATGGAATGGCAGACATGATGGTCAAGTTGTCCTCGTTGTGAATGCCATGCTTTTGAAACCTGCCACAACCACTTCTCATCACAAAACTTGTTGTAGTAGACAGTCGGCAAGTCGTCGTGCTAAGGCCCCATAGGACCAACGCACCAGAACAACAAACGCCACCGATGAAGAGACACATAGATTAGAAGGACCAAACCGAAGACACAAGAACATCGACGAACGAAGACCGGATCCGAGTAGATCCACCAAAGACAAACACCCACTGAATCCTGCTAGATCTACTGGAGACACACCTCCACACGCCCTCTGACGATGCTAGACACACCATCGAAACGGGGGCTAGGTAGGGAGAACCTTATTTCATCTCCAGTGAGCCACCGTCGTCTCGCCTTTCTGAGCAAGACGCAAACCCTAACAAAACCGACAGAAACATCTAAAAACGGAGAACTCCCGCCAGCAAGTGCCAGGATCTGTTGTGGTCCCATGGCCCTAGGGACACCGGAGACGAGGCGGATCGGCAGCGGCGGCGCCGGGAGACAAAGGAACCATAACTTTTCTAGAGGAGGCGGCAGCAACAAAAGTCAAACGTCACAAGGGTCACAAACATCAAATGTCACAAACTTTGAAGGCTTGTGGAGAAAATCATTTGATCTAGAATTACAAACATATATCATTAGATTCATCATAAGATGTAGTTTCATATTCATATATTTGGTATTGTTGGTATAAATAGTTTTCTCTATGAAATTGGTCTAAGTTGGCAAACTTTGAATTTTTAAAAATCTATACGCACTACATTATGGAGCGGTAGAGATGATGGTCAAGTTGTCCTCGTTGTGAATGCCATGCTTTTGGAACCTGCCACAACCACTTCTCATCGCACAGTTGATTTTATGATAAAAATAACTAGAAATCTCAACTTACTTACCTAGCCTTCTTCGACTATTCAACAACCTGCTTGATAGTTCCTCTCGTAATCCCACCTACCACCCGTCTCGTTCATCTTTAGAAAAATTCCGGATGCCATACCCCACCTTCAAATTATCCCATTTCTTATTCCATAGGTAATTGTATACTCAAAACCAATCGTGGTTTCAAAAGCCAAGGATGTAAGGATGTATTTGGTTGATTGCCAACACATACTTGTTGGCAAACAATTTGGTCAAACCCAACTATTCGCCTCACTCCATACGATGGCCATTCTTCAAATGAAGTGAAATTAATAGGAATACACCCTAGCCACAATCGGCTAGTCAAAAGTCAAGATTACTGGTGGTGGTGAAGAACTAATCTAGACAAGGAGCTAGGGGTCGAGGACAAGGATATGGAGGGGCCGGGTGCTCACCTCTTGCCAATGCCAAATGTTGCTGGTGAGGACCTGCTACTACTGGTGAAAGACCTACTCTTATTGGTGAAAATCTACTATTGAGGATGAAGTACTGAGCCAGACAAGGAGGAGCAGTGGAGGACGGCAACCTCAGTGAAAGGAGGAAGTGAAGAGGGGCGGAAGTCCCATGATAAGCACCAAAGAGCGGTGACATCGACCATGGAAGGAACAGAGAGCTTGGGATCCAGCTGAGTGTTTGGTACTACCCCTATTCTTGGTAGCCAATGTAATGGGCCCTTATTACTACAGTCTGGTTGGGTTTGGTAGTATCTTACTTCTTCCATGATAAACTAGATGATACCATGCACGTTGTTGCAAGACACGGTTGCAATTTTAATGAAGTTTGGTTACATGATGCACAAATATTTAAATTAATAATATGTGAAATAAAATTAAAAATACATATTATCTATTGTATTTGACTATTCTATAGTGAAAAATATTTACTTCATACAGTAAGTACCATAGTATACTGAAAATGTTTTTTCATGCATATTATGGTGGGCCTTTGATGATGTGACATTTGTGGTGAGGTGGCATGTGTGCATTATGAGATAAATAGAAGTAGTGAGAATCAATTAATAAAGGAAAACCTTTTTTCATGCATGTTGAGGTGGGCATTTGATGAGTTGGTATTTTTTTATTAGGTGACATGTGTGCATGTTATGATAAATAAGATATAAGATTTGAGAGTGATGAGGGTTATATGGAGGGTGCACCTCTGTGGGTCCCATATGCTACTCATGTGATTCCCATGCGGGCTATATGAAGGGGGCGGCATGACCCCTCCCTCCTGGGCCATATGGGAAGTGGCACGGATCCCCCTATATCGTTTAGTTTAGTCATCTGAGAAGTTTGATCTTGATTTTTTTAATGTAATTTTTCAGTTCAGGAAGTTTTTTGAAACCACAACAATACAAAAGGGCCTTCCTTGGCATTTTATTAGTGTTGGCGTAATTTTCAACAATAATAATCATGAGGCAGTGTACGCATAGATAATTCAGAGGGGTTCACATGAAACAAGGATTTACCAGATTCAGACCCTTGCAATGCCCTACATCCTGCTTTGTGGAATGTACTGATGGTTTCCTTTTATGGGGGCTAAGGTGTGTGTGATAGCATGTATGTTGTGCTGCATGTTGAGAGATGCGGCGAGGAGATGTGTTAAAAGGCTATGAGGCGTATTGAGCATAATGATCCGAAGGCCCCTACCTCCTCTTATATAGATGGGCAAGAGAAAATGTTACCTGGGCAAGAGTCGCTTTATATGGATCTACTAAATATACATGTGTTGTATCAAAATCAAAAGTTAAAGGGTACTTCTTCCAAAGGTCACTCTCACCTCCTTTTATGATGACAAGTGACTCACTACATCACTGCATGTCTGCATGCATGACACTTATCGTAACCCGAGTGTTTTATGTTTTTACTTTGTTTGTATTTTCAAAATGTTTTGCTTCGCACGTAGTTACAAAGAAAAAGGCAAGTAAAAAGAATCACGGAAACCTAAGAAGAGCCAAGAAAAACCCCCAAATCCTCAAAAAAAAACATGTAATCTCGTGTAAAAAATTACTCCAAACGGACGGAGCACCATTTTGAGCAGGAACATCGGAAAGCACAAAGAGATTAGAGCAACTCCAACGCATGTATCCATTTTTTCCGCAGGCCCAACGCGCCGACACATTCGCAAAACGCGTCAGATGCCTCGCGCGCCTTCTTGGTGTCCGCCGCTTCCCCATCTGGCAGCCGTTCTGATGGAAATATGCCCTAGAGGCAATAATAAAATGGTTATTATTATATTTTTTTAATCATGATAAAGTTATTATTCATCCTAGAATTGTATTGACCGGAAAATAAAATACATGTGTGAATACATAAACAAATATTGTGTCCCTAGTAAGCCTCTACTAGACTAGCTCGTTAATCAAAGATCGTTAAGGTTTCAGAAGCATGGACATGAGTTGTCATCTGATAACGGGATCACATCATTATGAGAATGATGTGATGGACAAGACCCATCCGTTATCTTAGCATTTGATCGTACAGTTATTGCTACTGCTTTGAAGTACGTCAAATACATAATCCTTTGACTATGAGATCATGCAACTCCCGGATACCAGGGAAATGCCTTGTGTGCTATCAAACGTCACAACGTAACTGGGTGCTTATAAAGATGCTCTACAGGTATCTTCGAAGGTATTGATATGTATCCAACGTATCTATAATTGTTGATTGTTCCATGCTGTTATATTATCGTTCTCGAATGTTTTACAATCATTTAATAGCAACTTTATATCATTTTCTAGGACTAACCTATTGACATAGTACCAAGTGCCGGTTGATGTTTTTTGCTAGTTTTTTACATCATAGAAAATCATTATCAAACAAAGTCCAAACACCGCGAAACTTTATGTGAATTTTTTATGGACCAGAAAACCACCAATGGGCTTGAACAGCACCTGGGACGCCCCAAGTGGGGCACAACCCACCAGGGCGCGCCTGGGGGCCCAGGCGCGCCCAGGTGGGTTGTGCCCACCTCGGTGGCCTCCCGCACCCCTTCTTCGCCCTATAAATTCTCAAATATTCCAAAACCCTTCAAGGTTAACCTAGAACAGAAGTTCCGCCGCCGCAAGGCTCTGTAGTCCACGAGATCCAATCTAGAGCCCTTTCGGCACTCCGCCGAAGGGGGAAACCATCACCGGTGGCCATCTTCATCATCCCGGCGGCAACCATGATGAGGAGGGAGTAGTCCACCCTCGGGGCTGAGGGTTTGTACCAGTAGCTATGTGTTTAATCTCTCTCTCTCTCCCTCTCTCTCTCTCTCGTGTTTTTGAGATGCACAATCTTGATGTATCGCGGGCTTTGTTAATATAGAAGGATCATATGGTGTTTCCCCCTCTCTATCTTGTGATGAATTGAGTTTTTCCTTTGAGATTTTGTTTTATCGGATTGAATACTTTATGGATTTGAGAACACTTAATATATGTCTTGCAATTGAATACTCGTGGGGACAATGGGGTATCATATAGATTCACCTGATATATGTTTTGGCACTCAAGTCGCGGATTCCCGAGGTGACATTAGGGTAATCTATGCATAAGGGTTGATGCACGTTCTTGTATTTGTTTCTCCGGTAGAAATCTTGGGGCACTCTTTGAAGTTCTTTATGTTGGATTGAGTATTATAAATCTGAACTCGTTTTGGTGTTATTTTAGTACGAACCAAACTTGTGTTATTTTAGTACGAACTCTTGATAAATCGATCGGAAAGAATAACTTGATGTTATTTTAGTACGAACTCTTTGATAGATCAATCGGAAAAAATAGCTAAAAACAATTTCGTATTATGTTCTCCGCTACATAGGAACTTCGAAGTGATTCTTCATCACACGTTGAGAGATGGTTATGTGATCCAATTATATTAGTATTGTTGAGAGATTGCACTAGCGAAAGTATGGACTCTAGGCCTCATTTTCAAGCATTGCAATACCGTTTATGCTCACTTTTGTTACTTGCTACCTGTCGGGGGAAACTATCCACCACGAACACCTATGGGACCGGAGCCCCTTGTACGTTGCGGTAAGGGAGCGGAGGGAGCACGAAGAGCAGATCGAGGAGAGCACGCAGGCAGTTTACCCAGGTTCGGGCCGCGCGGACGCGTAAAACCCTACTCCTGCTTAGATTGTATTGAGTGTTGGGGCTCGGGAGCTTGAAGAACTAGCTACACCGAGCAAGAGAGCTGTCTAGGTTCCGAACCTTTTTTACGCTGTGCATGGGCCTCCTTTTATAGCTCAAGGGGTCACCGACAGGTGTCAACGTAGATGAGGGTAAAAATGTAACTTTGGTGGTAGTTGTAATAGTGCGGGAACAGTGCGTGAACAGTAGATGAACAGTGGTCATCACCTAACTTGACAGTGGGGGACAAGAGCATTAAATGCCCGTCGCCGTCGACCCCAAAAGCGCCCGCCCGTGCGTCTCCGTTCGCCACGGCGGTAGCCTCGTCACCGTGGGTCGCCACCGTGTCCCCCAGGCTGCACAGCCATCCGCCACGCGTCCCTGGAAGGGCCCCAGGGCGACGCGTGGGCTGATGAGCTGGAGCGCGGGGAGCGCGGGCACACAGCGTGAGTTCCCCCCGGCAAGCACCTTGCCGGGGCCTTGACCTTGCCGGGCCCTGAAGCTTGTCGCTCCCCGGGCCCTGCGGGGGCGCATGCTGCGCCGAGGCATGTCTTCTAAGGTGCAGTCTTCTGGTCTTCCTGGCAAGCTCCTCCTGCCAGGGTCTTGCGTTAATGTTATAGTGTTGAGCCTGGGGCGGCCTTCCCGGCAAGCTCCACTTGCCGGGGCCTTGATCTTCTGACTTGTATACTTTGTTTTTGAATGGCTTAATATGGACCGGAAAGGTTTCCGGCAAGCACGCGGTAAACCCTGCCGCGGGAAGCTGCTACTGCCCGTGCACAAGTTGGGGTACTAAGGTACCCCTATCTTAGTACACCGACAGGAGCCCCCGGGCCTGGGCCACACACGGTGCCGAGCGCTGTTGGGCCAGGCCCAAAACAGTGCACGGGCACGCGCGGCCCACGGCGAGCCGTAAATTCCCTTCCGCATCCGCCGTGCCCCTCCCTAACGGCACGCGTCGATTGCGGCGTCGTGGGAGAGATCGTGGCCATGTTCTTTAATGGGAAATGCGGAGCGTCCCCCACTTCCCGCTTAAAAGCAGAGGAAGCAGGGGCAGTTTCCCTCCTGCGCTTTCATTGCTTCTTCAACCTCCAGAAATCCCCCGCTGCCTCTTGCACCCACACCTCCTCCGCCGTCTTCCGCATCTGCGGTGCCGTCGAATTCCTCGCCCCTTCCATCGCCGCCTCCGCCATGTCTCCGAAGACCGAGAAGGCGAAGGTGGAGAAGGCCAAGAGGGAGAAATCCGAGCAGGCGGCGAAGCTCGCCCTCCTGCGGAAGAGGAACGTGGTCTTCGCACCGAGGCTCGGCGCGAGGGAGCTCTGGAACAAGTACTACCTCTTCTGGGCCAAGGAGACCAAGGCTCATCCCCGGACCAGAGTCTACCCCGCCGGCGCCAAAGATCTGCTTCCCGGCGGGTATTTCTTCTTCGCTGTCTTCTTCCACTGCGGCTTGTGCCCTCCATTCTCGGAGTTATTCTGTGACATCATGAACACGTACAACCTCCACCTCTTAGACTTCACCCCCAACGCCATCCTTACGATGGCGGTTTTCGCACATCTGTGCGAAAACTACATAGGGATCTATCCAAACGTAGCACTCTTTCGGCATTTCTTCATGCCTAGAGTAGAGGCCGGTGCTCCCCTCTCCGGGGGCATCTCCTGGATCTTCCGCTTAAACAAGAAGGATTCATATCTGAAAGGAGAGCTCCGCGGCAAGTGGGAGGAGTGGCGCGCAGATTGGTGTTGGATAGTGGAGGACCATCCGGAGCCTTTCACTGCGCCGCGCACAACAGCCATAGTGCGCGGCAGGGACTGGAGCGAGTTGGCCTCGGATGACGTCAAGCTCAACGCCGCCCTCGTCAGGATACTTCGTCTCCGGGTAGCCAAGTTGACCATCGGAGAGGTAGGGGCAGATTTCCTCCGCCGCCGCATTGCCCCTTTACAGGAGAGGAAAAGGCCAGCATGGGAGTTCGGCAATGCGGCAGATATTATGAGGCTGCGCCGGGTTTGAACTTCAACTTCACGGCGTTGGAACTGAAGGGGATGGTCCGGGAGCTTTTCAAGCACGACCCGGCCCATCCGGAGTGGTTTAGACCTCCCCGGGGAGTGGTGCCGCTGTGCAACAGCACTGCCCGGGACGCTTTGCGCGCAATGATGCCCGCGTGTGACTCTCACGGCGTCGACCCCACCTGGATAGTGCCCACGCCGGATGCAATTATGAGTTTCTTCGATAATCTGGTCGAGGTGCCCAAGAACGCCGAGGAGAACAAGGGTCTCACTCGGGAGACCACGGAGCGGGATTTCGCTTATATTGCTTCCCGGATGGAAGAGGCCGCTGCAGCTGCAGCGGCAGGAGATTTCGGATTCACTGTCGACGAGGCAGATGCTGAGGACGCGTCGTGCCAAGCCGAGGAGGCAGAGATCCGCAGATTGCTCAAGCTTCAGCCCGACGAGCTCGCCGGGGTTCCTTCCCTGAGGTATGCTGGGATCCCCGGGATCGTGAGCGAAGCCGCCGCAAGAGGCGAGGTTTCCGGAGGGAGCAGAGGTGCCGGAGGGAGCGGAGCCGCAGGGCAGGGTGCCGGACCCAGCGGGCCTACTGGGTAGGAGGAGGAGGACGAGGCCGATGAAGACACCGGCGGGTCTCTAGGGCTCGACGACGACGCCTCCTCGTCGTCGGAGAACTCCCCACCTCCGGCAAGTCCAAAGCAAGCGCCGGGGAAGCGCCTCCTCAAGGCGCCCACAGCGACGAGGACGCAGGCGCCCCGACAGCAGCCTGCTCGCCGGGCGGCGCGGGCCATCAGAGCGAGCCAAGGCGCGACGGAGGCCCCCAACGCACCAGCCGCGGCGGAGGCGCCCCGCGCGTCAGCCGCGACGGAGGCGCCTCGCGCACCAGCACCTAGCGGAGGGGGGTCCTCTCAGAGTGGAGCAGCCTCTCCGCCTGCTCCCCGGGCCTCGGCGCCAACGGAGGCTGGGTCTTCGCAGCCCCCAGCTCCGGAGACCGCCAAGCGCCCGAGGGAGCCTTCTCCTCCTGCTCCTCGCGCGGGAGCGCCTCAGGTGGAGTTCGATTTCTCCGCCCTCAGCGACGACGACGAGGAAGAGGAGTAAATGTTTGTAATTTGTAACTTCTTTAATTCTGTCTTGATTCTTTCTTCATGATTTTGATCTTGTTCTTGCTTTGATTGCAGGCCCCTGGCCCAGCGGATGGCGAAGCGGGCCAAGATCCCCGTGGTCGAGGTCGACGACGACTCGCCCGTCGCGGCGACAGGGGATGCGCCGGCGACGAACTTGCCGGACCCAACCGCTGCTCCGAGGAGCAGCCCCCAGCGTAGCCCCCAGCGTAAGTCTGGTCTTGAGCTTCCTACTTGTCGGGCGCGCTTGAGGTTTCTGCTTTGTATTGATATCTTGTTGCCTTGTTTGTTTTGTTTGTCTTGTGCAGAAATGGAGCCGCAGCCGCAGGAGCAACCGGAGGTTACTCCCGAGGAGCTGCAGGTTCCACCCTCCCCGCCAAGGGCGAACTCCCCGGCGAGGGAGAATGCTCCGACGAGGACGGGCACCCCGCCAAGAGCGAGCAGCCCGACGAGGGCGACCACCCCGCCGAGGGAGGGCACGGGTGGCCCTCCGCCAGCAGGGGCTACCGCTCCACCGCCAAGGCAGGACTCCCCGGCGAGCGAGCCAGTCGTCGAAGACGTCCGCGAAGGTAAATTTTGCAGCTTTATCTTCTTGAACTTGTCTTTTTGGATATTTGCTTGATTGTTTCTTTTCTTCTTCTGCTAGATCCTCCCGCGCCGGACCGGATGGAGACTGAGGCCACCGGCGAGGAGGGAGCGCAAGGCGACGGCGGCAACGCCACTGTCGTTGAGGACATGGCAGGAGCCAACGAGCCTGCCGCTGAGGAGACTGCTCCAACCGCAGACGCCGTGGCCGGGGAGGGGGACGGCGACCACACTGTCGGCCCGGAGGCAGCAAGAGCGTCGAGCGCTGCACCGGCCGCCGACCCCTCCGCCGATAAGGAGCAGCCTGGCTTCTATCTTGAGGCCCCCAATGGCGTCTTCATACAAGTGCCGTGGGGATCCTCATCGCGAGCCCCCGTGGAGGGAGAGACCTTTGATGGAGAGGTCCTCGCCTCCGCGGGATTGAAGATCGTTGAAGCGCCTGGCGGGAGCGACGAGCCCGAGGAGGAGAAGCTGCTTCGCCGGCTCCTGGCCCTTTACCGGGCCAGGCAGACGAAGCTTGACTCCCGAGAAGCCCTCGCCGCCAAGGCTGCAGCAGACTTGGAGAAGCGCGCTGCGGAGCTCCGCGCCGCCAACCAGGCGGCCCTCCGCGACTTGGCGGAGGAGCGCGAGAGGCTTGCCGGAGAGCAGCAAGAGTTTCTTCTGGAAAAAGCTGAGGCCGAGGAGCAGCAGCGCTTGGTTGGCGAAGAGCTGTCCCGGCGAGAAGGAGCGCTCAACCAGCGGAAGGTTGAGCTCGACGCCCACGACGACGAGCTCACCGCCCGGGAGCAGACTCTTGGCGGGGCCCGGAAGGAGGCGAAGGAAGCCACCGCCGCCGCGGAAACCGCCAAGAGGGAACTGGAGCTCAAGGTGCAGCAACTGGAGCAGTACCTGAAGGCATGCGAGGACAGGGTCACCGCGCTCAACATAGAGCGCGAGAAGGACGCCCATACCAACTCCGAGCTTCAGGTACGCCTCTCCAAGAAGGGCGACGAGCTTACTGCCGCCAAGGACTCGATCGCTGACTTGGAGTTGAAGGTCTCCACATTGAAAGATTCACTCGACGCCGCCCGGGACCGCGAGACCAAGTTGAAGGAGGAGGTTCGCAAGGAGCGGGAGCTGGTGGAGAGCACTGCTACCTCCGCGAACCTCTTCAACCAGGCGGTGGAGCAATGGACAGAGGAGCTGGTCGATTCTGCTGCCAAGATCGACAAGGAGCTGATGGCGATGAGGGCGGAGCACCTTGTGTATTCTCCGGACGAGAACCTCCCCCACAGCGCCAGGTTAAGTCTTTTCTTCAGAGGGATCACGCCGGCGCTCGCACGGCTGCAGGAGAAGCTCCCCGCGCAGCTGGCCGAGGAGTCGCGCCAGCTCTGCGCGGGAACCTTGGAGCGCGTCTTGACGAAGATTGTCTACCGCAATCCTGGTATTAATCTCGTCAACGTCCTCCACAGCTTGCCGGCCGACGCAGATCAGGAGGCACTGAAGGCGCAGGTCGCCCACATCATCGCCAAGGTGAACAAGATCTCCAGGCGTGAGGGCGATCGCGTAGATTAGACCTCCTTCTTTTTATTTCCTTTGCTGCTGCAAAGTGTGCCATGAACGTGAACCTATTAGTCATTGCGACAAGTTATCTCTGTAATATATTATCTTATTTTGACCAACCAGTGCAATGTTATCTCCCTTGCTTTGGTCCTTTACTTTGTATGCTTTTAACCCTACGCTTCTAGGGGACTTGCCGGCAAGAGGCCCTTGCCGCAAGCGCTGAGTGCTGGACTCTGAGCAGCCTGTTGGCAAAGGCCTTACCGGCAAGTAACCTTGCCGCAGCTATTCGCAACGCACTTAGCTTGCTGAGCGAACTCGAAAACGAAGCAAGGGCGTGACACTTGTCGCAGCTCACTTAAGTCGTTTGAGCGTGCTCGAAAACAAGACAAGGGTGCGGCTAGCCACGGGTAGGTTCCTCCGCGCACAGGTTTTCCATATAAAGTGTGGTTGTTCAAGGAAGATAACTGAAATTTAAAAATTTGAACTGCTCAAATTCTGGCAACTTAGCTTTCATATATTGCTTGTTTCCCCGACAAGGCTTCTCTTTCTTGGACAGCACTTGGTTCATCCTCCATCTCCTTCCCCCCCGGCAAACTTGTGCGCGAGGAACATTCCTTCTGCTTAAGAGGGAAAGAAAAAGAGGAGGGAAAACAAGTATAGGGTCTTTCGGCATGCTAATGCTTACCGGGTACGTGTGTTGCACAAGATGCCAAACAATGCATGCAAATAGCGAAGAAAAGCATGGAAAAGGCAAATAGTGCAAAACACAAAAGCTTTACTGATGCACGGGATCTGCGCCCGGCTTTGTACAAAGGATTACATGCAACAGCGGCAAGACTCGTACAAAAGGTGGTTGCCGGAGCGGATCACGGCAACCGCGCCTTATGGGTGAAACTTGCGAAGATGCTCTATGTTCCAGGAGTTGCTCACCGGTAAGCCTTCTTCGGTCTCAAGGCGGACAGCGCCGGGCCTTGTGACTTGTCTCACCCGATAAGGGCCTTCCCACATCGGCGTCAACTTGTTGGAATTCTTGGCGGACTGAACACGCCGAAGAACAAGGTTGCCTTCCTCGAGACTCCTGGCCTTAACCTTGCGGCTATGATAGCGGCGCAAGGCTTGCTGGTATCGAGCAGCTCGTACAGCAGCCTGGAGACGTTCCTCCTCGAGGAGCAATGCATCATCTTGTCGCAGTTGCTCTTGCTCGAGCTCATCATAAGCGAGCACTCAAGGAGATCCGTATACGAGTTCCGTGGGGAGAACTGCCTCTGCTCCATAGACAAGAGCAAAGGGTGTCTGTCCGGTGGCTCGACTTGGTGTCGTTCTGATTGACCAAAGAGCCGCCGGCAACTCCTCTATCCAGTTTCTTCCGCACTTGCGCAGCCTGTCAAAGGTTCTTGTCTTGAGTCCGCGCAGCACTTCAGCATTGGCCCTCTCCGCTTGACACTTGCTCCTCGGGTGAGCAACAGAAGCGAAACAGACCTTGGCGCCAAGGTCTTGGACGTACTGCATGAAGGTGCGACTGGTAAATTGTGTACCGTTGTCGGTGATGATCCTGTTAGGGATCCCGAAACGGCAAACAATCGACCTGAAGAACCTGACCGCTGACTATGCTGTCACCTTTCTCACTGGTTCCACTTCTGGCCACTTTGTGAACTTGTCGATTGCAACGTACAAGTACTCAAAGCCCCCGACAGCACGGGGGAAGGGGCCGAGGATATCGAGCCCCCAGACCGAGAAGGGCCAGGACAAAGGGATCGTCTGGAGAGCTTGAGCTGGCTGATGAATTTGCTTGGCATGGAACTGGCACGCTTCACACTTGGTTACTTGTGCAGTTGCATCTTGGAGGGCTTCTGGCCAAAAGAACCCTTGCCGGAACGCCTTCCCGGCAAGTGCCCTTGCGCCAATGTGGTGGCCACATATGCCTCCATGTATCTCCGCCAACAGCTTCTGTCCAGCTTCTCTGGAAATGCACTTCAACCTAACACCATTGAGTCTTCTTCTGTACAGTTCATTGTCCATGAACTGGTACATACTTGACTGTCTGGTTATCTTCTCTATCTCTTCTGGGTCATCGGGAAGTTCTCCAGTTTGCAGAAAACGGACGATCTGCTACGCCCACGCCCGAGCCCGAGGCTCAACGGCAAGGACTAAAGGCATGAGGACCGCTGCGGGAACCTCAGCTTCCACGGCAGCAACTTGCGTCTCCGCCGGAGCTGATGGTTCCCCGGCAAGCTCGCCGGGGCGAGGCTTGTCGGGAACGATTGCTTCAACTGTACAGACCCTTGGATCTGCAGGAGCAAACTGTTCCTCAGCGTTCTGGTCGTTGATCTTGGGAACCTTGGCGGCGGCTTCTGGAAGATCCGCCGGCAAGTAGTCGCCGGAGACCAACTTTCTCTTCTTACTTTGCCCAACTGATGGCGTAACTGATGGTTGAGTTAGCTTGAGCAGGAAGGTCCCTGGTTCCACAGGTAACTTCATCGCAGCACACTTTGAAAGGCCGTCCGCAATATCATTCTGAGCTCTTGGGACGTGCTCCATCTGCAAACCTTCAAAGTGTTCTTCAAGCTTCCTTACTTCATCTACATAAGCTTCCATCAAAGGGCTTTGGTAACTCTTGTTGACTTGTCGGACCACCAACTGAGAATCTCCCCGCACAATCAGCTTCTTGATCCCAAGTTCGGCCGCAATCCCTAGGCCGGCAAGCAAGCCTTCATACTCAGCAGTATTATTTGTCGCTTGCTCCCTGGGAAAGTGCATCTGGATAACATACTTGAGGTGCTCTCCGGTGGGTGCTATGAGTACCACGCCGGCACCGGCGCCTTGCAGCGAGAAGGCACCATCGAAGTACATTACCCATTCACTTGTCGCTTCTTGTACGGGGACACTTGTCTCTGGAACTTCTTCGTCGGGCGTTGGGGTCCATTCAGCTATGAATTCTGCCAAAGCTCGGCTCTGGATAGTTGAAGTACTTTCAAACTTGAGACCAAAGCTTGACAGCTCTAGTGCCCACTCGACGATCCTGCCTATTGCCTCTGGATTTTGCAATATCCTCTTCAACGGAAAGCGAGTGACCACTGTTATCTCATGCATTTGGAAGTAATGGCGCAGCTTTCTCAAGGCCATGAGGAGACCGAAAAGCAACTTTTGCACCCCAGAGTATCTTGATCTAGCCCCCTGTAGAAGGGAACTTACAAAATACACTGGGCGCTGCACCATCTTCTTCCGCACTTCTCCTTGTTCCTGCGCAGAGTTGTCCTTGTCGGGGCCAGAGCTTGTCGGAGCAGCCTCCTGCTTGTCGCTGGATTCACTTGCCGGTGGTGTATGCTCCTCGTCGACCTCCCTCTCCGCTACCAACGCAGCACTAACCACTTGATTGGTTGCTGCTAGGTACAGCAGCAACTTCTCTTGTGGCCTAGGTGCGACAAGTATTGGAGTGGAGGATAGGTATCCTTTCAAGTCCTGCAGCACTGCCTCCGCTTCCGGAGTCCATTTCATAGGACCTGCCTTCTTCAAAATTTTGAAGAAAGGCAGGGCGCGTTCTGCAGACTTTGAAATGAACCTACTGAGGGCAGCCACACAGCCTGCAAGCCTCCTTATGTCCTTGACGCGCTTCGGGGCTTCGATCTGCTCGATGGCTTTTATCTTGTCGGGATTGGCCTCAATCCCCCTCTGGGACACAAAGAACCCGAGAAGCTTGCCAGAGGGGACTCCGAAGACGCACTTCTCGGGGTTCAACTTAAGCTGGATCTTGCGCAGATTTGCAAATGTTTCTTCCAGATCTTGTATCAATGTATCCTTGCTCTTGCTCTTCACTAGTATGTCATCCATGTAGGCTTCTACATTCCTGTGGATCTGTGGCTCAAAAGCAGTGTGCACCACCCTTGCAAATGTCGAGCCTGCATTCTTCAATCCAAAGGGCATGCGTATGAAACAATATGTGCCGCATGGAGTGATAAATGCAGTCTTCTCTTCGTCTTCCTTGGCCATGAAAATCTGATGGTAGCCTGAATATGCATCAAGGAAAGAGAGCAGCTCACATCCGGCGGTGGAGTCAACAATCTGGTCAATGCGCGGCAAGGGAAATGGATCCTTGGGACATGCTTTATTGGCCTTACGCACGACAACTGGATTTGCTAACCACGTCGGATGGATCACGCCCCTAACCAGGCCCGCTGCTTCTAGCTTCTTGATTTCTTCGGCAATGAATTCTTGGCGCTCCACGGCTTGCTTCCTGACCTTCTGCTTGACGGGCCGCGCATGAGGACAAACAGCAAGCTTGTGCTCAATTACCTTCCTGGGAACGCCGGGGATGTCAGATGGTTGCCATGCAAACACATCGACATTCGCCCGCAAAAAGGCAATGAGCGCGCTTTCCTATTTGCTGTCGAGTGTAGCACTGATGGTGAAGGTACCACCAGTGTCGTCCTCCTTGGCGGACACCTTCTTGGTTGCCGGTGGAGCGGCCATCCCCTTCTTGCACTTGCCGGTGGAGCTCGATGGAACGTCCTCGACGGCAGCGCAACACTCCGAAGAGGTGCGTTTGCCGGAGTGGGCCCCAGAGCACTTGCCGGACTTGGTCTTGGTCTTCTTCCCCCCGGGAGCTTCAGCGGCAAGTGTGTTGCTCTCCGCTGCGGCTGCTGCATCCTGGTATATCTTGTCGGCGCAGATAAGCGCGTCCTTCTTGTCGCCATGGACAGAGATGACGCTTATCGGCCCCGGCATCTTGAGTACATTGTAGGCGTAGTGGGAAGCTGCCATGAACTTGGCGAGGGCAGGACGTCCAAGTATCCCATTGTATGGCAATGGGATATCGGCAACATCAAAGGTTATCCTCTCTGTCCTGAAGTTGAGCTCCCCGCCAAAGGTCACCGGCAGAGTGATCTTCCCCTTGGGCTTGCTCCTCCCCGGGTTTATTCCTTGGAACGAACCGGTCTCTTCGAGCTCGCCATCTGGGATCTGGAGTTTCTTGATCACAGCTGAGGAGATCAAGTTTAGGCCGGCCCCGCCGTCAACCAACATTTTGGTGACCTTGAGGTTGCGGATGGTTGGTGAGACCAACATCGGCAAGCACCCGACCGCCGTGGTGCGGTCAGGGTGATCCTCAAGATCAAAAATGATGGGCGTGCTGGACCACTTCAGCAGCCTGCGCGACTCAACGGGCGGCTCAGCCGCATTTACTTCCCGCACCCATTGCTTGAGTTGGCGATGGGAAGTATGCAGAGAGGCGCCTCCGTCGACACACAGGACCTCTATGGCCTTCCGGAACTCCTGCTCGCTGTTATCACCTTCCTCCATGTCGTCGACGTCGTCTTCCTCTTCATCCTTGTCGCGGCCCCGGGGAGGTCGATCACCTTGCCGCTGCTTGATCTTGCCGCGGCGTCCTCCCCGGCCATTGAATGGCCGCTTCTTGCTTGGCTCTCCTCCGCCACCTTGGGCCTTCTCCTTGTCGCGCCGCTCGTATTCAGCCTTCTGCTGTTCTACGAGGTACTCGACGCGCTTGAAGTTCGAAAGGTCATGACCCTTGGTGCGGTGGATCTTGCATTATTGCTTGTCGGAGCCGTCCTGCTTGTCGGCTGCCGCTACAGGGGCAGGCTCCTTGCCGGAGCTGCCGGCCTGTGCTGTCTTGGCGGGATCCTCCTTGCCGGACTTCTCGACGACCAGCACTTCCTTGCTCTTTTTTCTTCTGTTGTTCCGCCGCCGGCTCTTCTTTGCCGGGGCGGCATCCTCACTGTCGCTTCCCCCTGCGCCAGCATCCTCCCCGGGGAGTCTCCTCCCCTCTTCGGCGCGCGCGCATTTGTCACCCAGAGCGTAGAGCTCGCTGACGTCCCGTATCTTGGTCATAGCCATCTCTTCTCGCATGCGGCGGTTACGCACGTTCTGGTGGAACGCGCTGATAACCGCAGCAGGGTGGACGTCGGGAATGTTGTGCTGCACGCGGCTGAATCGTTGAATGTACTTGCGCAGGGGCTCTCCTTCCTTCTGGGCCAAGATGTGGAGATCACTCTCCTGGCCGTGGGGTTTGTGGCCGCCAGTGAAGGCGCCAACAAATTGGTGGCACAAATCTGCCCACGAAGAAATGGAGCCTTCCGGCAAGTGCATAAGCCAAGAACGAACGTTTGGCTTAAGCACCAGCGGGAAGTAGTTCGCCAGTATCTTCTCGTCGCGCCCCCCGGCAGCCTGCACCGCGATGGTGTAGATACTGAGGAACTCCGAGGGGTGCGTCTTGCCGTCGTACTTCTCCGATACGTCGGGCTTGAAATTTTTCATGCTGGGCCACTGGACGCACCGCAGCTCACGGGTAAACGCAGGGCAACCTGCCGCGTACGGCAAGTCGCCTGGTTCACTGGGCGCGTGCATGTCAGCAGTGGCTCCAGCGCGATGATCTGATTGTCGCCGGGCTTCTCGGCGGCGCTCGATTGTCGTCCGAGCGTCTTCTTGTCGCCGATCGTCAAGGACCTGGTGCTGGTCCCGACGAGCCCGCGGATCCGACGACGCCGTGGAGTCGTCGTCGACGTTAATCCGGCGGGGAGGCGTCTTCTGCTTCCGCGGCGGGGAGTGCACGGTTGTTGCACCCCCGGCGGTCTTGTCGCCATCGGCCTTCGTCTTCTCGACTTGCCGTGGCCGCGATGTCGCCGGCTGCTGCGGCGTGTCGTTGTTGGCGAAGGCGATGAGACTCTGAATCGTCGCCCTCCAGTCTTCGGCCTTGTCTGCCGCTGGAGGGAAATCGAGGAGCAGTTGCGCTCTTGCGAGAGCTTCTGCTGGAGAGGAGGGGAGCGGGGGCGAGCGGTGCGAGGAGCGGGATATGCTCGGACTCCTAACAGGGTTAGAAGGAGCAGTTTCCCGCCCCGGCGACCGCACCTTGCTCGTGCCAGGGCGGTGGCCTGGAGCATCCCGCGAACCTCCGGTTTGCCCTTGCCCCAGCAAGCGGATGGTACCTCCTGTACCACGGCGCTGCTGGGTTGTCGTCTGCTGAGATGGACGTGGCGCGTCTACGGACACCGAGGCTCGGTCGTCCGTCTTGTCCTTGGATTTGGTGGCGCCGTGAGTTTCCTCGCCGGCGACCACCCTTCCGCCGGCGTCTCCTCAACCCACCGTAGGTTCTGGTGGTGGTGGAACAGACGCAGACGGGCCTCCGATCTCCGAAGCCTTCTTCTTCGGGGCCATGTTGCTGCTGATGAAGTCGATGTGGCTGGAGAGGTTGATGAAGAATGCGCCCGCGTGAGCGCCGGATCAGGTTCGCACAACCTCGACGCCCCCTACCTGGCGCGCCAAAGATGTCGGGGGAAACTGTCCACCACGAACACCTATGGGACCGGAGCCCCTTGTACGTTGCGGTAAGGGAGCGGAGGGAGCACGAAGAGCAGATCGAGGAGAGCACGCAGGCAGTTTACCCAGGTTCGGGCCGCGCGGACGCGTAAAACACTACTCCTGCTTAGATTGTATTGAGTGTTGGGGCTCGGGAGCTTGAAGAACTAGCTACACCGAGCAAGAGAGCTGTCTAGGTTCCGAACCTTTTTTACGCTGTGCATGGGCCTCCTTTTATAGCTCAAGGGGTCACCGACAGGTGTCAACGTAGATGAGGTTAAAAATGTAACTTTGGTGGTAGTTGTAATAGTGCGGGAACAGTGCGTGAACAGTAGATGAACAGTGGTCATCACCTAACTTGACAGTGGGGGGCAAGAGCATTAAATGCCCGTCGCCGTCGACCCCAAAAGCGCCCGCCCGTGCGTCTTCGTTCGCCACGGCGGTAGCCTCGTCACCGTGGCTCGCCACCGTGTCCCCCAGGCTGCACAGCCATCCGCCACGCGTCCCTGGAAGGGCCCCAGGGCGACGCGTGGGCTGATGAGCTGGAGCGCGGGCACACAGCGTGAGTTCCCCCCGGCAAGCACCTTGCCGGGGCCTTGACCTTGCCGGGCCCTGAAGCTTGTCGCTCCCCGGGCCCTGCCGGGGCGCATGCTGCGCCGAGGCATGTCTTCTAAGGTGCAGTCATCTGGTCTTCCTGGCAAGCTCCTCTTGCCAGGGTCTTGCGTTAATGTTAGAGTCTTGAGCCTGGGGCGGCCTTCCCGGCAAGCTCCACTTGCCGGGGCCTTGATCTTCTGACTTGTATACTTTGTTTTTGAATGGCTTAATATGGACCGGAAAGGTTTCCGGCAAGCACGCGGTAAACCCTGCCGCGGGAAGCTGCTACTGCCCGGGCACAAGTTGGGGTACTAAGGTACCCCTATCTTAGTACACCGACACTACCTTGCTGTTTTTTATTGTTACTATTACAAAAATCAATATCTACTATCCATATTACACTTGTATCACCACCTCTTCGCCGAACTAGTTCACCTATACAATTTACCATTGTATTTGGTGTGTTGGGGACACAAGAGACTTTTTATTATTTGGCTGTAGGGTTGTTTGAGAGAGACCATCTTCATCCTACACCTCTCACGGATTGATAAACCTTAGGTCATTCACTTGATGGAAATTTGCTACTTTCCTACAAAACTCTACGCTTGGAGGCCCAACACGAGTCTACAAGAACAAGTTGTGTAGTAGACATCAGGTATTTTGTTGGGTTGGCGTGAATCGTGATTAGGATTTGTCACTCCGAGTATCAGAGAGGTAACTCTGGGCCCTCTCGGTAATACACATCATAATAAGCCTTGCAAGCAAATGACTAATAAGTTAGTCACGGGATGATGTATTACGGAACGAGTAAAGAGACTGGCCGGTAACGATATTGAACTAGGTATAGATATACCAACGATCGAATCTCAGGCAAGTAACATACCGACGGACAAAGGGAATTTTGTATGTTGTCACAATGGTTTGACCGGTAAAGATCTTCGTAGAATATGTAGGAGATAATCTGGGCATCCAGGTTCCCCTATTGGTTATTGACCGGAGAGGTGTCTTGGTCATGTCTACATAGTTCTCGAACCCGTAGGGTCCGCGTGCTTAACGTTCGTTGACGATATAGTATTATGTGAGTTATGTATGATGGTGACCGAATGTTGTTCGGAGTTCCGGATGAGATTGCGGACATGACGACGAGCCCCGGAATAGTCTGGAGGTAGAGATTAATATATGAGATAATAGTGTTTGAACTCCGGAAAGGTTCCAGAATTCACCGTAAGGGGTTTAGGATGTTTCCCAAAATGTTTGGGCACGAGAACACTTTATTTGGGCCAAGGGGTAAAGCCCATGAGGAAGTTTTGCGGAAGCCATGGTCTAGACGCCAGGGACCCTGGCGTCTAACGCTAGACGCCGGGAACCCTGGCGTGTGGGCCTGGAGTCCGAGTAGGACTCTTGCCTTTCTGGCAAAACTGACTTTGAGGAGGCCTTTGCTCCAAGTTTCGCCCCAGGGATCAAGATATAAATAGAGGGGCAGGGCTAGCACCCAAGACACATCAAGATTCACCAAGACGTGTGCTGGCAAGCCCGTCCCCTCTAGTTTATCCGCCGTCTAGTTTCTGTAGTGCTTGGTGAAGCCTTGCGGAGATTGTTCTTCATCACCAACCTTCATCACACCGTCGTGCTGCCGGAATTCATCTACTACTTTGCCTGTCTTGCTGGTTCAAGAAGGCGAGGACGTCATCGAGCTGAACGTGTGCTGAACGCGGAAGTGCCATATGTTCGGTACTTGATCGGGACGGATCATGAAGGTGTATGCTACTTCTCGAGCTTGCGTTGTATTCCCTCGAAGAGGAAAGGGTGATGCAGCACAGTAGCGTAAGTATTTCCCTCCGGTTTTGGGAACCAAGGTATCAATCCAGTAGGAGACCACGACGAGTCCCTCACACCTGCACAAACAAATAAGAACATCGCAGCCAATGCGATAAGGGGTTGTCAATCCCTTTACGGTTACTTACGAAAGTGACATCTGATAGAGATGATAGTTTGATATTTTTGGTATTTTTGGATATAAGAACAGAAAGTAAAAGCGGAAAAGTAAAGTAGATTGTACATTGATATGTCGAGAATAGACCCAGGGGCCATAGGTTTCTTTAGTGGCTTTTCTCATGATAGCATAATTCTACGGTGGGTGAACGAATTACTGTCGAGCAATTGATAGAAAAGCGAATAATTATGAGACTATCTAGGCATGATCATTATATATAGGCATCACGTCCGAGACAAGTAGACCGAAACGATTATGCATCTACTACGATTACTCCACACATCGACCGCTATCCAGCATGCATCTAGAGTATTAAGTTCATAAGAGCAGAGTAACGCCGTAAGCAAGATGACATGATGTAGAGGGATAAACTCAAATAACATGGTATAAACCCCATCTTTTTATCCTCGATGGCAACAATACAATGCGTGCCTTGCTGCCCCTACTATCACTGGGAAAGGACACCGCAAGATTGAAACCAAAGCTAAGCACTTCTCCCATTGCAAGAACTATAGATCGAGTAGGCCAAACCAAACCAATAATTCGAAGAGACTTGCAAGGATATTCTAATCATACATAAAGAGTTCAGAAAAGAACCAAATATTTCTCATAGATGATCTTGATCATAAACCCACATTTCATCGGATCTCGACAAACACACCGCAAAAAGAGATTACATCGAATAGATCTGTGATACGTTTCCAATGTATCTACTTTTCCAAACCCTTTTGCCCTTGTTTTGGACTCTAACTTGCATGATTTGAATGGAACTAACCCGGACTGACGCTGTTTTCAGCAGAATTGACATGGTGTTGTTTTTGTGCAGAAATAAAAAGTTCTCGGAATGACCTGAAACTCCACGCAATACATGAGCGTGAGCCATGGATATAGCACAATGTGGAATAGAATGGTGGTTGTGGAGAAGACAAAAGGGAGGGAGATAGTCTCACATCGACTAGGCGTATCAACGGGCTATAGAGGTGCCCATCAATAGATATCAATGTGAGTGAGTAGGGATTGCCATGCAATAGATGCACTAGAGCTAAAAATGTATGAAATCTCAACAAAAAGCTAACTGGGTGTGAATCCAACTTGCTTGCTCACGAAGACCTAGGGCATTTGAAGAAGCCCATCGTTGGAATATACAAGCCAAGTTCTATAATGAAAATTCCCACTAGTATATGAAAGTGACTAAACATGAGACTCTCTATCATGAAGAACATGGTGCTACTTTGAATTACAAGTGTGGAAAAAGATAGTAGCAATTGTCCCTTTTCCTTTTTTTCCTTTTTTTTTTTGGAGGGGCCTTTTCTTTTGTTTGGCCTTTCCTCGCATGGGACAATGCTCTAATAATGATGATCATCACACATACACTGAATTACAACTCAATATTACAACTCGATACAAGAACAAAGTATGACTCTATATGAATGCCTCCGGCGGTGTACCGGGATATGCAATGAATCAAGAGTGACATGTATGAAAAGTTATGCATGGTGGCTTTCCCACAGATATGATGTCAACTACATGATCATGCATGGGAATATGACAATATGAAGCGTGTCATATGAACGGAACGGAGGAAAGTTGCATGGCAATATATCTCGGAATGGCTATGGAAATGCCATGATAGGTAGGTATGGTGGCTGTTTTGAGGAAGATATATGGTGGTTGTTTTGAGGAAGGTATATAGTGGGTGTATGGTACCGGCGAAAGTTGCGCGGTACAAGAGAGGCTAGCAATGGTGGAAGGGTGAGAGTGCGTAATATCCATGGACTCAACATTAGTCATAAGAACTCATATACTTATTGCAAAAATTTATGGGTCATCAAAACAAAGCAATCAACGCATGCTCCTAGGGGGGAGGTTGGTAGGAGTTAACCGTCGCGCGCCCCCGACCTCCACACAAAGGATGACACTCTACAAATACCTCATGCTCTAACTTCGTCACATAGCGGTTCACCATACGTGCATGCTACGGGAATCACTAACTTTAACACAAGTATTTCTCAATTTCATAATAAATCCACTAGCATGACTCTAATATCACTATCCTCATATCTCAAAACAATTATCAAGCATCCAACTTCTCATCATATTCAATGCACTTAGTATGAAAGTTTTTACTACATTCATCTTGGATGCCTATCATGTTAAGGCTAGTTTTATAACCAAAGCACATTACCATGCTGTTCTAATAGAATCTCAAAAGTATATAAGTGAAGCATGAGAGATTAACAATTTCTTCAAAATAAAATCACCACCGTGCTCTAAAAGATATAAGTGAAGCACTAGAGCAAAAACTATCCAACTCAAAAGATATAAGTGAAGCATATAGAGTGTTCTAACGATTCCTAGGCCATATTTATCTCTCTCAAAAAGATGTGTCCAGCAAGGATGATTGTGGCAAACTAACAATCAAAGACACAAATAATACATGACGCTCCAAGTTAAACACATATCATGGGGTGAATAAAAATATAGTCCCGAATATGGTTACCGATAGATGAAGACGAAAGAGGGGATGCCTTCCCGGGGCATCCCCAAGCTTAGGCTTTTGGTTGTCCTTGAATTTTACCTTGGGGTGCCTTCGGAATCCCCAAGCTAAGGCTCTTGCCACTCTTTGTTCCATAGTCCATCAAAGTAATACTCAAAACATGAAAACTTCACAACACAAAACATGGACAAAAATCTCGTGAGCTCCGTTAGTATAATAAAACAAACCACCACCCAAAGGTATTGTAATGAAATCATTCTTTGTTTAAATTGGTGTTAAACCTACTGTATTCGAACTTCTCTATGATTCATACTCCCTGCTAGGCTTCTCGCCCCTCGTTGGTTACACCAAGTGGAAGGTGTGAGATGTAGTGTTGCGGAAGTTTTTCCCTTGGCAAAGATACCAAGGATCGAATCCCCAGAGACTCCTAGGTTCAACAAGAAGGTGTCAACTGCTAACGGCGCCAGATATTAGCAATCAACGTGGACCTGCACACAGATACAAATAACTTTGCTCCCAACGAGTACAGAGAGGTTGTCAATCCCTCCGGCCTTGTAGTTCACAAAGGATTAAACGCAAATGATAGTAGTGATAGATAATGTTTGCAATAGTAAATAAAAGAGAAAAGTAAATAGCGGATGTGATCAATGATGGTAATATGGACCGGAGTCTCATGATGTTCACTAGTGATGTCTCTCTCCCAAAAGACAATAAAACAGCTATGTGAGGTAAACGAATTACAGCTGGGCAATTGACAGGACCACGAACGCAAACCAATGCTGACTACATTGCAAGAAAGGTTGAGGTTCAAAGCATGGGCGGTACGCCAAAGTAAGTAGACCGAAATCCATCAATATCTACTACTAATCATCCACCTTGAGATATCTATCCAGAACATCTCGTTGGTATTAAGTTGCGAGCCCCACCCATAGTGTAAACTCAAAGCAACAGACAACTACATTAAAAGAACTTTGCGTAAAGTAAACAATCCTTGCACCCGCGGGCACAAGCACCGTTGTTTTCCCCCTTGTGGCAACAGCACATCCCCTAGACTCATGTTTCTGTCACTCAAACTAGTCATCGAGGGGCATGAACCCACAATCGAGCATAACGTTCCCTCTTGGAGTCACTACCTATTACTTGGCCAAAGCAATAAATAACAACGGAGAACATGCAAGAATTACTTATGAACATAAATATAAAAGAGGTAGATCAAATATATTACTCAAGCACAATCTGAACATAATCTCATAATCCATCGGATCCCAGCAAACTCATCATAGCAACAGCATAAGGATTACATATGTGCCTCGATCATGTAGGGCAGCTCACGAGGACTAATTAGTGAAGCGCAAGAACGGGAGGAGAACATCACATAGCTACTGGTCATGGACTCATGGTCCAAGGGAGACTACTCACAACTCATCCGGGAGGCGTCCATGGTGGTGGAGAAGCTCCCGGTGGTGATCCTCCCCTCCGGCAGGGTGCCGGGAAGAGTTCTCCTGGTGCTCCCGATCTTGGAAGCGGCGGCGGCGGCGGAACAGAGATGAGATCGCGAAAAAGAGTTCCTGTTTCGAGGGTTTCTCGAGACGATTTAAATATATGCCAAAGGGGGGCATCGGAGGAGCCTCGGGGGGCCCAGACGCCATCCGGTGCGGCCCAGGGGGGGTGGCGTGCCGCCAGGGCGCCTGGAGCCCTGGTGCCCCCCCCCCCCCGGCTGTCCTTCGGGCGCAGTAGTTTCTGGAACGCTGATTTTTTATATATTTTTTCTGGATTTCTCCTGGTAGTTCTCGTAACGTGAAAACCTGAAATAGAAAAACAGCCGAAAACAGAAACTGGCACTGGGGTGCACTGAGTTAATAGGTTAGTCCAAATATGATCAAAAGTGTATGTAAGTGTATAAATAACATAGCAATATCACCCAAAAGAGGCATGGAGAAAGCAGAAATTATAGATACATTTTGGACGTATCAACATCCCCAAGCTTAATTCCTGCTCGTCCTCGAGTAGGTAAATGATAACAAGAATAATTTCTGTGGTGACATGCTATTAACCATATAGGACTTTTTCATAGTCATATGACAAAAGCTTACTGAGATAATGAATCTATAGTAATTAAGTTGCCTCATGAGAAAATCACAAAGAACTGAAAGTTTTACAACATGACATTGAAACATCAAATAGATTTGTAATGAACATGGTGTGCAAATACGATAAAGTGATATCTAGCTTGCCCTCTTTAGTGATGCAAAACATAAATGCAGGGGCACCTCCAAAGTTTAAGTGATGACTAGATACAATGATTTCAGAATAAACGATATCACAATCATGCAAAAGACAATGCTACTTTGGGACAATGCACATTACACTCAGAATGACAATCATGCTCTCAGTAGTTGGTGCTTTTAAAAGAAGGTGGAGACTCAACATAAAAGTAAAAGGATGACCCTTCGCAGAGGGAAGCAGGGATTACTCATGTGCTAGAGCTTTTTATTTTGAAAACATAGAAACAATTTTGTCAATGGTAGTAGTACTTCATATGTGTTATGCATACGACATCCTATAAGTTGCAAGCCTCATGCATCGAATACCAATAGTGCTCGCACCTTGTCCTAATTAGCTCGGATTTCCATGGATTGTCATTGCATTACATATGTTTCAACCAAGTGTCTCTATGTCACCTGTACAAAGGTCCAAGGAGATAGATCGCATTTGATTTCTCGTTTTTGATAGATCTCAACTTGAGGACATCCATACCGGGACAACATAGAAAATAGATAATGGACTCCTCTTTAATGCTTAAGCATATTCTCATAAGAGATTGAGGATTAATGTCCAAGCTAAAAATTCCACCATGATACATGGCTTTGGTTGGCGGCCCAATGTTCTTCTCTAACAATATGCATACTCAAACCATTCAACCATGGCAAATCACCCTTACTTCAGACAAGACGAACATGCATAGCAACTCACATGATTTTCAACAAAAGTGTAATAGTTGATGGCGTCCCCAGAAACATGGATACCGCTCAGCAAGCAACTTATAAGAAATAAGATACACAAGCGACATATTCTTTACCACAATAGTTTTTAAGCTACTTTCCCATGAGCTATGTATTGCAAAAACTGAAGGTTTTAAAGGTAGCACATGTAAATTTACTTGGAGTGGCGGTGAAATACCACATATAGGTAGGTATGGTGGACTCATATGGCATAACTGGTTTAAAAGGATGTGGATGCACAAGAAGTCAGTCCGCTTAGTACAGGTGGAGGTTAGAAAAAGACTGGGAGCGACCAACTAAGAGAGCAATGACGGTCATAATCATGCAGAGCGACAAAGCAACATTGAATCAGGCATGGAAGTTATATCGCTACTCAGAAATAAAAGATCATCAAGGCTTGACAGACTTTCTTTACAGTCTTAAATATGCATGAGCATACGCCAAGTCAATCAAAATAAATTCTCGAAGGAAGATATTACTAAACCATACCACATCATTGGCAAACAAATCATGTTGGTACTCCAATAACACATTGGGAACCCCCCAGCTATTTGAGACTAACCATAAGAAAACATGAACTACTAAGCGCCATCATGCACGTAGCATCTTTATCATAGACATATCAACCAATGCAACGGAAGCAAACTCTCTTAATAAGGTGAGCATGGTAATTAAAGAGAGTTCAAGCAACCAACTAAACACAAGCTCTTTAAAAAAGATGAGCATGAATACTAAGAGCAGAGCACGATAGTAGCTATTAAAAGACAAAGAACACACACAGCAATGATAGACATGAAAATTATATGTTATGTTCTAGGTAGAAGTGGAGCGTGTTTCTCTCCCACATAAAGAACGCTGAGTTCCGACTCGTTATGGAAAACTAAAAAGGAAACTAAAAGCAAGACGCTCCAAGCATAGCACATAACACATGAAGTGATTAAAATATAGTGGAACGAAAGACGAACTGATAATGTTGATGGAGAAGGGGATGCACGGGGGCATCCCCAAGCTTAGACGCTTGAGTCTCCTTGAATATTTCTTGGGGGTGCATGGGGGCATCCCCAAGCTTGAGCGCTTGACACTCCTGAATCTTTTTATCATCTTCCCTCGCACACTTGAAAACTCCCTTCATACATAACTCATCATAATCTGATTAGCGAGGTTAGTACCCATAATAAAATAATTATATCTTGCTGGAAATAAAGATATTCTTGAAGTTCTACTATTTCTCAAGATTGCCAAAAGGTTTTTGCAAAGAAAAAGCAAGCTCTTGGTTTGCAAAATGAAGGAAAGGCAAAACAGGACAGAATTTGTGAAAAACAGAACAACAGGTAGTAAATGATTTGTTCGGGGCACTTCTGCAACTCTAATAAAAAAACTCAGAAAAGACACACGAAAGACAATTATATAGAGAACGCTGTCGAAAAAATTCAGACCAAAAATATGATCTGGTGATTTTATACAAATTTTTCTATCCAAGGACAAAATCTGTTTCATGGACAGCACCTCACAACTTTTGAAATTTCTAGCAATCAGAGGCTATACTTGGCACAAAATTGAAAAGCAAAGATACAATGATGATGCTACTCTATTAAACAACATTAAGACACAACAAAAGCAAAATAAATTTATTCATTGGGCTGCCTCCCAAAAGCGCTTTCTTTTATGCCTTTAAGCTAGGCATAATGCATAGAGGAATCAATAACCATCGTAATAATCGGGGCTATAAATTGCTTCAAATGGTTCCTCAACAAGTTCATTCTTGTTCCTTCTAAGAAAGGGGTACACACCTTTTGCCTTTCCGCGCAAGCGGATTTGTCCCTTACCTATATCAATGAAGCCTTTAACTGCTCGGAGAAAGTCCCTTCCAAGCACTATATTTCCTTGGTTTGGCTCCATGATGAAGAAATCAATCATTGAAATCCCTTTAAGGAATTTAACTGGCACGTCTTTTATTCTTCCCTGGATTTCAGAAATATCTCCATTAGTGTGTTCATGATAAGATGGTAATCTATCCATGTCAAAATTTAAAGAATCATGAACAATTTTTGGCATAGTAGAAACCATAGATCCAATATCACAATAAGCAAGGAAGTCTTGGTTAGAGATGCTAATCCTAACAAAAGGCTCCCAATCATTGTCTATTTCCAAAATGTCTTTCTTATTGGGTTTAGGTTTCTCTACCTTCATCAAGTCTAGAGCATCCATTCTCCTTTCAATAGTAGCAAGTCTATCTATGACAGTATCAAAGTTATGATCATAAACAAAGTAACTAGATAGACCATGTATAATTTCAAGAGCTCTAGCTTCATCACACTCTAGGAAATATCCCTCAGCTATAATGTCAAGAGAGTGTTTACACCATTTAAAAAGACCATGGTAAAAATTCCTAAGCACAATTTTTATAGGTATCCAAGGCATAATTCTCCTATGTGCATCAGAAATTCTGTTCCATGCCTTCTTCATATTTTCTCCATCCCTTTGATGGAAATCTAGAACTTCTGATTCCCTCAAAGCACCAAATCCTAACATGTTTGGCTAAACAGAAAGGACTACTAACAGAAAGGTAAATAATTTTTTTTGTGATTTTTGATAAAAGATACTAAAGCAAAAACTGAAAGGTAAACTAACAAGACTAAAAAGCAAAGGTAAAAGATAGCATGCAACTCCCCTATCTTGAAGAGTGGAGTCCCCGGCAACGGCGCCAGAAAAACTCTTGCTAGGCTTCTCGCCCCTCGTTGGTTACCCCAAGTGGAAGGTGTGAGATGTAGTGTTGCGGAAGTTTTTCCCTTGGCAAAGATACCAAGGATCGAATCCCCAGAGACTCCTAGGTTCAACAAGAAGGTGTCAACTGCTAACGGCGCCAGATATTAGCAATCAACGTGGACCTGCACACAGATACAAATAACTTTGCTCCCAACGAGTACAGAGAGGTTGTCAATCCCTCCGGCCTTGTAGTTCACAAAGGATTAAACGCAAATGATAGTAGTGATAGATAATGTTTGCAATAGTAAATAAAAGCGAAAAGTAAATAGCTGATGTGATCAATGATGGTAATATGGACCGGAGTCTCATGATGTTCACTAGTGATGTCTCTCTCCCAAAAGACGATAAAACAGCTATGTGAGGTAAACGAATTACAGCTGGGCAATTGACAGGACCACGAACGCAAACGAATGCTGACTACATTGCAAGAAAGGTTGAGGTTCAAAGCATGGGCGGTACGCCAAAGTAAGTAGACCGAAATCCATCAATATCTACTACTAATCATCCACCTTGAGATATCTGTCCAGAACATCTCGCTGGTATTAAGTTGCGAGCCCCACCCATAGTGTAAACTCAAAGCAACAGACAACTGCATTAAAAGAACTTTGCGTAAAGTAAACAATCCTTGCACCCGCGGGCACAAGCACCGTTATTTTCCCCCTTGTGGCAACAGCACATCCCCTAGACTCATGTTTCTGTCACTCAAACTAGTCATCGAGGGGCATGAACCCACAATCGAGCATAACGTTCCCTCTTGGAGTCACTACCTATTACTTGGCCAAAGCAATAAATAACAACGGAGAACATGCAAGAATTACTTATGAACATAAATATAAAAGAGGTAGATCAAATATATTAATCAAGCACAATCTGAACATAATCTCATAATCCATCGGATCCCAGCAAACTCATCATAGCAACAGCATAAGGATTACATATGTGCCTCGATCATGTAGGGCAGCTCACGAGGACTAATTAGTGAAGCACAAGAACGGGAGGAGAACATCACATAGCTACTGGTCATGGACTCATGGTCCAAGGGAGACTACTCACAACTCATCCGGGAGGCGTCCATGGTGGTGGAGAAGCTCCCGGTGGTGATCCTCCCCTCCGGCAGGGTGCCGGGAAGAGTTCTCCTGGTGCTCCCGATCTTGGAAGCGGCGGCGGCGGCGGAACAGAGATGAGATCGCGAAAAAGAGTTCCTGTTTCGAGGGTTTCTCGAGACGCTTTAAATATATGCCAAAGGGGGCATCGGAGGAGCCTCGGGGGGCCCAGGCGCCCCCCGGCACGGCCCAAGGGGGGGCGCGCCGCCAGGGCGCCTGGAGCCCTGGTGCCCCCCCCCCCCCTCGGTTGTCCTTCGGGCGCACGGTAGTTTCTGGAACGCTGATTTTTTATATGATTTTTCTGGATTTTTCCTGGCAGTTCTCGTAATGTGAAAACCTGAAATACAAAAACAGCCGAAAACAGAAACTGGCACTGGGGTGCACTGAGTTAATAGGTTAGTCCAAATATGATCAAAAGTGTATGGAAGTGTATAAATAACATAGCAATATCACCCAAAAGAGGCATGGAGTAAGCAGAAATTATAGATACGTTTTGGACGTATCACTCCCCAATACTACTCGTAGATTCATCGAAATAAGCAAACAACATACGAAAAACAGAATCTGTCAAAAAAAAAGAACAGTCAGTAGTAATCTGTAACTTTCGCATACTTCTGTAACTCTAAAAAATTTGAAATAAGTTGGTAAACGTGAGGAATTTGTCTATTAATCATCCGCAAAAAGAATCAACTAAATAGCACGCTCCAGTAAATTTGGTGACTATTCTAGCGAGCGCTAACGATTCTGTTTTTCAGAGCAAGATCATATAAACTTCACACAAGTTTTCCCAAAGGTTCTACTTGGCACAAACACTAATTAAAACACAAAACCACATCAAAATAGAAGCTAGATGCAATATTTGTTCCTAAACAGAAGCAAAAAAATAAAAATTGGGTTGCCTCCCAACAAGCGCTATCGTTTTACGCCCCTAGCTAGGCACGATACAAGGATAGATCTACGTATTGCCATCTTTGCAAGGCAATCCATAAGTGGTTCTCATAATAGATTCATATGGTAATTTGATTTTCTTTCTAGGAAAGTGTTCTATGCCTTTCCTTATCGGAAATTGGAATCTAATATTTCCTTCCTTTATATCAATAATTGCACCAATCGTTCTAAGAAAAGGTCTACCAAGAATAATAGGACATGAAGGATTGCAATCTATATCAAGAACAATGAAATCTACGGGCACATAATTTCTATTGGCAACAATAAAAACATCATTAATCCTTCCCATAGGTTTCTTAATAGTGGAATCCGCAAGATGCAAATTTAAAGAGCAATCATCAAGCTCATGGAAACCTAGCAAATCACACAAAGTTTTTGGGATAGTGGAAACACTTGCACCCAAATCACACAAAGCAAAGCATTCATGATCTTTAATTTTAATTTTAATAGTAGGTTCCCACTCATCATAAAGTTTTCTAGGGATAGAAACTTCAAATTCAAGTTTTTCATCATAAGATTGCATCAAAGCATCAACTATGTGTTTGGTAAAAGCTTTATTTTGACTATAAGCATGCGGAGAGTTTAGTACAGATTGCAACAAGGAAATATAATCAATCAAAGAGAAATTATCATAATTGAATCCCTTGAAATCCAAAGTAGTGGGTTCATCACTATGCAAAGTTTTAATCTCTTCACTCCCACTTTTAACAATTTTAGCATCAAGATCTAAAAACTCTGAATCATTGGGACACCTTTTAATAAAAGTAGACTCATCTCCAATCCCATCTTTATCAAGATTCATACTAGAAAACAAGGATCTAATCGGAGACACATCAATAACTTTCAGATCTTCATCTTTATTTTCATTATAACTAGAAGAACACACTTTTATAAAACTCTCTTTTTTAGCACGCATCCTAGCGGTTCTTTCTTTGTATTCATCAATGGAAATTCCCATGGCTTTGAGAGACTCATTGATATCATGCTTAGGTGGAATAGATCTAAGTTTCAAAGAATCAACATCAAGAGTAATTCTATCCACACTTCTAGCGAATTCATCATTCTTAAGCAATTTTTCTTCAAGCAAAGCATTGAAATTCTTTTGCGGATTCATAAACTCCTTGACACTAGTTTCAAATTCAGAAGGCATCTTTCCATAAGAGTTATTGTAGGAATTACCATAATTATTAGTGGAATTAATAGGTAAAGGCCTAGGATTAAAGTTTCCTCTATAAGCATTGTTACCAAAATTATTCCTACCAACAAAATTCACATCCAAAGATTCATTATTATTTTTAATCAACGTGGATATAGGCATATCATTAGGATCAGAAGAAGCACTCTTAGCAGCAAATAGTTTCATAACTTCATCCATCTTTCCACTCAAAACACTAATCTCTTCAATAGCATGTACTTTTTTACTAGTAGATCTTTCGGTGTGCCATTGATAATAATTAACCATAATATTATCTAGGAGTTTGGTAGCTTCTCCTAAGGTAGTTTCTATGAAAGTGCCTCCTGCGGCCGAATCTAAAAGATTTCTAGAAGCAAAATTCAAGCCAGCATAAAAGTTTTGAATAATCATCTATAAGTTCAAACCATGTATAGGGCAATTACGTATCATTAACTTCATTCTCTCCCAAGCTTGTGCAACATGCTCATGATCTAGTTGCTTAAAATTAATAATATCGTTTCTAAGAGAGATGATCTTAGCAGGGGAAATACTTAGAGATAAAAGCATCTTTGCACTTATTCCACGAATCAATACTATTTCTAGGCAAAGAGGAAAACCAAGTTTTAGCACGATCTCTAAGTGAAAACAGAAATAACTTTAATTTAACAATATCATTATCTGTATCCCTATTCTTTTGCATATCACACAAATCAACAAAGTTGTTTAGATGGGTAGCGGCATCTTCACTAGGAAGGCCGGAAAATTGATCTTTCATGACAAGATTCAACAGAGCAGCATTGATCTCACAAGCTTCAGCATCGGTAATAGGAGCAATCGAAGTGCTAATAAAATCCTTATTGTTGGTATTGGAGAAGTAACACAATTTAGTATTGTTCTGAGCCATAGTGACAAGCAAGCAATCCAACACACAAGCAAACAAGAAGCAAGCGAACGGTAAACACACGGCAAAAAGAAGGGCAAATAAAATGGCAAGGGTGAAGCGGCGGAGAGGAAAACGAGAGGCAAATAAATGTAATGCGATGGATAAGGGTTTGTGATAGGTACTTGGTATATGACTTTTGCGTAAGCCTCCCCGGCAACGGCGCCAGAAATTTTTCTTGCTACTACTCGAGCTTGCATTGTATTCCCTCAAAGAGGAAAGGGTGATGCATCACAGTAGCGTAAGTATTTCCCTCAGTTTTTGAGAACCAAGGTATCAATCCAGTAGGAGACCACGCGCGAGTCCCTCGCACCTGCACAAACAAATAAGAACTTCGCAGCCAACACGATAAGGGGTTGTCAATCCCTTTACGGTCACTTACGAAAGTGAGATCTGATAGAGATGATAGTTTGATATTTTTGGTATTTTGGATATAACAACAAAAAGTAAAAGTGGAAAAGTAAAGTAGATTGTAGATTGATATGTTGAGAATTGACCCGGGGGCCATAGGATTCTCTAGTGGCTTCTCTCATGATAGCATAATTCTACGGTGGGTGAACGAATTACTGTCGAGCAATTGATAGAAAAGCGAATAATTATGAGACTATCTAGACATGATCATTATATATAGGCATCACGTCCGAGACAAGTAGACCGAAACTATTCTGCATCTACTACTATTACTCGACACATCGACCGCTATCCAGCATGCATCTAGAGTATTAAGTTCATAATAACAGAGTAACGCCTTAAGAAAGATGATATGATGTAGAGGGATAAACTCAAATAACATAAAATAAACCCCATATTTTTATCCTCGATGGTAGCAATACAATACATGCCTTGCTGCCCCTACTGACACTGGGAAAGGACACGGCAAGATTGAACCCAAAGCCAAGCACTTCTCCCATTGCAAGAACTATAGATCTAGTAGGCCAAACCAAACCAATAATTCGAAGAGACTTTCAAGGATATTATAATCATACATAAAGAGATCAGAAAAGAAACAAATATTTCTCATAGATAATCTTGATCATAAACCCACAATTCTTCAGATCTCGACAAACACACCGCAAAAAGAAATTACATCGAATAGATCTCCTCGAAGACCATGGAGAACTTGGTATTGAGATCCAAAGAGAGAGAAGAAGCTGTCTAGATACTAGCTATGGACCCGAAGGTCTGTGGTAAACTACTCACAACTCATGGTGAGGCGATGATGATTATGTAGAAGCACTCCATGGTAGATCCACCCTCCGGCAGAGCTCCGGAACAGGCCCCAAGATGGGATCTCACGAGTACAGAAGGTTGCAGCGGTGGAACTAGGGTTTTCTCTTTGTCTCTGATGGTTTCGGGGTACATAGGTATATATAGGAGGAAGGAGGGCACCGGGGCCAGAGGTGGGGCCCACGAGGCAGGGGGTGCGCCCTGTAGGGGGGCGCGCCCTCCACCCTCGTGGATGCCACGTGTGCCCTACTCCGTGGTTCTCAAGTCTCCCGTACGTATTTTGCTCCAAAAATATCTCTCCCGAAGTTTCATTTCGTTTGGACTCCGTTTGATATTCCTTTTCTGTAAAACCCTGAAATAGGCAAAAAACAGCAATCTAGACTGGGCCTTTGGGTTAATAGGTTAGTCCCAAAAATAGTTTAAAAGTTTATAACAAAGCCCATTGAACATCCAAAACATCATAAATAATAGCATGGAACAATAAAAAATTATAGATACGTTGGAGACGTGTCAAGCATCCCCAAGCTTAATTCCTGCTCGTCCTCGAGTAGGTAAATGATAAAAACAGAATTTTTGATGTGGAATGCTAACCAACATAATTTTCAATGTAGTTCTCTTAATGATGGCATGAATGTTCAGATCTGGAAGATTCAAGACAAAATTCCATATTGACATAAGAAATAATAATACTTCAAGCATACTAACAAAGCAATCATGTCTTCTCAAAATACTATGGCTAAAGAAAGTTATCCCTACAAAATCATATAGTCTGGCTATGCTCCCTCTTCATCACACAAAATATTCATATCATGCACAACCCCGGTTTCATCCAAGCACTTGTTTTCATACTCTATTCTTTCAAACCTTTCAACTTTTACGCAATACATGAGCGTGAGCCATGGATATAGCACTATGTGGAATAGAATGGTGGTTGTGGAGAAGACAAAAGGGAGGGAGATAGTCTCACATCGACTAGGCATATCAAAGGGCTATGGAGGTGCCCATCAATAGATATCAATGTGAGTGAGTAGGGATTGCCATGCAACGAATGCACTAGAGCTAAAAATGTATGAAATCTCAACAAAAAATCTAAGTGGGTGTGTATCCAACTTGCTCATGAAGACCTAGGGCATTTGAAGAAGCCCATCGTTGGAATATACAAGCCAAGTTCTATAATGAAAATTCCCACTAGTATATGAAAGTGACTAAACATGAGACTCTCTATCATGAAGAACATGGTGCTACTTTGAAGCACAAGTGTGGAAAAAGATAGTAGCAATTGTCCCTTTTCCTTTTTTTATTTTATTTCTTGTTTTTGGAGGGGCCTTTTCTTTTGTTTGGCCTTTCCTCGCATGGGACAATGCTCTAATAATGATGATCATCACACATACATTGAATTACAACTCGATATTACAACTCGATACTAGAACAAAGGATGACTCTATATGAATGCCTTTGGTGGTGTACCGGGATATGCAATGAATCAAGAGTGACATGTATGAAAAGTTATGCATGGTGGCTTTGCCACAGATACGATGTCAACTACATGATCATGCATGGCAATATGACAATATGAAGCGTGTCATATGAACGGAACGGTGGAAAGTTGCATAGCAATATATCTCGGAATGGCTATGGAAATGCCATGATAGGTAGGTATGGTGGCTGTTTTGAGGAAGATATATGGTGGCTGTTTTGAGGAAGGTATATAGTGGGTGTATGGTACTGGCGAAAGTTGCGCGGTACAAGAGAGGCTAGCAATGGTGGAAGGGTGAGAGTGCGTAATATCCATGGACTCAACATTAGTCATAAGAACTCATATACTTATTGCAAAAATTTATGAGTCATCAAAACAAAGCAATAAACACATGCTCCTAGGGGGAGGTTGGTAGGAGTTAACCATCGCGCGCCCCCAACCTCCACACAAAGGATGACACTCTACAAATAGCTCATGCTCTAACTTCGTCACATAGCGGTTCACAATACGTGCATACTACGGGAATCACTAACTTTAACACAAGTATTTCTCAATTTCATAATAACTCCACTAGCATGACTCTAATATAACTATCCTCATATCTCAAAACAATTATCAAGCATCCAACTTCTCATCATATTCAATGCACTTAGTATGAAAGTTTTTACTACATTCATCTTGGATGCCTATCATGTTAAGGCTAGTTTCATAGCCAAAGCACATTACCATGCTGTTCTAATAGACTCTCAAAAGTATATAAGTGAAGCATGAGAGATAAACAATTTCTTCCAAATAAAATCACCACCGTGCTCTAAAAGATATAAGTGAAGCACTGGAGCAAAAACTATTCAACTCAAAATATATAAGTGAAGCATATAGAGTGTTCTAACAATTCCTAGGCCATATTTATCTCTCTCAAAAAGATGTGTCCAGCAAGGATGATTGTGGCAAACTAACAAGGAAAGACTCAAGTAATACATGATGCTCCAAGTAAAACACATATCATGTGGTGAATAAAAATATAGTCCCGAGTATAGTTACCGATAGATGAAGACGAAAGAGGGGATGCCTTCCCGGGGCATCCCCAAGCTTAGGCTTTTGGTTGTCCTTGAATTTTACCTTGGGGTGGCTTGGGCATACCCAAGCTTAGGCTCTTGCCACTCTTTGTTCCATAGTCCATCAAAGCAATACTCAAAACTTGAAAACTTCACAGCACAAAACATAGACAAAAATCTCGTGAGCTCTGTTAGTATAAGAAAACAAACCACCACTCAAAGGTACTGTAATGAAATCATTCTTTGTTTATATTGGTGTTAAACCTACTATATTCCAACTTCTCTATGATTCATACTCCCCAATACTACTCATAGATTCATCAAAATAAGCAAACAACACACGAAAAACAGAATCAGTCAAAAACAGAACAGTCTGTATTAATCTGTAACTTTCGCATACTTCTGTAACTCCAAAAAAATTCAAATAAATTGGTAAACGTGAGGAATTTGTCTATTAATCATCGACAAAAAGAATCAACTAAATAGCACGCTCCAGTAAAATTTGGTGAATATTCTAGCGAGCGTTGACGATTTAGTTTTCACAGCAAGATCATATAAACTTCACACAAGTCTTCCCAAAGGTTCTACTTGGCACAAACAGTAATTAAAACACAAAACCACATCTAAACAGAAGCTATATGCAATATTTGTTCCTAAACAGAAGCAGAAACAAAAAAAATTGGGTTGCCTCCCAACAAGCGCTATCGTTTTACGCCCCTAGCTAGGCACGATACAAGAATAGATCTACGTATTGCCATCTTTGGAAGGCAATCCATAAGTGGTTCTCATAATAGATTCATATGGTAATTTGATTTTCTTTCTAGGAAAGTGTTCCATGCCTTTCCTTAACGGAAATTGGAATCTAATATTTCCGTCCTTCATATCAATAATTGCACCAAATGTTCTAAGGAAAGGTCTACCAAGAATAATAGGACATGAAGGATTGCAATCTATATCAAGAACAATGAAATCTATGGGCACATAATTCCTATTGGCAACAATAAGAACATCATTAATCCTTCCCATAGGTTTCTTAATAGTGGAATCCACAAGATGCAAATTTAAAGAACAATCATCAAGCTCATGGAAACCTAGCAAATCACACAAAGTTTTTCGGATAGTGGAAACACTTGCACCGAAATCACACAAAGCAAAGCATTCATGATCTTTAATTTTAATTTTAATAGTAGGTTCCCACTCATCATAAAGCTTTCTAGGGATAGAAACTTCCAATTCAAGTTTTTCATCATAAGATTGCATCAAAGCATTAACTATGTGTTTGGTAAAAGCTTTATTTTGACTATAAGCATGCGGAGAGTTTAGTACGGATTGTAACAAGGAAATACAATCAATCAAAGAGCAATTATCATAATTGAATCCCTTGAAATACAAAGTAGTGGGTTCATCACTATGCAAAGTTTTAATCTCTTCACTCCCACTTTTAACAATTTTAGCATCAAGATCAAAAAACTCCGAATCATTGGGGCACCTTTTAATTAAAGTAGACTCATCTCCAATCCCATCTTTATCAAGATTCATACTAGAAAACAAGGATCTAATAGGAGACACATCAATAACTTTCAGATCTTCATCTTTATTTTCATTATTATTTTCAATCAACGTGGATAAAGGCATATCATTAGGATCAGAAGAAGCACTCTTAGCAGCAAATAATTTCATAAGTTCATCCATCTTTCCACTCAAAACACTAATCTCTTCAATAGCATGTACTTTTTTACTAGTTGATCTTTCGGTGTGCCATTGAGAATAATTAACCATAATATTATCTAGGAGTTTGGTAGCTTCTCCTAGGGTAGTTTCCTTGAAAGTGCCTCCTGCAGCCGAATCTAAAAGATTTCTAGAAGCAAAATTCAAGCCAGCATAAAAGTTTTGAATAATCATCCATAAGTTCAAACCATGTGTAGGGCAATTACGTATCATTAATTTCATTCTCTCCCAAGCTTGTGCAACATGCTCATGATCTAGTTGCTTAAAATTTATAATATCGTTTCTAAGAGAGATGATCTTAGTAGGGGGGAAATACTTAGAGATAAAAGCATCTTTGCACTTATTCCACGAATCAATACTATTTCTAGGCAAAGGGGAAAACCAAGTTTTAGCATGATCTCTAAGTGAAAACGGAAATAACTTCAATTTAACAATATCATTATCCGTATCCCTATTCTTTTGCATATCACACAAATCAACAAAGTTGTTTAGACGGGTAGCGGCATCTTCACTAGGAAGGCCGGAAAATTGATCTTTCATGACAAGATTCAACAGAGCAGCATTGATCTCACAAGATTCAGCATCGGTAATAGGAGCAATCGGAGTGCTAATAAAATCATTATTGTTGGTATTGGAGAAGTCTCACAATTTAGTACTGTTCTGAGCCATAGTGACAAGCAAGCAATCCAACACACAAGCAAACAAGAAGCAAGCGAACGGTGAACACACGGCAAAAAGAAGGGCAAATAAAACGGCAAGGGTGAAGTGAGGGAGAGGAAAACGAGAGGCAAATAAATGTAATGCGAAGGATAAGGGTTTGTGATAGGTAATTGGTATATGACTTTTGCATAAGCCTCCCCGGCAACGGCGCCAGAAATTCTTCTTGCCACTTCTCGAGCTTGCATTGTATTCCCTCGAAGAGGAAAGGGTGATGCAACACAGTAGCATAAGTATTTCCCTCAGTTTTTGAGAACCAATGTATCGATCTAGTAGGAGACCACCCACGAGTCCCTCGCACCTGCACAAACAAATAAGAACTTCGCAGCCAACGCGATAAGGGGTTGTCAATCCCTTTACGGTCACTTACGAAAGTGAGATCTGATAGATCTGATAGTTTGATATTTTTGGTATTTTTGGATATAAGAACAGAAAGTAAAAGCGGAAAAGTAAAGTAGATTGTAGATTGATAAGTTGAGAATAGACCCGGGGGCCATAGGTTTCTCTAGTGGCTTCTCTCATGATAGCATAATTCTACGGTGGGTGAACGAATTACTATCGAGCAATTGATAGAAATGCGAATAATTATGAGACTATCTAGGCATGATCATTACATATAGGCATCACGTCCGAGACAAGTAGACCGAAATGATTCTGCATCTACTCTATTACTCCACACATCAACCGCTATCCAGCATGCATCTAGAGTATTAAGTTCATAAGAACATAGTAACGCCTTAAGCAAGATGACATGATATAGAGGGATAAACTCAAATAACATGACATAAACCCCATCTTTTTATCCACGATGGCAACAATACAATACGTGCCTTGCTGCCCCTACTGTCACTGGGAAAGGACACCGCAAGATTGAACCCAAAGCCAAGCACTTCTCCCATTGCAAGAACTATAGATCTAGTAGGCCAAACCAAACCAATAATTCGAAGAGACTTGCAAGGATATTATAATCATACATAAAGAGTTCAGAAAAGAACAAAATATTAATCATAGATAATTTTGATCATAAACCCACAAATCATCGGCTCTCGACAAACACACTGCAAAAAGAGATTACATCGAATAGATCTCCTCGAAGACCGAGGAGAACTTGGTATTGAGATCCAAAGAGAGAGGAGAAGCCATCTAGATACTAGCTATGGACCCGAAGGTATGTGGTAAACTACTCACAACTCATGGTGAGGCGATGATGATGATGATGTAGAAGCACTCCATGGTAGATCCCCCTTCCGGCGGAGCTCCGGAACAGGCCCCAAGATGGGATCTCACGGGTACAGAAGGTTGCGGCGGCGTAACTAGGGTTTTCTTTCCGTCTCTGATGGTTTCGGGGTACGTAGGTATATATAGGAGGAAGGAGGGCACCGGGGGCCAGACATGGGGCCCACGAGCTAGGGGGGCGCGCCCTTCACCCTCATGGACGCCACGTGTGCCCTACTCTGTGGTTCTCAAGTCTCCCGTGCGTATTTTGCTCCAAAATATCTCTCCCGAAGTTTCATTCTGTTTGGACTTCGTTTGATATTCCTTTTTTGTAAAACCCTGAAAGAGGCAAAAAAAACATCAATCTGGACTGGCCCTTTGGGTTAATATGTTAGTCCCAAAAATAATATAAAAGTGTATAACAAATCCCATTAAACATCCAAAACATCATAAATAATAGCATGGAACAATAAAAAATTATAGATACGTTGGAGACGTATCAGTGTACGACTACATCAACCGTGTTGATAAATTCTTCCGTTTAGCGATCTTCAAGGGTATGAAGATTTCGCTCCCCTCTCATAGCTATGCATCTCCATGGATAGGTCTTGCGTGTGCGTAGATTTTTTTTTTGTATTCCATGCAAAATTCCCCAATAGTGGCATCATGAGCCAGGTCTATGCGTAGATGATATGCACGAGTAGAACTGATACGTCTCCAACGTATCTATAATTTTTGATTGTTCCATACTGTTATATAATCATTCTTGGATGTTTTACAATCATTTTATTGTCATTTTATATCATTTTTGGGACTAACCTATTGACATAGTGCACAGTGTCAGTTGCTGATTTTTTCTTGTATTTTACGTCGCAAAAAATCAATATCAAACGGAGTCCAAACGCAGCAAAACTTCTCGGTGATTTTTTCTGGACCAGAAGACACCTAGTGGGCCAAAGAAGTACCAGAGTGGAGGCCCGAAGTGAGCACAAGACACATGGGCGCGCTAGGAGGCCCAGGCGCGCCCAGGTGGGTTGTTCCCACCTCGGTGGCCTCCTGCACCGCCTCTTCCCTCTATAAATGCCCAAATATTTCAAAAACCCTAGGGGAGTCGACAAAATTTTATTCCAGCCGCCGCAGGATTCTGTATCCACGAGATCCAATCTAGAGCCCTTTTTTGACACTCCGCAGGAGGGAGAAATCATCACTGATGGCCACCTTCATCATCCCGGCGGCCACCATAATGAGGAGGGAGTAGTCCACCCTTGGGGCTGAGGGTTTGTACCAATAGCTATGTGTTTAATCTCTCTCTCTCTCTCTCTCTCTCTATCTATCTCTCGTGTTCTTGAGATGCACAATCTTTATGTATCGTGGGCTTTGATAATATAGTCGGATCATATGGTGTTTTCCCCTCTCTATGTTGTTGCGATGAATTGAGTTTTCCCTTTGAGATTTTTTTGGATTGAATACTTTTATCGATTTGAGAACACTTGATGCATGTCTTGCTATGAATACCCGTGGTGACAATGGGGTAAAATATTGATTCACTTGATATGTGTTTTGGCACTCAACTTGCGGATTCCTGCGATGACATTGGGGTAATCTATGCATAGGGGTTGATGCACGTTCTTGTCTTTGTTTCCCCGGTGGAAATCTTGGGGCACTCTTTGAGGTTCTTTGTGTTGGATTGAGTATTATAAATCTGAATTTGTTTTGGAGTTATTTTAGTACGAATTCTTGATAGATCAATCGAAAAGAATAACTTGTATTATTCAAGTACGAACTCTTGATAGATCGATCGGAAATAATAACTTGTGTTATTCTATTACGAACTCTTGGATTGATCGATCAGAAAGAATAGCTACAAACAACTTTTTCTTATGTTCTCAACTAGATAGGAACATTGGAGTGATTCTTCATCGCACATTGAGGGATGGTTATGTGATCCAATTATATTAGCATTGTTGAGAGATTGCACTAGCTAAAGTACGGACCCTTGGCCTCATTTTCAAGCATTGCAATACCGTTTATACTCACTTTTTTACTTGCTACCATGCTGTTTTTTATTGTTACTATTACAAAAATCAATATCTACTATCCATATTACACTTGTATCATTATCTCTTCGCCGAACTAGTGCACCTATACAATTTGCCATTGTATTGGGTGTGTTGGGGACACAAGAGACTCTTTGTTATTTGGTTGCAGGGTTGTTCGAGAGAGAACATCTTCATCCTACACCTCCCATGGATTGATAAACCTTAGGTCATCCACTGGAGGGAAATTTCCTACTGTCCTACAAAACTATGCGCTTGGAGGCCCAACACGAGTCTACAAGAACAAGTTGTGTAGTAGACATCAAGCTCTTTTCTGGCGTTGTTGTTGGGGAGGTGAGTGCTTGAAGTTATATCTTTAGATCTTGCAATCGAATCTTTTAGTTTCTTGTTTTATCACTAGTTTGGTATTGTGAAAGAAAACTAAGAAAAATGGAATTGAGGTTGCATCATATTATTCATCTCTATAATGTCTTTCTTGAGAATGATGGAAAAATATTGTGCTTGATTGTTAGAAGAAGAATGATATAAAATGTTTGGCATAAATGATGAGCATGATTGCAATGTTGTTAGTGAGAATTCTATGAGTATCCAAACTGCTGATGATGATTGTACTAGTCATGACAAAAATGTTTCTTATGAGCATGTCAATTTTTGTGGTGTGGAAAGACTTTGTGAAGACATGCCTCATAGGGATGATAGATTTTGCAAGAAGCATAAACATGATGAAACCAATCGATGGCTCACAGTGATAGATGAGTTTGCTACAAAATTATGTTCTCTTTACCCTATTACTTGTGAGCTTTGCAATTAAGTTGGTCACCTTAATTTCTAATGCATTTTTTTCATGATCGAATCATGTCCAAATATTGCAATGACAAGATCGTCGTTGAACTTTACAATGAACTTTGTTTATATTTGGGGTGTGAAGAATTGACACATAAGAATAGTTGGTTTGAAGCATTCATACTCACGGACCATGTTGAAACTAGTAGAAGGCATGTGCAATGCACGTATTTCTTACTCACTCATTTTTTTCTGAAAAAGGTGGCTTATTCTGCCCATGGTTGTTAAGATTGTATTGAACATGTAACACACTTTATTGTTCAATTTGTTGCATTTTGAGAAATGGTTATCAAATTGCTGCATTAGAAGTTCCCGGAGGTGGGGATAATCATACAAACGTTGAGTTTTTTGATTTGAAAAACATTAGTTGTTTAGCGAGTCATTGTTGTTTGCCGGATATTACAGGCCTTCAGTTGTTAAGCATTAAAGTTCAGAGCCACAGAAGATGGTAAATAGTAGATTTTTGCACCAGCACGTGTGTGGGCATTTGGCATCGTGAGGGTTCAAGAAAGTTCCTGGAGTCACTTTGGCGGGTTGCCGTACAGAGCGAATCCAAGAAACGTGAGCCGTTAGATCACTTGAGTTGGGTAATGTGTGGAACAAATCAAATGGCCACTAATTGCTCCCCAGTCTTGGCGGATAGATAACCTGAATTCAAAAATTTATGTACTATAGTAGTAGAGACTAGCATGAAAGTACTATATATGTTTTGTGTGGTAAATTGCAATGAGAATGCTTATTGTATTGATAATTATAGAAAGATGGGAGAACCAATAGAATATAAAAGGAATACTAATGAAAGGGTAAAGATTTCCACTTTCTCTCCTATTTTCTCTCAAGATGCAATAGGTGACAAGGAGGAGCTCCCTATTCAACTAATCTCATCAATAAGAAGCTTGGAAAAATTAATTAAACCCACACATGATGTGGTGAAGAAGAAGAAGACAGGAAGAAAGAGTAGAGGTAAAAAGGCATGCCTCCCAAATGATGTTACTCCTATTATTGTTGTGCCTCATGAGAATGAATAGAAATTAATTTTGGAATATGATGCACTTGATGATGATATTGCTTCCTTGTCTTATGGCACAATGTCCGAGAGGACTATGGATGATGATTTTGTTATGCCCATTGCTTGTTGTGATGATTATGATTGGGAAGGTAATGATATTTCTTATAATCTTGAAAATATTTTTGGCACCAACTTGGGAAATTATGATGATAGCAATTGTTATACTGTTGGTGCTATTCATACTATTAATGATGGGAGTGATTATGCTTATGATATGCCAACCCACAAGCTTGGGGATGCTATGTTTGATGAGAATGACATGTTTGAGAATGTATTTGTTGCAACTAATGTTTGTCCCAAGCTTGGGGATTCTATGCTTAATGAGGATGATCTTTTTAGTCCCCCTACTTTGAATGATGAAATTTGCTATAATGATTGCATGCCTCCTATCTATGATGAGAGCAAACTTGCTATTTATGATGATTATTGTTATGATACTTTTGTTATAAAAAGTAGTGATAATTATTGTCATAATTTTGAATATCCTTTACTGAATATTACTTTTTTAGTTTGGAAACAATTTATAGTATTCGAGTTTCATATGATGCTCCCACTACTATTCATGAGAATAAATTTGCATATGTGGAGAGTAGTAAATTTTCTATGCTTGTGGATCATGAAAGGAATGCATTATGTGATAACTATATTGTTGAATTCATCCATGATCCTACTGAAAATTACTATGGGATTGGAACATGTGCTTCTAGATATCTCAATAATATCTACTTTCCTCTCTATGTGTTGGAAATCTTGAAGTTTTGATTGTTTTGCCTTCCTATGCTAGTTGATTCTTGTTCTCCTAAATTGTTTGCTCACACAATTCCTATGCATAGGAAGTAGGTTAGAATTAAATGTGCTAGTTATATGCTTCATGATGCTCTCTTTTTGTTTCAAGTAATATCTTTCATGTGAGCATCATTGAAATCATCGTGCCTAGCTAAGGGCGTAAAACGATAGCGCTCGTTGGGAGGCAACCCAACTTGTATCTTTTTGCTTTTGGTTTTCTTGCTGTTTTCACCAAAATACCCGATAATAACTCTGTTTTGATGTGTTTTTGTGGTTATAATAAATGTTTGTGCCAAGCAAAACCTTTGGAATGATTTGGTTGATAGTTGATTTGATCGTGTTGGAAATTCAGAAACTTTTGCGTCCAGAGTTAGAATTTCTAACGATTACTAGAGCGTGATAAACTCTTGAAACTTTTGCTACATAAGTATAGTTAAAAATCGCATCTTTCAGACTGTTAAGTTTTTGACATATTCTGTTTTTGGTGTGTTATGTGCTTGTTTTGATGATTCTATGGTTTCCTTTGATGAGTTTTTGACATCGAAAAGTTAGAATACAATAGATATTATACAATTACAAAATATGAATTGGTTTGCTATAGTACTTAGAGTAAATATTGATTTTGTTATACTAACGGATCTCACGAGGTTTTTTTAAGTTTTGTGTGATTGAAGTTTTCAAGTTTTGGGTGAGATCGCGATGGATGAAGGAATAAGGAGTAGCAAAGGCTAAGCTTGGGGATGCCTGAGGCACCCCGAGATAATATTCAAGACGTATCAAGCAACTAAGCTTGGGGATGCCCCCGAGTGGCATCCCCTCTTTCTTCTAACGACCGTCGGTATTTTACTTGAGACTATATTTTTATTTGTCACATATTATGAGTTTTGCTTGGAGCGTCTTGTATGATATGAGTCTTTGCTTGTTTTTAATTTTTAATTTTTAATAAGTACCCTTTGTGGACACACCTATTTGAGAGAGCCAAATTATGATATGCTTGCTCCTATGCTTCATTTAAAAAAATTAGAGCCGTGGAATTGCTCTAGTGCTTCACTTATATCTTTTTGAGCACGGTGTGCTTTGTTATCTTTGAAGAAATTCTCTCATGCTTCACTTAGATTAATTTGAGAGAAACAAACTTTTATGCTCATGTTCTTCACTTATATTTGTTTGAGCTATCAAAAGCAACATATAAAACTAGTCCCAAAGTGATATGTCGGTGTACTAAGGTAGGGGTGCCTCAGTACCCCAACTTGTGCACGGGCAGTTGCATCTTCCCGCGGCAAGGTTCACTGCGGGCTCGCCGGAGACCTTCCTGCTCCTTATTAAACCATTCAAAAACAAAGTATACAAGACATAAGATCGAGACCCCGGCAAGAGGAGCTTGCCGGGAAGGCCGTACCAGGCTCAAGACTGTTCCATTAACACAAGATCCTGGCAAGAGGAGCTTGCCAGGGAGACTAGAAGACATCGCCTCGGCGCTATGCGCGCCCCGGCAAGGGGCCCGGGGAGCGGCAAGTTCCCGGGCCCGGCAAGATCAAGGCCCCGGCAAGGTGCTTGCCGGGAAGGCTGCGCTGTGTGCCCGCGCTCCAGCTCATCGGCCCACGCGTCGCCCTGGGGCCTATCCAGGGACGCGTGGCGGATGGCTGTGCAGCCTGGGGTACACGGTGGCACTCCACGGCGATAAATCCGTCGCCGTGGCGGACGGAGACGCTAAGGCGGGAGCTTTTGGGGTCGACGGCGACGGGCATTAAATGCCCTTGTCCCCCACTGTTAGAGTAGGTATAGACCACTGTTCTGTACTGTAGCTCTACTGTTCCCGCACTGTTACAACTACCACCTCTTTTACATTTTTACCCCTTTCTCCTACGTTGACACCTGTCGGTGACCCCTTGCACTATAAAAGGAGGCCCATGCACAACGTGGAGGGGGTTCGAAACCTAGACTACTCTCACGCACGGTGTAGCTGCTTCTTCAAGCTCCCGAGCGCTCAACTCAATACACAACCAAGCAGGAGTAGGGTTTTACGCATCCGTGCGGCCCGAACCTGGGTAAAACTGCCCGCGTGTTTGCTTCGATCTGCTCTTTGTGCTCCCTCCGCCCTCGTACCGCACAGACAAGGGGCTCCGGTCCCATAGGTGTTCGTGGCGGACAGTTTCCCCCGACATCTTTGGCGCGCCAGGTAGGGGGCGTCGAGGTTGTGCGAACCTGATCCGGCGTTCGCGCGGGCGCATTCTTCATCAACCTCTCCAGCTTCATCAGCAACTTCATCAGCGACAACTCCATGGCCCCGAAGAAGAAGCCTTCGGAGGTCGGAGGCCCGTCTGCGTCTCACCCGCCGCCACCAGAGCCAACGGTGGGCGGGGGAGACGCCGTCGGAAGGGTGGTTGCCGGCGAGGACACTCACGGTGCCACCAGATCCAAGAACAAGACGGACGACCGGACCTCGGTCTCCGTGGACGCGCCGCGTCCATCACAACACACGACGACCCCGCAGCGCCATACCACGGGAGGTGGTATCCGCTTGCTGGGGCAAGGCCAAACTGGAGGTTCGCGGGACGCCCCGGACCCCCGTCCGGGCACGAGCAAAGCGAAAGCGCCGGCGCGGGACCCCGCTCCTTCTAACGTCGTTAGAAGTCCGAGCGTATCCCGCTCCTCGCACCGCTCGCCCGCGTTCCCCACTACTCCGGCAGAAGCGCTCGCGAGGGCGCAGCTGCTCCTCGATTTTCCTCCGGCGGCCGACAAGGCCGAAGAATGGAGGGCCACCATCCGGAGCCTGATAGACTTCGCCAACAATGATTCTCCACCGCAGCCGTCGGCCTCACGGCCGCGGCAGGCCGAGAAGACGAAGGCTATCGGCGACAAGACGGCCGGGGGTGCGACAAGCGTGCACTCCCCGGCGCAGAAACAGAAGACGCCGCCCCGCCGGAACAACCCCGACGACGGCTCCACAGCCTCGTCGGACCCGCGGGCCCGTCGGGACCAGCGCCAGGTCCTCGACGACCGGCGAGATGAAGACGCTCGAACAACAATCGAGCGCCGCCGAGAAGCTCGGCGACAATCCGACAAGAGAGCTGGAGACACTGTCGACGCGCGCGCGCCCGGTGAACCAGGCGACTTGCCGTACGCGGCAGGCTGCCCTGCGTTCACCCGCGAGCTGCGGCGCGTCCAGTGGCCCAGCATGAAGAACTTTAAGCCCGACGTACCGGAGAAGTACGACGGCAAGACGCACCCCTCGGAGTTTCTCAGCGTCTACACTATCGCAGTGCAAGCTGCCGGGGGGCGCGACGAGAAGATCCTAGCCAACTACTTCCCGCTCGTGCTGAAGCCGAACGTCCGTTCGTGGCTCATGCACTTGCCGGAAGGCTCTATCTCTTCTTGGGCCGACCTCTGCCATCAGTTTGTCGGCGCCTTCACCGGCGGCCACAAACCCCATGGCCAGGAGAGCGATCTCCACATCTTGGTCCAGAAGGAAGGCGAACCCCTGCGCAAATATATCCAACGCTTCAGCCGGGTGCAGCACAACATCCCTGACGTTCACCCCGCCGCGGTTATCAGCGCGTTTCATCAGAACGTGCGTAACCGCCGCATGCGTGAAGAGATGGCGATGACGAAGATTCGGGACGTCAGCGAGCTCTACGCTCTTGCTGACAAGTGCGCCCGCGCGGAAGAGGGGAGGAAACTCCCCGGGGAGGATGCTGGCGCAGGGGGAAGCGACAGCGACGACGCCGCCCCGGCAAAGAAGAGCCGGCGGCGGAACAACAGAAAGAAGGGCAAGAAGGAAGTGCTTGCCGTCGAGAAGTCCGGCAAGGAGGCCCCCGCCAAGCAAGCACAGGCTGGCGGCTCCGGCAAGGAGCCTGCCCCTGCGGCGGCGGCCGACAAGCCGGGTAGCTCCGACAAGCAATACTGTAAGATTCACCGCACCAAGGGTCACGATCTCTCCAACTGCAAGCGCGTCGAGTACCTCGTCGAGCAGCAAAAAGCTGAGTACGAGAGGCGCGACAAGGAGAAGGCCCAAGGTGGCGGGGAAGAGCCCAGCAAGAAGCGGCCGTTCAACGGCCGGGGAGGACGCCGCGGCAAGGCCAAACAGCGGCAAGGAGATCGACCTCCCCGGGGCCGCGACAACGACGAAGACGACGATGAAGACATGGAGGACGACGAGAACAGCGAGCAGGAGTTCCAGAAGGCCACGGAGGTCCTGTGCGTCGACGGTGGCGCCTCCCTGCACACCTCCCACCGCCAGCTGAAACAGTGGGTGCGCGAGGTGAATGCAGGGGAGCCGCCCGTGGAGTCGCGCAGGCTCCTCAAATGGTCCAGCACGCCCATCGTTTTTGACCTTGAGGATCACCCTGACCGCACCACGGCGGTCGGGTGCTTGCCGATGCTGGTTTCTCCCACCATCCGCAACCTCAAGGTCACCAAAATGTTGGTTGACGGCGGGGCCGGGCTGAACTTGATCTCCTCTGCTGTGATTAAGAAGCTCCAAATTCAAGATGGCGAGCTCGAAGAGACCGGTTCATTCCAAGGAATCAACCCGGGAAGGAGCAAGCCCAAGGGAAAGATCACTCTGCCGGTGACCTTTGGCGGGGAGCTCAACTTCAGGACTGAGCGTATTACCTTTGACGTCGCTGATATTCCATTGCCCTACAATGGAATACTCGGCCGTCCCGCCCTCGCCAGGTTCATGGCAGCTTCCCACTATGCCTACAACGTACTGAAGATGCCGGGGCCGATAAGCGTCATCACCGTCCACAGCGACAAGAAGGATGCGCTTATCTGCGCCGACAAGATTTACCGGGATGCGGCAGCTGCGGCCGAGAAGGATACTCTTGCCGCTGAAGCTCCCGAGGGGAAGAAGACGAAGACCAAGTCCGGCAAGTGCTCTGGGACCCACTCCGGCAATCGCACCTCTTCGGAGTGCTGCGCTGCCGTCGAGGACGTTCCATCGAGCTCCACCGGCAAGAGCAAGAAAGGAATGGCTGCTCCTCCGGCAACCAAGAAAGTGTCCGCAAAGGAGGATGGCACTGGTGGTACCTTCACCATCAGTGCCACCCTTGACAGCAAATAGGAAAGCGCGCTCGTCGCCTTCCTGCGGGCGAATGTCGATGTGTTTGCTTGGCAACCATCTGACATCCCCGGTGTTCCCAGGAAGGTGATTGAGCACAAGCTTGCTGTCTGTCCTCATGCGCGGCCCATCAAGCAGAAAGTGAGGAAGCAAGCCGTGGAGCGCCAAGAGTTCATCAATGAGGAGATCAAGAAACTAGAGGCAGCAGGCCTAGTTAGAGGTGTGATCCATCCGACGTGGCTGGCAAACCCAGTCGTCGTGCGCAAGGCCAACGGGAAGTGGAGACTGTGTATAGACTTCACCGATGTCAATAAAGCATGTCCCAAGGATCCTTTCCCTTTGCCGCGCATTGACCAGATCGTTGACTCCACTGCCGGATGTGAGCTACTCTGTTTTCTTGATGCATACTCAGGCTATCATCAGATTTTCATGGCCAAGGAAGATGAAGAGAAGACTGCGTTTATCACTCCATGTGGCACATATTGCTTTATCCGCATGCCGTTTGGATTGAAGAATGCAGGCTCAACCTTTGCAAGGGTAGTGTACACTGCTTTTGAGCCACAGATCCACAGGAATGTAGAAGCTTACATGGATGACATCGTGGTGAAGAGTAAGAGCAAGGAAACACTGATTCAAGATTTGGAAGAAACGTTTCAGAACCTGCGCAGAATACAGCTCAAGCTGAACCCCGAGAAGTGCGTCTTTGGAGTCCCCTCCGGCAAGCTTCTCGGGTTCTTTGTATCACAGAGGGGGATTGAAGCCAACCCCGACAAGATCAAAGCCATCGAGCAGATAGAGGCCCCGAAGCGCGTCAAGGATGTCAGAAGGCTTGCAGGTTGTGTTGCTGCCCTCAGTAGGTTCATTTCAAAATCCGCAGAGCGCGCCCTACCTTTCTTCAAAATCTTGAAGAAGGCAGGTCCCATGAAGTGGACTCCGGAAGCGGAGGCGGCGTTGCAGGATTTGAAACGGTACCTGTCCTCCACTCCTATACTTGTCGCACCTAAACCACAGGAAAAGTTGTTGCTATACTTAGCGGCAACCAACCAGGTGGTTAGTGCTGCGTTAGTAGCGGAGAGGGAGTCCGACGAGGAGTCAGCATCACCGGCAAGCGAATCTAGCGGCAAGCAGGGGGCTGTCCCGACAAGCTCTGGCCCCGACAAGGAAGACTCTGCGCAGGAACAAGGAGAGGTGCGGAAGAAGATGGTGCAGCGCCCAGTGTATTTTGTAAGTTCCCTTCTCCAGGGAGCTAGATCAAGGTACTCTGGTGTGCAAAAATTGCTTTTCGGCCTCCTCATGGCCTCGAGAAAGCTGCGCCACTACTTCCAAGCCCATGAGATAACAGTGGTCACTCGCTTTCCGTTGAAGAGGATATTGCACAATCCAGAGGCAACAGGCAGGATCGTCGAGTGGGCACTGGAGCTGTCAAGCTTTGGACTCAAGTTTGAAAGTACTTCAACCATACAGAGCCGAGCTTTGGCAGAATTCATTGCTGAGTGGACCCCAACACCAGAAGATGAAGTTCAAGAAACAAGCGCACCCGTGCAAGAAGCGACAAGTGAATGGGTAATGTATTTTGACGGTGCCTTCTCGCTGCAAGGCGCCGGTGCCGGCGTGGTACTCATCGCGCCCACCGGAGAGCACCTCAAATATGTTATCCAGATGCACTTTCCCAGGGAGCAAGCGACAAACAACACTGCAGAATATGAAGGCTTGCTTGCCGGCCTCAGGATTGCGGCCGAACTTGGGATTAGAAAGCTGATTGTGCGGGGAGATTCTCAGTTGGTGGTCCGGCAAGTAAACAAGAGCTATCAGAGTCCTTTGATGGAAGCATATGTCGATGAAGTGAGAAAGCTTGAAGAGCACTTTGAAGGTCTGCAGATGGAGCACGTCCCAAGAGCTCAAAATGAGATTGCAGATGGCCTATCAAAGTGCGCCGCGATGAAGTTACCTGTGGAACCAGGGACCTTTTTGCTCAAGCTGACTCAGCCATCGGTTACACCATCAATTGGGCAGTCCAAGAAGAGAAAGTTGGTCTCCGGTGACTACTTGCCGGCGGATCTTCCTGAACCCGCCGCCAAAGTTCCCAAGATCAACAACAACGCTGAGGAACAGTTTGCTCCTGCAAGCCCTCGGGCTTGTGCAGTTGAAGCAAGTGTTCCCGACAAGCCTCGCCCCGGCGAGCTTGCCGGGGGACCATCAGCTCCGGCAGGATCTGAGGTCTTTGCCGTAGAAGCTGAGGTTCCCGCAGCGGCCCTCGAGCCTTTGGTCCTTGCCGTCGAGCCTCGGGCTCCAGCATGGGCGCAGCAGATCGTCCGTTTTCTGCAAACTGGAGAACTTCCCGACGACCCTCAAGAGATAGAGAAGATAACCAGGCAGTCAAGTATGTATCAGTTCGTGGATAACGAGCTATACAGAAGAAGACTCAACGGTGTCAGGTTGAAGTGCATCTCCAGAGAAGATGGACAGAAGCTGTTGGCAGAAATACACGGAGGCATATGCGGCCACCACATTGGCGCAAGGGCACTTGCCGGGAAAGCTTTCCGGCAAGGGTTCTTTTGGCAAGAAGCCCTCCAAGATGCAACTGCACTAGTAACCAAGTGTGAAGCGTGCCAGTTCCATGCAAAGCAAATTCAACAGCCAGCTCAAGCTCTCCAAACAATCCCTTTGTCATGGCCCTTCTCGGTCTGGGGGCTCGATATCCTCGGCCCTTTCCCTCGCGCTGTCGGGGGCTTTGAGTACTTGTACGTTGCAATCGACAAGTTCACAAAGTGGCCAGAAGTAGAGCCGGTGAGGAAGGTGACAGCACAGTCAGCAGTCAGGTTCTTCAGGTCGATTGTTTGCCGTTTCGGGATCCCGAACAGGATCATCACCGACAACGGTACGCAATTTACTAGTCGCACCTTCATGCAGTACGTCCAAGACCTTGGCGCCAAGGTCTGTTTCGCTTCTGTTGCTCACCCAAGGAGCAACGGCCAAGCGGAGAGGGCAAATGCTGAAGTGCTGCGCGGACTCAAGACAAGGACCTTTGACAGGCTGCGCAGGTGCGGAAGGAATTGGATAGAGGAGCTCCCGGCGGCTCTTTGGTCAATCAGAACGACACCAAGTCGAGCCACCGGGCAGACACCTTTTGCTCTAGTCTATGGAGCAGAGGCAGTTCTCCCCACGGAACTCGTATACGGATCTCCTCGAGTACTCGCTTATGATGAGCTCGAGCAAGAGCAACTGCGGCAAGATGACGCATTGCTCCTTGAGGAGGGACGTCTCCAGGCTGCTGTACGAGCTGCTCGATACCAGCAAGCTTTGCGCCGCTACCATAGCCGCAAAGTCAAGGCCAGGAGTCTCGAGGAAGGCGACCTTGTTCTTCGGCGTGTTCAGTCCGCCAAGAATTCCAACAAGTTGACGCCGAAGTGGGAAGGCCCTTATCGGGTGAGACGAGTTACGAGGCCCGGCGCTGTCCGCCTCGAGACCGAAGAAGGCTTACCGGTGAGCAACTCCTGGAACATAGAGCATCTTCGCAAGTTTCACCCCTAAGGCGCGGTTGCCGTGATCCGCTCCGGCAACCACCTTTTGTACAAGCCTTGCCGCTGTTGCATGTAACCCTTTGTACAAAGCCGGGCGCAGACCCCGTGCACCAGTAAAGTTTTCGTGTTTTTCGCATCGATTGCCTTTTGCATGCTTCCCTTTGCTGTTTGCATGTTCTGTTTGGCATTTGATGCAACACTCAGACATACGGTAAGCACTATTACGCCGAAAGGCAATATGCTTGTTTCCCTCTCCCTTTCCTTTTCTCTTAAGCAGAAGGAACGTTCCTCGCGCACAAGTTTGCCGGGGGGGAAGGAGATGGAGGAGGAACTAAGTGCTGTTCAAGTAAGAGAAGCCTTACCGGAGAATAAACAATATGAGCAAGCAGCATATGAAAGATAAGTTGTTAGAATTTGACCAGTTCAAATTTTAAATTTTGGTTGTCTTCCTTGAACGATCACACTTTGTATGGAAAACCTGTGCGCGGAGGAACCTACCCGTAGCTTGCCGCACCCTTATCTTGTTTTCGAGTCCACTCAACGATTTAAGTGAGCTGCGACAAATGTCGCGCCCTTGCCTCGTTTCCGAGTACGCTCAGCAAGCTAAGTGCGTTGCGACCAGCTGCGGCAAGGTTGCTTGTCGGCGAGGACCTTGGCCAGCAGGCTGCTTAGAGTCCAACACTCAGCGCTCGCGACAAGGGCCCCTTGCCGGCGAGCTCCCCGGGAGCGTAGGGTGAAAAACATACAAAGTCAAAGATTGGAACAAGGAAGATAACATTGCACTGATTGATTGAAGTAAAGCAAATATCTTACAAGGATAACTTGTCGCAATGGACTAATGAGTTCATAACATAATGTGCAGCAATAAAAAGATAAAGATAAATGGGGCCCTAGTCTACGCGGTCGCCTTCCTTCCTGCCAAGCTTTGCCACCTTGGCGATGATGTGGCCGACCTGCTCCTTCAGGGCCTCCGTGTCTGCATCTGCCGGCAGAGTGCGAAGAACGTTCGTGAGGTTGATCCCCGGGTTGCGGTACACGATTTTCGTCAAGACCCGCTCCAGAGTTCCCGCGCAGAGCCGGCGCGACTCCTCGGCCAGCTACGCGGGGATGCGGTTCCGGAGACCTGCAAGAGCCGGAGCGACGCCTCTAAAGAAGAGGCTGAGCTTGGCGCTGTGCGGGAGATCTGGATCCGGCGAGTAGATAAGGTGTTCAACCTTCAGCGCCAGCAGCTCTTGATCAATATTGGACGCAGAAGAAACCAGCTCTTCGGTCCACACTTCAATAGTCTGCCGGAAGAGCTCGGAGGCCTTGTTGACGCTCTCCACCAAGGTTCGCTCCTTGCGGAGCTCATCCTTCAACTTGGTCTCCTGGGCTCGGGCAGCATCGAGCGATTCCTTCAGGGTGGTGACCTTCAGCTCCAGGTCTTCAATGGAGTCCTTGGCGGCCTTCAGCTCGTCACCCCTCTTGGATAAACTCACCTGGAGCTCTGAGTTTGTGTGAGCGTCCTTCTCGCGCTCCAAGATGAGCGCGGCAACCTTCTCGGCGCTCACCTTCATCGCCTTCTCCAGTTGTTCGACCTTGGCGGCGAGCTCCTTCTTGGCGTCCTCCGCGGCAACCGCGGCGGCCTTCGCCTCCTTCAGCTCCCCGCCAAGGGCAGCCTCGCGAGCGGCAAGGTCTTCTTCATGAGAATCCAGCTCAACCTTCCGCTGCGCGAGCTCTCCCTCTCGCCGGGACATCTCCACCCCGGCGAGACGCTGCTGTTCATCGGCTTCGGCCCTCTCAAGTACCCACTCTTGGTACTCGCCGGCGAGACGCTCACGCTCCTCCGCCACCTGGCGGAGGGCAGCCTGATTGGCGGCGCTGAGCTCCGCCGCACGCTTCTCCATCTCTGCCGCGGCCTTGGCGGCAAGAGCCTCCCGGGAAGCGAGCTTTGCTTGCCTGGCCCGGTAAAGGGCCAGGAGCTGGTGAAGCAATCGCTCCTCCTCGGGCCCCTCACCTCCACTAGGCGCCTGGACGATCTTCAGGCCTGCGGAGGCGAGGACCTCTCCGTCGAACGCCTCGCCCTCCGCAGGAGCTCGCGACGAAGACCCCCACGGCATCTGGATGAAGACGCCATTGGGGGCCTCGAGATAGAACCTTTGCTCCTCGCCGGCGGAGGGACCGGTGGCCGGTGCAGCATCCGATGCTCCCGCCGCCTCCGGGTCGGCGGTGCGGCCACCGTCCCCCTCCCCGGCCACTGCGTCCGCAGCCGGAGCAGTCTCTTGCGCGGCCGGCTCGGCGGCCTCGCCCACCTCCTCGACGACTGGAGCGTCGCCGCCGCCGCCCTGCGCGTCCTCCTCCTCGAGGACAATCACCTCCGTCTCCATGGGCGCAGGAGGAGGAAGATCTAGAAAGAAGAAGAAGACAAAGAAATTTAAGACTCAAGCAAATATCCAAAAAAGAGACAAGCCAAGAAGACAAGTCACGAAGATTACCTTGGCGGACGTCCTCAGCGGCGGGCTCCCTCGCCGGGGAGCTCGGCCTCGTCGGAGTAGTCGCCCTCGCCGGGGAACTTGGCCTTGGCGGGGTGGCCGCCCTTGCCGGGCTGCTCGTCCTTGGCGGGGTACTCTGCCTTGGCGGAGTACCCGCCCTTGACGGAGCACTCTCCCTTGCCGGAGAGTTCTGCCTTGGCGGGGATGGCGGGGCCTGCGGCTCCTCAGCTGTGGCCTCCGGGCGCTCTTCCCGCTGGGGCTCCTCCTCTGCACGGAACAAGACAAGAGATGTCAAAACATGAAGATAAAATCAAAAGCCTCAGACGTACCCCGACAAGCGAAAAGAAAGAACCCCAGACTTACGCTGGGGGCTGCGCTGCGGGCTGCGCTGGGGGCTGCTCATCGGAGCAGTGCCAGAGTCCGGCAGGCTCGGCTCCGGCACACCCTCTGTTGCCGCTGCCACAGAGCTTTCCGCGACCTCGGCCTCGGACGCCTTGGCCTTCTTCGCTGCGCGGTGGGCCAGGGTCCTGAAATCAAAACAGTAAACAGAGTCAGCATCAGCAGAAGTTCAAGACAAAAATCAAGAAGATGAAGAATCTCGGATCCTTACTCCTGGTCCTCCTCGTCGTCCTCGCTCAGGGCGGAGAAGTCATACTCCACCATGGGCGCGTCGACGCGAGGAGCGGGAGGCGAAGACTCCCTCGCGCGCTTGGTGCTCACCGGGGCTGGGGGCTGCGAAGACCCAGCCCCTGTGGCTGCCGGCGCCCGGGGGGCGGGCGGAGCCGTTGCTCCGCTCCGAGAAGACCCCTGCCGGCTCGCTGCCGGCCTGCGGGGCGCCTCCGTCGTGGTCCGCGCACGGGCCGCCTCCGCTGCGGCTGGTGCGCCGGACGGCCTTGGCGCGGCTTGACTCCCCCGGGGAGCCGCCCGCCGAGGTGGCTGTTGCCGGGGCGCCTGCGCCCTTTCCCCCGTCGCCGTCTTGCGGAGGCGTTTTGCCGGGGACTCCTTCGGGCTTGCCGGGGGCGGGGAGCTCTCCGACGAGGAGAGGTCGTCGGCGTATAACTCCGTGGATCCGCCGGAGTCTTCGGCCTCCTCCTCCTCCTCCTCCTCCTCTGCCCCGGCCGGCTCGCTGGGCCCAGCATCCAGCGCTGCGGCCCTCTTTCCCTTGGCGCCTCCGCCCCTCGCGGCGCCTCTGCTCCCTCCGGCGGTGCCCTCCCTTGCCGCAGCCTCCGTCGCGATCCCATGGATCCCGGAGTGCCTCAACGAGGGGACCCCGGCGAGCGCGTCGGGTGGGAGGTTCAGCAATCGGCGGATCTCCGCCTCTTCCGCCTGGGTGGACGCCTCTTCGGCCTCCGCCTCCTCCGGCGAGAACCCGAAGACTCCTGCCGCCGCGGCTGCGGCGGCCTCCTCAGCCCGAGAAGCTATGTAGGCGATTTCCTGGTCGGTGGTGTCCCGCGTATGCAGCTTGAGGTCCTCCTTGTTACTCGCCACCTCGGCGAGGTTGTCGTAGAAGTTGAGGACGTTGATGGGCTTCGGGGCGATCCACGAGCGGTCCAAGCCATGCGAGTCGCACATCGGCATCATGGCAAGGATCCGGTCCCTCGCGGCGTTGTTGCAGAGCGGCACCACTTCCCGGGGAGTCCTGAACCACTCGGGGTGCGTCGGGTCGTACTTGAAGAGTTCCCGTACCATCCCGCGCAGCTCCAGAGTGGTGAAGTTGAAATTAAGCCCGGGGCGCAGCCTCATGATATCTGCCGGGCCGCCGTACTCCCAGGCCGGCCTCTTCCGGTCTTGGAGAGGGGCGATGCGCCGGCGGAGGAAATCTGCGCCCACCTCAGCAACCGACAGCCGGGCCATCCGAAGACGGAGAATCCGGACGAGGGCGATGTCGAGCTTGACGTCGTCGGAGTCTAGATCACTCCAATCCCTGCCGCGCACGATGGGCGTTGTGCGCGGCGCAGTGAAGGCTTGCGGCTGGTCTTCTACAATCCAGCACCACTCCGCTCGCCATTCCTCCCACTTGCCGCGGAGCTCCCCCGGCAAGTACGACCCCTTCTTATTGAGACGGAAGACCCAAGAAATTCCTCCGGAGAGGGGGGCATCGGCCTCGGCTCTAGGAGTAAAAAAGTGTCTAAAGAGGGCTACGTTGGGGTGGACTCCTATGAAGTTTTCGCACATATGTGCGAAAACAGCCATGGTGAGGATGGCGTTGGGGGTGAAATCAAGCAGATGGAAGCCATACGTATTCATGATATCACAGAAGAAGTTCGAAAAAGGAGGACAGAGACCACAATGGAAAAAGGCAGCAAAGAAGTGATACCCGCCGGGATAGTTGTCCTTGGCGGCGGCCGGGTATGCTCGGGTGCGGGGATGCGCATCGGTGCCCTTGGACCAGAACAAGTAATACTTGTTCCAGAGTTCTTGCACGCCGAGCTTCGGTGGGAAGACGACGTGCCGCTTCCGGTAAGCGATGAGCTTGGCTGCTTGCTCGGATTTCTCCTTCTTGGACTTCTCCGCCTTCGCCTTGTCGGTCTTTGGGGCCATGGCGGACGCGGCGGAAGGAAGGGGACGAAGAGCTCGGCGGCGGCGGAGGTGTGGAGGCAGAGCGCAAGAAGGAATCTTTTGCAGGTGGAAGACGACGTAATGAGAGCGCAGGGAGGGGAACCGCGCCTGCTACCTCTGCTTTTATGGGGGAGTGGGGGGCGTTTCGCCCTTTCCATTAAGAGATCGTGGGCACGTCCCATCCCACGGCGCCGCAATCGACGCGTGCCGTTACCGTGGGGTGCGGCGGATATGGAAGTGGATTCGGCGCGCCGCGGGCCGCGGGTGCCCGTGCACTGTTTTGGGCCTGGCCCAACAGCGCTCGGCACCGTGTGTGGCCCAGGCCCGGGGGCTCCTGTCGGTGTACTAAGGTAGGGGTGCCTCAGTACCCCAACTTGTGCACGGGCAGTTGCAGCTTCCCGCGGCAAGGTTCACTGCGGGCTCGCCGGAGACCTTCCTGCTCCTTATTAAACCATTCAAAAACAAAGTATACAAGACATAAGATCGAGACCCCGGCAAGAGGAGCTTGCCGGGAAGGCCGTACCAGGCTCAAGACTGTTCCATTAACACAAGATCCTGGCAAGAGGAGCTTGCCAGGGAGACTAGAAGACATCGCCTCGGCGCTATGCGCGCCCCGGCAAGGGGCCCGGGGAGCGGCAAGTTCCCGGGCCCGGCAAGATCAAGGCCCCGGCAAGGTGCTTGCCGGGAAGGCTGCGTTGTGTGCCCGCGCTCCAGCTCATCGGCCCACGCGTCGCCCTGGGGCCTATCCAGGGACGCGTGGCGGATGGCTGTGCAGCCTGGGGTACACGGTGGCACTCCACGGCGATAAATCCGTCGCCGTGGCGGACGGAGACGCTAAGGCGGGAGCTTTTGGGGTCGACGGCGACGGGCATTAAATGCCCTTGTCCCCCACTGTTAGAGTAGGTATAGACCACTGTTTTGTACTGTAGCTCTACTGTTCCCGCACTGTTACAACTACCACCTCTTTTACATTTTTACCCCTTTCTCCTACGTTGACACCTGTCGGTGACCCCTTGCACTATAAAAGGAGGCCCATGCACAACGTGGAGGGGGTTCGAAACCTAGACTACTCTCACGCACGGTGTAGCTGCTTCTTCAAGCTCCCGAGCGCTCAACTCAATACACAACCAAGCAGGAGTAGGGTTTTACGCATCCGTGCGGCCCGAACCTGGGTAAAACTGCCCGCGTGTTTGCTTCGATCTGCTCTTTGTGCTCCCTCCGCCCTCGTACCGCACAGACAAGGGGCTCCGGTCCCATAGGTGTTCGTGGCGGACAGTTTCCCCCGACATGATAGATATCCAATGAGGATATAATAAAAACTTTCATTAAGGTCATTGGACAAAATAAACTTGATTCTTTAGTTTTGAGATATGATGATAGTGATATGTGAGCCATGTTAATGAGTAATTATGTTTTAGTAAGAATATTGATGTTAAGGTTTGTGATTCCCTATGCAAGCACGAAAGTCAATAGACATGCAATGAAATTACATCCTACTTGTGTTGCATTATTTGGTGTTAGTTATGTTCAATGTTCTCTTATGATGGTTTTCGTTCCTTTGTTGGTCGCTTCTCAACCTCTTGCTAGCCTCCATGAAAGTGCAAGTTATCGACTAGAGGGGGGTGAATAGGCGATTTTTATGAAAGTCTTCAAAACACGGGGGCTTTGAAAACAAACAATAGAAATGAACCTATATGATAAGCAGTGGAAGATAAACGTATCCAGGAACACAATAGCCAAGCAAGCATCATGAGGATAATACGAAGACTATTGATAGCTAGATAACATGGATCAAGATGGAAGATATAACTGAAGCTAAACAGTGAACAGTCTTCACATAGTGAGGTCAAACAGATTAGACTAACAAGCAATAGCTTCACGAAGACAAACTGAAATGTAAAGGAAGTTGAGGATAGAACCAGTTGCTTGATGGAGACAGGGATTTGGTAGACCAGTTCCAGTTGTTGTGTCCACTGTACATCTGGTTAGGGCGGCTAAGTATTCAAACCCGAGGACACACAGTCCCGAACACACAGTCCTCACCGTATTCCCCTTGAGCTAAGTACACACAGTCCTCGCCCAATCACTCTGGTATGTCTTCAAGGTAGACTTCCGAACCTTCACAGACTTTGTTCACTAGCGATCCACAATCACTCTAGGACGCTCAGAACATGACACCTAACCGGCTGGAGGAAGCTCAGTCCTCAAGTGTAACAAGTCTTCAGATCGCACAGACAGAAAGACTTCAGTGATGCCAAACACTCTTTGGCTCTAGGTGTTTTGGGCTTTGTCCTCGCAAGGATCTTTTCTATCAAAGGCTTCAGAGGTGGGTTTCTCTCAAACGACAAAAGCCGTGCACTAACTCTAAGCAGTCATCGATTTATGGTGTAGGGGGTGGGCTATTTATAGCCATGAGGCAACCCGACATGATATGTCCGAAATGACCCTTGGTCACTGAGGAACTGACACGTGTCCAACGGTCAGATTGAGAACACACGCAGCAACTTTACTTGAGCTCCAAGTAAAGCCGACTTATCCATCTTTGGATAAGTTTTGCTCTTATTTCTCTTCGCTTGAAGACATATGTGTTTTGGTTGAGCATCACTTCAGTAATTCGACTATGTTCACTTGGACCCCACTTAACAGTACGGTGGTTCCTATGACTCAAGAAAGAATAAAAAGAACTATGAAAGAAACTATGTCTTCGCATTCTATAGTCTTCAGTGAATGTCTTCATAGGTCATTATCTTCACGTGAATATCTTCACGCACCACCACTGTCTTCAGTGTCTTCACACATTTTTAGGGGCCATCTCTGGAAGTTAAACTGAATCTGTGAGGGACTATTACCTGTGTTATCCTACAATTCTCACAAACACGTTAGTCCATCAACCACTTTTGTCGTCAATACTCCAAAACCAACTAGGGGGCACTAGATGCACTTACAATCTCCCCCTTTTTGGTGATTGATGACAAACAAGTTGAAGTTTTCAACGGGCATAAAATATGTGAAATTATAGATAACACGGTCATTGTCTTTATGAGATTGAGAGGTCTCCCCCTGAAGATGTGCATATAGGAAATTTGCTTCTGAATGCAAGGGCACATGGCAGGTTTTGCTTTGTGGAGATCTCCTTCAATCTTATGAAGACAATCCATCATGCATACAAGGATGTAGTGAAGATAATGATATGCATAATGGGAAATGGGCGTATGCTGAATGACTTCATGCGCATAGGATATATATTTAACCAAGCAGAAGAAACAGCAGCAAATGTAGCAGACGACCATCATGTTTTAAGTGTTACAACTCAAGAGCCAAAAGTAAAAAACGAGAGTTGTAAGAACTTAGCAAAACTAATGCACCCGACCCATATATGGACCCGCTTGAAGACTATCAACTCATATGCTTCTCCCCATTTTGTCAGTGAGGACCAAAAAGGTTTGAAGACATAGAGTATCTATGCGTTCCCAGGCGGTGAAGACGCTGGTGCAGACGGGTCGATGTTGGAGTTTGGTGGTGCAGAGGGGCCTGACGCAGAATCGTGATGCAGTGAAGCGATTGCTGGAGAAGTGGCATCATCTTCTTCATCGATGACACGAGCAACAATAGTTGCAGCCGAAGATGAATACTCAGAATCTTCAATAGATGGAGTAGGACGCCAAGTCGCGGCTTGTGGAGGACTGGAGTCAAACTTGAAGCTCTCAGTGAAGCCATCAGCTTGAAGATCAGCTTCAGAACATAGCAAGGTAAGGCTCTTCCAGGACCACCGATAGGCTTCATGTGCAACAAATGAATTCTTGGTAGCCAAGTTGCGAATGCGATTCACATCAGTGAGAAGACTTTGCATTTGTCGCTTCATCCAATCATGATGCATATCATGCTTCTGGTGAAGCGAAACAAGAAGCTATCAGTCATTTAGGACACGAGAACGCTTCTTCGGCCGTTGAGCAATGGTGCTACCACTGGCATCAGTGTTGGCACGATGTGGAAGGCGCAGATGCCCAGCCAGAGGATAAGCAATGACATTTGCATTTGGCACATACACACTATTAACATGGTGTGTGAAGCTTTGGTGATCAGCATTGAGTAGTTGAAGTGGTTGCTTGGCAGGCTCAAGATAGATGGCTTCATAAGACTTGTCAACCTCAGGCAAGAAGACAACATAATTGCGTGTAGAGGCTTGATAGTTGACAGTTGAGTGAAGCTTAATGAGCCTCATAATCCAAGGAGCGTAGAGCTTGAGGCCAAACATATCAACACCAGAGGCACCCAGCTGACGAATGAAAAATTCATGAGTATTGAAGCGGATGCCATTGAAAATATAGAAGATCAAAGTCTTCATGATGCCTTCCAGTGTAGCTTTAGACGAGTTTCCCTTAACAGGCCAGAGAGTACGCCTCAGAATATGGTATATGGTGCGAGGCAAGTACTCGAGGTCCTTGACAAAGAATTCCTTTGGAAGATCAGCATCAGGGGGCAATGGCTTCATCATGCTAAGCATTTCACTCATGTTGGGCTCAACTTTCTTGAAGATGCTTTGAAGCTCTTTCCGATATAGAGAACAGCCTGGTTCATACAACTCACCAGGAGTGGGCGGGGAAGTAAGCTCAAGTAGTGTCTAAGCTTTGGCTTCATGATGAACGTCACATGTCATCCACTCAAGGACCCATGTCTTCGGATCCCTGTTGTATCCTCTGATGTGCAGAGTAGCATAGAATTGCAGGAGAAGCTCTTCATTCCAGTGTTCCTTGGCAGTGACGAAGGGAAGCAATCCAACTTCTCCGAAGCAGTCAAGGGCTTCTTCAAGGCAAAGCAGTCCAGCAATGGCATGACAATCAAGATGTTGGTGTGGAAAAATCTGGTCCTGACTGTATAGAATGCAAGAGTAATAGCTTCGTTGCTGAAAGCTCCAGAACCGACCAGAAGAGACCTTTGGCTTCTTGTATGGGTTTTTATCAGAATCAAAGAAGGTGTTGTTTTCCCTAAAGCTTTGCACACTGGATGATCCTTGTGTTGTTGCAGTGCTGGGAAGCCGAGGCAATCTGAGCTTGGGCTTCAGGGTCTGAGGCCTTCGCTCCACATGATAATCATATTGCGGGCCTGGGCAGCAGGAGGCTTCAGAAGAGGCCATTTGATAGGTACAAGCACATGATATTTATCGTAGGCTTGGGCCATGGTGTAAGGCACAGAAGAAGGAGCAGTCATGTCAGGAGCAATTACTTAAGTAGCAATCACTTCAGGAGTAGCAACGACTTCATGCTGCACATTGGCTTCAGCCATGACAGTGTCATCGGCTTCAGTGTTCATTGATGGAGCAGCCACATTTGCTTCAGGTTTAGCATCTTCAAGGAGAGTGGACTCATGCCCAACAGTATCTTGGTGGATGGGTTCTTGCATGATGGGCACCTCTTCTTGAACAACAGTTTCTTGGGGAGGGGGAGTGACTTCACGAGTTTCTTCTTTTTCTTCATCGGCTGATGCAGCCGGAGTATCTTCAGCCGCCATGGCTTCCGATTCAGGAGTAGACGCTGAAGGAATAGCATCAGGAAACACTTGACGTGCCACTGAGCTTGAGTTTTGTTCTCCATCTTCAGGAATGACTGACATGGAGGCTTGAGGCCTGAGACCTTTGCGAAGCCTTATAAACTTGGGCGACGCAACTGGTGAAGCATTTGCATTGGTCTCCTCCATGTCTTCTTCAGGTGTGGTGGTGGAAGAATCAAGTACCGGAGTGGTAACAAGAGACGGCGGAGTGCAAGGAATGACTTCATGTAGGGGGGTGTTCGGGTATTGCTCTTCCCAAAATTCATCTTGAGCAATTGGCTTCATGGGACCGCCAATGCTTATGAGTTCACTACTCGTGATAGCAGATGATTGAACTGGTTGGGGTTCAAGTTGAGGAAGGACTTCATCATCATTAACATTGTCATCATGACCAATGTCTTCAGCTGCAGGTGAGTCAGCAGCTGGAATCTCTTCAGTCTGATGAGCCTCTGAGGGAGCAGGCTCATGGATAACCAGACGACGTTCACGGTTGGAGGAAGCAGGCAAGGCAACAGAAATGGGCTCAACCACCAATGGCTCTGTGGAGGAAACGTGAGGCTGCTGTGAAGCCTTTCAATCTTTTAGCTTTTTTCTTTTTCTTGGAGGGAGCAGCAGCAGAGCCATCATGATGCTTGCGTTTCTTGGCATCAGTTTCAGCCTGCCTCGTCTTCTTTTGAGCAGAGGCTGCTGATAAGATATTTGGCTTCGGGCTAGCCATGCTATCAAGGAAGACAATGATGGGTCTTTCCTGCCTTGGTGATTCAGTGTCTTCATCAGCAGGCTTCTTCTTCTTCTTTGGCTTCTTGGCAGCCAGCTTGGGGTCAATGCCTGGACGACCAAGAGTTTTCCTCTTTATAGCTTCATTGTGGGCTTGGACGCACTTCTCAGCATAGTGCTTGAGACGTTCCCAGGAGCCCCTTGCAACTTCACGGCGCTTGACAAATTCAGCCTTGAGGTCTGTCATCATGGTTTTGAAGTTTTGAATTTCTTTTGCACTGAGGCTTACCATATGCTTCTTGAAGAGAGCCTTCTCATGATCAATTTTGTTCTTTTGCTCAATAACCTTCTGTGCAATAGTCGATTCTTGAGCAATGTAGCCTTGGAAGGTCACACTGGTATCAATAGGAAGCTGAAGATCATCAAGTGAGAGAGATGTATCTTCAAACCATTCATCGATGAAGTTGTTGATGATATCAGCGTCAAAGAGCGGCAAACTGTTGAAGATTTCGGCCTGTTGCTTGCTCTTTATGAGCATTTCCAAGGCATCATCAGCAAGATCTTCATCACTGGACAGATCTATGATGTCATCATCATTGCGCAGTATGCTACCTGGAGTGAGTCCTTGGCCAGATGGCTTCACAATCTGCTTGGACCTCTGAGAGATGCGAGAGTGATCCTCAGACTGCACACTGGGTTCAGGAGGTACAGTTTTCAGGGGCTTCATACCTGAAGCTTTTGGGGCAGCAGCAGGTTTGGAAGCCTTTGATTTCTTCTTGGGCTTCACAGACTTAGGAACAACTTCAGGTTCCAAGCTTTCAGCAACATCTTCCACAGTTGCTCGTTGAGCAACAATGTGGGATAGCCTTCCATCAAGGCCATTGAAGGGGCCGACGCGATTTTTATTGGCTTTGCGTGATCCATCAGACCGAGGCCGAGATGGGCCAGGATTGAAGTTAATGCCCAATTCTTTCTTGTTCTAGGTTGCAGAGGTCTTGGCAAATTTGTAGTTTTCCTCAAACAATTCATCATCACGACACCATTGGAGACTAGATGGGTCAACACTTGAAGGCATTGGTCCTCTGACCATGCATGGATAGAAGCTCTTGGCAATGGCTTCAGACGCAGTCTTGGGCTAGAGCTTCTTGTAGACAATATCACCCCATGGAGGGCGAATGGCGTTCTTTGAAACATACTTGGGAGTCACAAATTTGTATAGAAACCATTGCTCTGCCCAATATCTTCGTATCCATTGGATCCGAGATTTACGTTCTCCATAGGTCTCTTCTGGGTCAAACTTGTACATGGTGAACAAATATGGAGGAAGATCTTTGGCAGTGTCAGTACGTCTCTGCCTACCACCTTTCTTGATCTGTTTTTCAGAAGCCATTGGGTTCAGACAGAAGGGCTTCACCACTACTAGGAAAAGGCCTACTAATGGCGCACCTATTTTGGCCATTAATGGCGCATTAGTGGTGCGCCATTAGTGCCACGCCATTAGTATATTTTACTAATGACGCACCTATGGTGCGCCATTAGTACCAGGTATACTAATGGCGCACCACAGATGCGCCATTAGTATAGACCACGGTGCGCCATTAGTATGCCTCCCAGGGGGCCATATATACCCAGGTGCTTTGGCATACTAATGGCGCACTCTTGCCTGATGCGCCATTAGTAACTTTGGCATACCAATGGCGCACTGTTGGGTGATGCGCCATTAGTATCCTTTGGCATACTAATGGCGCACTGTGATGTGATGCGCCATTAGTATGAATATTAGGTTATTTATTTATTTTTTAATTTTCTGTTTTTTGCACAGGTTACAAAATGTATTATTGGACAGAATATAGACAGCAGCACACAGCAACAACAGATTCATCGAATACAATAGAAGATTAGTCTCCGAATACAATTCATCATATTAGTCTCCGAATACAATTCATCATATTAGTCTCCGAATTCAAAAGACCGAACAAAGATAGAATATTATATTACAAGTCTCGAGACTGCGAGTAGCGAGTTTGTCTTCATATTACAAGTCGATATCGATCATCTAAACTACCATCACATAGAAGAGAGCTGCGGTCATCACGATGAGCATCATCACGATGAAACTCATCTTCATACGGTTCCTCCAACGCTCCCTCCCATCTCCCGCTAGATAGCGGGCGTATCTAGATTCCGCCTCGGCCCTAGTGGTGTACCCTTTGTAACTGTTACCGCTGAATCGATGAACATATCTCCGACACTCCTCCCAGTCGTCGTAGACTTCGGGAACCTTACCCTTGTACACGACATACGACGGCATCGCTATGCACTAGCCAAACGAAACGTTAGTACCAATTCACAGACAATACATAAGCAATATATAAGTATGCAACAGAACGATCGGAAGAGAAAAGCTAGACATTAATAGCATCGATTACATCTAAGTTGAATGACTCTCGAAACCAAAGAGACATACTACAAGTTCATTAAAGTTTAATTGCAACATGAGCCAATCGATGTTTCAGAACTAGACACAGCATCACTACTTTCGACTCGACTCAAGGGACCGGAGCGTGGATGAAGCCGTCGTCTATCGTGGGAGTCATGAAATCGCTGGCGTTGTCAGCCTGCATTTGTAGCATTGTGTCGATGTCACTGTTGGACGGTTGATTTCTGAGGTAGAACTTCCCCGATGTACGAAGGACATCTTGATGGATGATTTCTGCAAACTCCGACTAGATGCGAAAGAATTCTTGTCTAATGTCCGTGTCCTGGATTGCCGACACGCTCGCGGCCCAATCTTTGAGTTTACTCGGTAGCAGAAGGTGATGATGGTCCCGTACGATCGCCCGCATGTGATGGATGGCGTAGTAGGCACCTTCTGACCGCCAAGCGGCTGCTTGACGCAGCAGAACGTCGTATTGTGGGAGAACACGTGCTTGCCGTACTTACGCATAGGCCTGGTGAAGGTGCCTCAAGATTTGGCGTAGCCGGGGAGAACATCATCAAGAACATTCTTGACATTTGTGTAGTCTACCTTCGACTGACGGTTCGAGTCGAAATACGTGGACGTGGAATATTTGGGGCTTAGGAGGATGAGTGTGCAATGTGTGTCACTACACAAAACACGGAATGTTAAAAGAAAAACGATCGAAATCTAAGAATTCTTATGTTATGGGGCGGTTGAGGGGAGGACTTACTCGGGAAAGTAAGGCACGAGGAAGTTATCCTTATCTCGGTTTGCCAGAATGACACCTTCGAGGTAAGAACTCGCGACTTTCCGGTCCCCAGCACTGCCCAAGATCTTGGAACGCATGTAGAAGGGTTCGACTATCACGATGTCCGGGGTCTTGTCGCGAATGATCCGCATCTCCATACTCAGCGAAAATAGCCGAACGAAGGTGTAGTGCAGCGGATGAAGGTTCAACATAGCGTAGATGTCATCAAACCGCAGGACGATCGTACCCCCGATGGAGTTATCCACAAAGCCCTTGCCCTCTGGCACCTTGGCCGCGAAAACCGGGTATGCCACATCCTTCTCTCTGAGACGCCGCTTCTCCAAAGAAAGAACACTGTCATGCAGACTCCGCATAGCACCGGTTGCAGCATTGAGCATATTACTCGGTAGCATCGGCCTACCCGCCACATGCACCCTCCTCATTACATCCTAAGGTGAAGGTGGCCCGTCTTGAGCACGGATCGTACTCGGTGCCGGCTGGCTCGCACCCTTGTTAGTCTTTCTTTTCCATGCCTTCTTCTTCTCCTGTAATGGGACCGAGTTCTACTCACAGACCGCCTTCTTGAGTGTGTTGGGGCTGATAATATTTCGCACCTCGCCTATCTGAGGCTCGGTGAAGTCGGCAGCTGGAGGCGTCTCCTGAGAACTGAATGGCAGACGACGCCTGTTACAACTTGGTTTCTCCGTGGTACTAGCTAGATCGCGCACGTATTTTGTAGGGTTGGGTTCTTGAGAAGGAGGCCCCATGAAGTCGCCACCGTACCCATGATCAGCAAAGTACTGATCGACATTGGCAAATGTATCGTCGTCGTTGTCGTCGTCGTCGTTCGGATCCAGTGCCATATGCATGTTTGGATCCAGTGGCATAGGGATGTCCGGCACCGTTGCGGCGGTCTTGCCATGGCTTGGCGCCGGCACGACTGGTTGTGTTGTCTTTGGGGTGGTGTCCCCTGCCCCCAAACGAATCTGGCTCTTCGGCCAAAGCAGGGGCCAGCTCAGGCAGGCGCTGAGGGTCATCACATCATCTTCGTCGGCCCTGACGGGTCGAATCGGAGGTAACAACTCGTCGCAGCCTGGCAGCACCCGAACCAGTTGAACCCTATACAAGTTGGGTGGCATCCTATTACCGTGGAACACGGGGTTGCCCGGTTGAACGATTTTGCCCTTGGCGACATCGACCAACTCGTTGTTCACGAAGTGCAGGAGAGTGCACGGAACATCGGCGGCTCCCTGTGAAAACATGTAGGGCGTCAGGGATGCCCAGTCAAAGGCAAGGAGATGAATTCCTCGGCCGAGAGAGGCTTAATTAGTTACCGTGATTATGGCGTCGAGCTCGGCTAATGTCGAGGCACCGCCAACGGCGAGCATGCAGTTGACGGAGGGACCGCTTGCTGCATAGGTGCCGGCCGGCGTACACCCGGGTGCATTAAGCTCCCGTGCTGGCGTCGGAGACACCAATGCCGCCTCCGTCGGAGACACCAGGCCCCGCCATCGCGTTCTGCGAGTTGCTGGCCGTGAAGCTGGGAATAGGGGGCGGCCCCTGTTGGCCGCCCGCAATCCACGCCTGCAACCCCTCAATCAAGATAGGCACAATGGCGGTGATCTTCGCTCCCAGTTGTTGTTGCACTTGCTCTTGGACAATCTCCGGAATCCGCGCCACTTGTGCCTTGGGATCTTGAACCTCGCGCGACTGGATTTCCGAGCTGGTCTTTTTCTCCTTTCGCCCACCAGTGTTATAGTATGACGACCATTTTGTGGACAAGCCTTTGCCGGCCACACGACCAGCTGACGACGGCTTACTGAGCTTATCCTTTTTCTTCATTACATTCAACGCCCTATTTAGAGTGGTGTCCCAAGGGTTGCTCTTAGTCGAGCCCGCGCTACTTCTTTCAGTCGCCTGCGGAAGGAATGTGAACCATTTAGAAATTTGGCTTCATTAATTAGAATGCAACCATATGGAGCTAAATACGTGGGGGTGTATTCCTTACCAGAACAAGCTCAAGCGCCCTGGTCTTCGGATCCGTGGTAAGCTCCTTTGTTTTCGGGTCCTTCTTGTACCGGGCCCTGACAAAGTTCCTAGTCTGCTTGTCACCGTATTTATCGAACAGGGGCGGTAGGCCTTGCTCTGCACGGTCCGCCTCCTCCTTGTCCCATATAGGCTCCGCCACTCTGTAACCGTCGGGACCGAGTGTGTGTTCCCCTAAGTTCAGCTCCCACATTTCTTTCCCCCACTGACTTGATTCGGAGGTTGCGGTGCTCGAGCACTTGATCTTGAAGTCGTTGTAGTCATCTTCGGTGATCGAAGGATTTTTCTCCTTGATCTTCTCATAACTAAAACCTTTGTCAATCATTCTCTTCACCGTGCTTTTCCAAATAGACAGGGCCGTGCTCATCTTCGTGAGGGCGGCATTGTTCACTTTATTCCCTTTGAGGCTTGTGTTTTCAAATTCAGCGGGGAACTTGTATCGTTTGTGCAGCTTCGTGAAGAGGAGGTTGCGCAAATTCCCTCAGTCAGGATGCCTCAGGTTCTCGGTGTTGATCGAGACGGTGCTCCGGAGAATGCACCCGAGCTGAAGCGAGTACCCCTTGACTATTCATTCGGGCGCCATTGGATTCCCGTCGGAGTCCACTTCAGTAAATTCCTCCTTGAGGGTGCGGAGCACGGTCGGGCGCCGGTCCTTCCGTTGCATCTTCGGTTGGCTGCCATCTGTGCGTGCGCCGCCATCATCAGTGGTGGCATCCTCGACGGCACCATCAGTGGTGTCATCCCCGACGGCACCATCAGTGGGGTCATCCTCGGCGGCACCATCAGTGGTCTCAGGATCGGTGCGGAAGGCGGCGTCCTCATACAAGTGAGGTTGTTCCTCCATCTCCTGGGACAGCTCCCAGAATGCCTTGCCGCCCGAACCCCCGGGCTCATCGTTGTGGGCCATGTTTCTCTCTAAATAGGAAAAAAGTTTGGTCAAAAAGTTGGTTATTGTCAAGGAACAAGATCATGGTCTCATCATTTAGGGTTTGTCGACACCGAGGCATCCTAAAAGCTAAGCTTTTATCATTGAGGGTTTTCCGACGCCAAGGCACCCTAAAAGCCTAAGCTTTCATCATTTAGGTTTTTATCGACACTGAGGCACCCTAAAAGCCAAGGTTTTATAATTTATGGTTTGTCGACACCGAGGCATCCTAAAGGCTAAGCTGGGAAGGAGAATTCTAAGTTGGGCCTAATCACTTGGCTCTATTGCCGCCTATGGTTTAATGCAGCAAGAATAAAGGGGCAGTTGATCCTACTTAATTAACTACTAAGATACCCCGGCCCATGCATTAGTCACAAGTACCCCATATGTCCTATTTTTAGCAAAGTCATGCTAAAATTCACGGAAAATTTCAGCATGACCTTTGCTGAAAATAGGACATATGGAGTACCCGAATTTGCCGGAACGGAAGTTAATCGACATTCCAGCAAACTCAAGGGCCTCTCGGGGTATCTGCAAAATCATTATCCCCGCGTAATGAAGTCGCCAATGGGTCATTTCAGAAGATCACAAGTAGCATCATCACAAGTACAACATCATCACAAGTACAGCAGCAACAGCAGTGAATACAGGCATAACAGCAGCAACAATAGTTAAGAAAAAGTTGTAGAAGCTTGTAAAACAATACTTTGAAGTTCAAATGATGAGTAGCTTAGCTTGGCATGTCTCAGACTCATTTGTGCACTAGTAACTCAAAACTATTCACTATCTAACACATTCAGAGCTACGCCCAAGAAGAAAAGGTTATACATGACCAGCAATTGCAAAACTATTCACTATCTAACTATATTGGTTATACATGACCAGCAATTTCTTTTCTTTCAATAAAAACCATGGCATACACCTATTTATGTCACACAAAAACCCTGCATTTTCGTTGTCAGTCAACAGCAAAATAATTACTACAACCGATGCTCCGGTCAACAGTAAAACAACTTATGTCATCTAAGAGCGCCACAATTGCAATCACACCGACTTGGTTCTTCTTGGGACCACACCAATTAAGAGGCATGCTCAATTAACTCATCTATATAGGTGTCAACAGGCACAGGCAAAGGGTCCAAAGCTTCAGACAGTTTTAACTACATCAATTTTCTTGGCAAAGCGTTTGTTTGCTTCCTTCTGTTTTTTCAGACAGTTTTAACTACATCAATTTTCCTGGCAAAGCGTTTGTTTGTTTCTTCTGTTTTTCCCCATGGCCCAATACCAATGGAAGCAACCTACCACATACTACTAACAGCATAATCACCATGCAGAACAATTTGTAGAGTATGTTATAAGCTGGTGGTACTGGAAAAGCTTAAAAATAGTTGTGGTTGAACATTGTTAGGTCTGGTTAATTCCCTTGCATAGTTGGTTGATGGTTTAAGTTCCAATGATCGACTGGTCAGCAGCAATTGACTGTCAGATGCACGGGATACAACAATTCCAATTGCAATGTCCAAACAAAAGCTACCCAAAAGAAAATGGCCACATATCAGAACAATAATAATGGAGCTAGACTACAAAGCGCAAGGCAGGTCTAATGAACCGCCGACCATTAATTGTTGTTCAAGTGAAAGTTTGTTTGCTTCTTCTGCTATTCCCCCATGGCCCAGCCTAATCACCATACAGAACAATCTACATAGTTCGTTATATGCTGAAAAGCTTACAACAAAAACATAGGAGTAAACATCATCAGGTATGGTTAATGCCTTAGGTAGTTGGCTGATGGTTTAAGTTCCGATGATCAACTGGTCAGCAGCGCGTGCTTGACTGACAGATGCACCAATACGACAACCTGAACCGCGAGGAACAAACAAAAACTAACCCAAAAAGGCAGCCACAGATCGGATTAAGACTTGTGTACTACTTCCAAACCACACAGCGCAAGGCAGCCCAACGAATCGGGTGCCCTTAACTTCTGCTCAAGTCAAAGGCCATTGCTTCCGTCCTAAACAAAGGATGAACTTTTTTGCAAACTATAACCTACCCGTACGTCAACGAATTTGCAACCAATTTGCAACTAATTATGCTACAAACTAGACATGTCGGGAACTAAACTAGCAACAAAACCAATCGCAGCAACTAAATCGATCCAGCGCAAAAAACAAAACCGACAGATCCGCAGAGCAGCGCCAGCCGCGAGGAGGCATAGGGGAGGGAGGGAGGGAGGGAGGGGAACCTTTCTTGAGCTGTTCGCGACGGGGATCGCTGCTTCTGCTGCGACGACGGAGGCGGCGGCGCAAGCTGCTTCTGCTACAACGGACGGAGGAGGCGGCGCAGGGAGGGACGTCGGGCGCGGGTAGAGGGGGGACAGCGAGGGAGGCGGCGCTCGGCTCGGGAAGGTGGCGCAGGGGCGGCGAGGGAGGCGACGCTCGGCTCGGCGGGGGTGGCGCGGCAGCGTCGGGGGAGGGAGAGGGATGAAGGGGATTGATCTGGCGCGGGAGAGAGGGAATGGGTGGGGTAGGGGACGAAGTATGGATGGGGGAGATTACTAATGGCGCACCACCCCCTAGTGCGCCATAAGTACGGCGATTCTAATGGCGCACCTCCCCCTGGTGCGCCATTAGTATTTTGTTTTAGTTACTAGCCCGACTGGTCTGGTTATATCCCACCTAACCCTCTCCCCATCAGAACACACCCACTAGCCCGATTGGTCAGCACGCAGCACACCCACTGGGAGGTCCTGGGTTTGATTCCCAGGCTCCCCAAAAAAAATGTATGCATTTAAAATGCTGTTTGACATTTATTTGTGTTTAAATATGTCGAAACTTGTTTAAATCATAACAGTAATATTTTTTTATAAAACAGTAATATTTTTTGAAAAAATATCATCAAATTTGTTATTTGAAAATATTTATGAATATGAAAAAATATCATCAAATTTAATATTTGAAAATATCATGAGTTCATGGGTCGGCGGCGGCGGCCGGTGGAGCGGGGGAGGGTGCGGTGGGTCGTCGGCGGCGGTGGAGTAGGGGAGGATGCGGGGGGTCGGCGGCGGCGGGGGGTGCTCGGTGGCGAG
>LR738715.1:801821617-801860094 GCA_902687465.1 Secale cereale
GGGAGTAATATTTTTTTATAAAACAGTAATAATTTTTTTAAAAATATCATCAAATTTGTTATTTGAAAATATTTATGAATATGAAAAATATCATCAAATTCATTATTTTGAATATATCATGAGTTCATGGGTCGACGGCGGCGGCCGGTGGAGCGGGGGAGGGTGCGGTGGGTCATAGGCAGCGGTTGAGTAGGGGAAGGTGCGGGGGGTCGGCGGCGGCGGCCGGTGGAGCGCGGGGTGCTCGGCGGCGAGGGGGACCGGATCTGGCGAGGTGGGATAGCGATCGAGATGGAGGGGGATCGAGATCGAGTGTCCATGAAATTTAAAAACATTCAAGATTTCAAAGAGTGCCCATGAAATACAATCGAGGAATGAAGGCTACGATTTAAATACAATCTATCTTAGCTAGCTATCTGTTCACAATCTTCTTGCCCTTCTTTTTTGCAAATGGAGTTCTTCTATGGAACGGACCTCCTTTAGGTAGGGTGGTCCTGCTTCTTCTTCTAGTGTATGCTGCTACTTCATCATCGTCGTCATGTTCGATCTTCGGGTCGACGTACTTGTCAAAGTCTTGCTCGTTGGCTACTCCATCCATTCCGATGATCTTCCTTTTGTCTCTTCTCACGACAACACAACTGGGCTTTGACGGGTCGGTAATGAAGAAGCATTGGTCAACTTGGGAAGCCAGTACCCATGGCTCATTTTTCGCGGTGACGTTTGCGCCCGCGGTCTTGGATTTGGCTTCGGGTATAACCATGGTGGTAAAATACCGGTCTTCTTTTAGGACTCTCTTGGCCCATCTGACACGGAACATCGGGACCTTCTCTCCAGCGTAGCTCAGCTCCCAGATCTCCTCGATCCTTCCGTAGTATATGTCCTTGTCGTTACCGGTGTAGGATTCCATCGTTACCCCGGAGTTCTGATAACCATCGCCCTTCATGTCCTTGGCCTCGGTGTAGAATGTGTAGCCGTTGATATCGTATGCCTCATAGGTCATCAGGTTGTGCTCGGCGCCCTGTGACAAGGCGAATATGAGTTGTTCTTTCGCGAAAGAATCCTCATGTAAAGGGTACGACAGAAGCTTCTACTTGAACCAATGCGTGAAACATGAGTTGTGCTGTTTGATTATATCTTCGTCCGTCCTCTGTTGGCCTCGGTCATTGTACGTCTTCTCAATAAAGGTTTTGTGCTCTACCACCCAAGGATCGACCACGTCTATGTGTTGTAGCGCGACTAGGTTTGCTCTTTCAAAGTCGGCGAGTCGACCCTCGAAGTCGACATGCATTTCGCGGCGACCCTCACGGTGACCCCATCCAGCGAGCCTGCCGAGGTGCCTGTTGACGGGCAGACCAACGGGGTTCTCGATGCCTAGATAATTCGTGCAGTAGGAGATGCACTCTTCGGTCAGAAAGCCCCTGGCTATGCTTCCCTCTGGACGTGACATGTTGCGAACGTATCCGTTAATGACACCATTCATCCTTTCGGACGGCATCATGCTGTGCACGAACGTCGGCCCGAGTTGGATGATATCGTCCATGATATGGACCAGCAAATGCACCATAACGTTGAAGAATGCGGGCGGGAAGTACATCTCAAGCTCGCATAGTATCACCACGATCTCTTCATGTAGCCTTCTGAGTTGCCTCACGCCAGCCGACTTCCGAGAGATGACGTCGAAAAAGTTGCATAGGCCAAATAGCGTTTCACGGACGTGCGCGTCCGATACGTCCAAAACGTATCTATAATTTCTGCTTGCTCCATGCCTCTTTTGTGTGATACTGCTATGATATTTATGCACTTCCATACACTTTTGATCATATTTGGACTAACCTATTAACTCAGTGCACCCCAGTGCCAATTTCTGTTTTCTGCTGTTTTTGTATTTCAGGTTTTCCCATTACGTAAATTGCCAGAAAAATCCCAGGAAAAATATATAAAAAATCAGCATTCCGGAAGCTTCCATGCGGCCAAAGTAGGGCCAGAGGGGGCCCACAGGGGCTCCAGGCGACCAGAGGGGGCGGCCCCCCTCCTGGCCGCGCCGCCAGGGCGCCTGGGCCCCCCATGCCTCTTCTGACGCCCCCCTTTGGCATATATTTACACCGCGTCCCGAAACCCACGAGGACGGAACCATTTTTCGCGATCTCATCTATGTTCCGCCGCCGCCGCGCTTCCAAGATCGGGAGCACCAGGAGAACTCTTCCCGGCACCCTGCCGGAGGGGAGGATCACCACCGGGAGCTTCTCCACCACCATGGACGCCTCCCGGATGAGTTGTGAGTAATCTCCCTTGGACCATGGGTCCATGACCAGTAGCTATGTGATGTTCTCCTCCCCTCTTTGTTCTTCACCGATTAGACCTCGTGAGCTGCCCTACATGATCGAGACACATATGTAATCCTTATGCTGTTGCTATGATGAGTTTGCTGGGATCTGATGGATTATGAGATTATGTTCAGATTGTGTGTGAGTAATATATTTGATTCACCACTTTTATATTTATGTTCTTGAGTAATTCTTGCATGTTCTCCGTTGCTGTTTATTGCTTTGGCCAAGTAGTAGGTAGTAACTCCAAGAGGGAACGTTATGCTTGATTGTGGGTTCATGCCCCTCGATGACTAGCTTGAGTGACAGAAACATGAGTCTAGGGGATGTGTTGTTGCCACAAGGGGGAAAACAACGGTGCTTGTACTTGCGGGTGCAAGGATTGTTTACTTTACGCAAAGTTCTTTTAATGCAGTTGTCTGTTGCTTTGAGTTTACACTATGGGTGGGACTCGCAACTTAATACCAGCGAGATGTTCTGGATAGATATCTCAAGGTGGATGATTAGTAGTAGATGCAGATGGATTTCGGTCTACTTGCCTTGGCGTACCGCCCATGCTTTTGAGCCTCTACCTTTCTTTGCAGCATAGTTAGCATCGGTTTGCGCACATAATCCTGTCAATTGCCCAGCTGTAATTCGTTTACCTCGCTTAGCTGTTTTATCGTCTTTTGGGAGAGAGACATCACTAGTGAACATCATGGGACCCCGTTCCATATTACCATCACTGATCACACCCGCTATTTACTTTCTGTTCTTACTTACTAGTTGCAGTCATACCTATCACTATTATCTCTTGCGTTTGATCCATTGTAAACGACAAGGCCGGAGGGATTGACAACCTCTCTGTAGTCGTTGGGAGCAAAGTTATTTGTATCTGTGTGCAGGTCCTGTCAATCGCTAAGTTGCGCCGCTAGCAGTTGACACCTTCTTGTTGACCCTCGGAGTCTCACGGGATTCGATCCTTGGTATATTTGCCAAGGGAAAACTACCGCTACACTACATCTCAAACCTTCAACTTGGGGTAACCAACGAGGGGCGAGAAGCCATCAAGCAAAGTTTTCTGGCGCCATTGCCGGGGACTCCACTCTTCAAGATAGGGGAGTTGCACACTATCTTTTACCTTTGATTTTTAGTCTTGTTAGTTTACCTTTCAGTTTTTGCTTTAGTTCCCTTTATCAAAAATCACAAAAAAATTATTTGCTCTTCTGTTTGTTGTCCTTTCTGTTTAGACAAGCATGTTGGGATTCGGTGCTTTGAGGGAATCAGAAGTTCTAGATTTCCATCAAAGGGATGGAGAAAATATGAAGAAGGCATGGGACAGAATTTCTGATGCACATAGGAGAATAATGCCTTGGATACCTATAAAAATTGTGCTTAGAAATTTTTACCATGGTCTTTTTAAATGGTGTAAACACTCTCTTGATATTATAGCTGAAGGAGATTTCCTAGAGTATGATGAAGCTAGAGCTGTTGAAATTATACATGGTTTATCTAGTTACTTTGTTTATGATCATGGTTTTGATACTGTCATAGATAGACTTGCTACTATTGAGAAAAGAATGGATGCTCTAGACTTGATGAAGGTAGAGAAACCCAAACCCAATAAGAGAGATATTTTGGAAATAGATAATGATTGGGAGCCTTTTGTTAGGATTAGCATCTCTAATCAAGACTTCCTTGCTTATTGTGATATTGGATCTATGGTTTCTACTATGCCAAAAATTGTTCATGATTCTTTAAAATTTAACATGGATAGATTATCGTCCTATCATGAGCATGCTAATGGAGATATTTCTGAGATCCAGGGAAGAATAAAAGACGTACCAGTTACATTCCTTAAAGGGATTGCAATGGTTGATTTCTTCATCATGAAGCCAAACCAAGGAAATATAGTGCTTGGAAGGGACTTCCTCCGAGCTGTAAAAGGCTTCGTTGATATAGGTAAGGGACAAATCTGCCTACGCAGGAAGGCAAAAGGTATGTACCCCTTTCCTAGAAGGAACAAGGATGAACTTGTTGAGGAACCATTTGAAGCAATTTATAACTCCGATTATTATGATGATTATTGATTCCTCTTTGCATTATGCCTAGCTTAAAGGCATAAAAGAAAGCGCTTTTGGGAGGCAGCCCACAATGAATAAAAATTTATTTTGCTTTTGTTGTGTCTTGATGTTTGTTACTACAGTAGCATCATCATTGTATCTTTACTTTTCAGCTTTGTGCCAAGTTTAGCCTCTGATTGCAAGAAAGTTCAAAAGTTGTGACGTGCTGTCCAGGAAACAGATTCTGTCCTTGGACAGAAAAATTCTAATAAAATCACCAGATCATCTTTTTGGTCTGAATTTTTTCGACAGCGTGCTCCATACAATTGGCTTTCGGGTGTCTGTTCTGAGTTTTTTGATTTGATTAGCAGAAGTGCCCCGAAAAAATTATTTACTACCTGCTGGTCTGTTTTTCACAGATTCTGTCTTGTTTTGCCTTTCCTTCGTTTTGCAAACCTTGAGCTTGCTTTTTCTTTGCAAAAACCTTTTGGCAATCTTGAGAAACAGTAGACCTTCAAGATTATCCTTATTTCCAGCAAGGAAAAATTATTTTATTATGGATACTAACCTCGCTAATCAGATTATGATGAGTTATGTCTGAAGGGAGTTTTCAAGTGTGCGAGGGAAGATGATCAAAAGATTCAGGAGTGTCAAACGCTCAAGCTTGGGGATGCCCCCGTGCACCCGCAAGAAATATTCAAGAAGACTCAAGCGTCTAAGCTTGGGGATGCCCCCGTGCATCCCCTTCTCCATCAACAATTATCAGTTCGTCTTTCGTTCCACTATATTTTAATCACTTCATGTGTTATGTGCTATGCTTGGAGCGTCTTGCTTTTAGTTTCCTTTTTAGTTTTCTTTAGCTTTGCTTGCTGTTCATAACGAGTTGGAACCCATCTTTCTTTGTGTGGGAGAGAAACACGCTCCACTTCAACCTAGAACATAACATGGGATTTTCATGTTTATCTTTGCTGTGTATGTTCTTTGTCTTTCAATAGCTACTGTCATGTTCAGCTCTTAGTTTTCATGCTTTACTTTTTAAAGAGCTTTTGTTTAGTTGGTTGCTGGAACTCTCTTGAGTTATCATGCTTATCTTGTTAAGAGAGTTGGCTTCGGTTGCACTGGTTGATATGTCTATGATAAAAATGCTATGTGCATAATGGTGCTTAGTAGTTCATGTTTTCTTATGGTTAGTTTCAAATAGCTAGGGGGTTCTTAATGTGTTATTGAAGTACCAACATGATTTGTTTGCCTATGATGTGGTATGGTTTAGTGATATCTTCCTCCAAGAATTTATTTTGATTGACTTGGCATATGCTCACGCATATTTAAGACTGTAAAGAAAGTTTATCAAGCCTTGATGATCTTTAATTTCTGAGTAGCGATATAACTTCCATGCCCGATTCAATGTTGCTTTGTCGCTCTGCATGATTATGGCCGTCATTGCTCTCTTAGTTGGTCGCTCCCAGTCTTTTGCTAACCTTCGCCTGTACTAAGCGGACTGACTGCTTGTGCATCCAAAATCCTTTAAACCAGTTATGCCATATGAATCCACCATACCTTCCTATACATGGTATTTACATGACATTCCTAACGAAGACTTTCGTGTACCATCTCGAAATTAATCAAAAGCATTTCTCTTTTGTGCCTCTGTTTTAGCTCTGGAGGAAGTAGTAGTTAATTCATGATCTTTTTAAGTTGGACAAGCTTCACCCCGGGATTGCATGTCTAATGTGCAAACCCCTAATACAAGAAGGAACTGGCAAAGAGTGCGCCCGACTCATTAAAAAAATATACAACAAACAAACCCTCCTTCACGCTTTGTTCATGAGAAATCAGAAAACTTTGGCAGTGATAAACAAAGGAGATTAAGAGGATGTGATCGTCCTCGTGCGGGAGCCGTTCCTCGAAACTTGTCCAGCTCAAGAAGTAATTGAGTTATCTACTAGCATTCATTGACGAAATATGCATCTCTAAAAAATAATTTTTACCTTTGTTTTTAAAACCAAGAGCTCTGGTACATGTTTAGTTTTTCTTTCCGACCACGGGTTTTCAACCTTGCCATCAAAAGCCACGGTTCGAGAGTCTCCGCCTTCTTTCTTTAAAGCACCAACTATTGAGAGCATGATTGTCATTCTGAGTGTAATGTGCATTGTCCCAAAGTACCATTGTCTTCTGCATGATTATGATATCGTTTATTCTGAAATCATTGTATCTAGTCGTCACTTAAATCTTGGAGGTGCCCCTGCATTTATGTTTTGCTTCACTAAAGGGGGCAAGCGAGGTACCACTTTGTCATGTTTGCACACCATGCTCACTACAAATCTATTGAGTGTTTCAGTATCATATTGTAAAACTTTCAGTTCTTTGTGATATTCTCATGAGGCAACTTAATTACTACACATTCATTATCTCAGTAAGCGTTTGTCATGTGACTGTGAAAAGTTCTTATATGGTTAATAGCATGTCACCACAGAAATTATGCTTGTTATCATTTACCTACTCGAGGACGAGCAGGAATTAAGCTTGGGGATGTTGATACGTCCAAAACGTATCTATAATTTCTGCTTGCTCCATGCCTCTTTTGTGTGATATTGCTATGATATTTATGCACTTCCATAAACTTTTGATCATATTTGGACTAACCTATTAACTCAGTGCACCCCAGTGCCAGTTTCTGTTTTCTGCTGTTTTTTGTATTTCAGGTTTTCCTATTACGTAAATTGCCAGAAAAATCCCGGGAAAAATATATAAAAAATCAGCGTTCCGGAAGCTTCCATGCAGCCAAAGTAGGGCCAGAGGGGGCCCACAGGGGCTCCAGGCGACCAGAGGGGGCGGCCCCCCTCCTGGCCACGCCGCCAGGGCGCCTGGGCCCCCTTGCCTCTTCTGACGCCCCCCTTTGGCATATATTTACACCGCGTTCCGAAACCCTCGAGGACGGAACCCTTTTTTGCGATCTCATCTCTGTTCCGCCGCCGCCGCGCTTCCAAGATCGGGAGCACCAGGAGAACTCTTCCCGGCACCCTGCCGGAGGGGAGGATCACCACCGGGAGCTTCTCCACCACCATGGACGCCTCCCGGATGAGTTGTGAGTAGTCTCCCTTGGACCATGGGTCCATGACCAGTAGCTATGTGATGTTCTCCTCCCCTCTTTGTTCTTCACCGATTAGACCTCGTGAGCTGCCCTACATGATCGAGGCACATATGTAATCCTTATGCTGTTGCTATGATGAGTTTGTTGGGATCCGATGGATTATCAGATTATGTTCAGATTGTGTGTGAGTAATATATTTGATTCACCTCTTTTATATTTATGTTCTTGAGTAATTCTTGCATGTTCTCCGTTGCTGTTTATTGCTTTGGCCAAGTAGTAGGTAGTAACTCCAAGATGGAACGTTATGCTTGATTGTGGGTTCATGCCCCTCGATGACTAGCTTTAGTGACAGAAACATGAGTCTAGGGGATGTGTTGTTGCCACAAGGGGGAAAACAACGGTGCTTGTACTTGCGGGTGCAAGGATTGTTTACTTTACGCAAAGTTCTTTTAGTGCAGTTGTCTGTTGCTTTGAGTTTACACTATGGGTGGGTGTCACAACCCTAGTTCTGGTATGCACTAGGTTAGTCTTGTGGTTTGCATCATGTTTAATTTCCAAATGAAATTGAATTGAGGACTTGTGAAACCCTCAGAAATCCTTTTTGAAAAATGACCCAAATAAAAATTGCTCCAAAAGGGTCCAAGAAAATGTTCATGTTGCTCTCTGGAAATATTGGTTAGAGATAAAAATCAAACCAATATTATTAGGAGCTCATAAGTATTTATTTTGGGCATTTGGAATTAATGCAATAGTTATTTGCTTGGATATATATTATTATATATTTTATATATGTCCAATAATTCTGGATTTTGTGTGGGGCTTTGGATTACTCCTTTTAGTCCCTGCAAATTGACAGAATAAATTAAATGATTTTCTTTAAAATCAAACAAATGTCAGAAAAATAGAAAAGAAAAATAGAAAAAGGAAAGAACTTACCTGGCTTACCTGCAGCCCAACCAGGCAGAGCTGGCCCGGCCCACTGGCCAAGCCAGTCACCACCAACCTCGCGCCAGTAGGCGAGGCGTGTGGCCGGCGCACGCACACGGCGAGGGTGCCACGCCTCTTGCCTGCCTGTCCTTCCTCTCGCTGCCTGGAAGACGCCTCGCGACGCCACGCACCTCCCCTTACCTCTCTGGCTCTCTCTCGTCGCCCCTCCCCTCCTCTATCTCCCTCTCGCGCTCGGTCCCGACCGCCGTCGTCGCCGCCGATCGCAACCACCATAGCCACCGCCTCCCCCTCGCCTCTCCGATGAGCCCCCGAGCTCCGCCTCGCTGCCGTGCATCTCCAAGCCGAAGGAATCGACCCCGGACGCCCTGAGGCCTCGACCTCGACCTCATCTTCACCGCCGGCCGCCGTGGATCCCCCTCGCCTCCCCGACCGCACCAGGACCTCCCCGAGCTCGCCGTTCGTCGCGTTGCATTCGCCGTGAGCTCGTCTTTCCTTCCCCCTGTCCCCTCACTCTCGTGCGTGCTGTAGCCCGATCCCCTCCGCGACCGCAAGCTCACCGCCGCCGGCGATGCCGCCGCCCTGGCCACAGCCACGCACGCTCAAAACCGAGTACGCCACTGCATTCGCCACACTGCCAGAAGCCCGTAGCACCCCTCCGTTGGCCTCCCCGTGCCCTGTAGCCCCTTTTTCGACGAGGGCCGAACTCCGGTGCCGCCGCGAGCTCGTTTCCGGCGAGTTCCGGCCGCTCTAGCTGCTGCCGCTGGCTGGAATGGATGCGGGTGAGCTCCAGCTCCCAGTAGATGGTCTCCGCTGCGCAAAAGACCCCCGGAGTGGAAATCCCGACGCCCTTCGCCGCGTTTGCTGCCGCCGGCAGCTAAACGCCGGCGTGTTAGCTGGGGTTTGACCAGGATTTGACCCCCTGGGTCAATGACAGGCGGGCCCCACCCCTTCAGTTAGTTGACTGTTTAGTTTAATTAAGTAATTTTGGTTAATTAGATTAGCCACTGACATGTGGGCCCTGCCCTGCTGACTTTCCGTTAGGATCAGTTAATTAACTGAGTCACTGACCAGTGGACCCCACTGTGAGGTTTGACTCTGCACCAGCCCTTTGACCTGCTGACGTCATGCTTGGGTCATGCTGATGCAGTATTCCAATTCTGGTATTTAAATAAATCTTAAATGATTTATTTATTTCAGAAATTGTTTGAACTTCAAAAAATCATAGAAATTCAACAGTAGCTCAGAATGAAATAATTTATATATGAAAAATGATCAGAAAAATATAAGGAATCTGTTTATGGCATTTTCATGCATGTTTAACCAACTTATACTTGCTGTATAGGTGAAAACACATAAATGGCACTTTTAAATGTTAATTTGGAATTGCATTTGAACCCTTGGTTCAAATGGACTTCTTTCAAATAGAATGCTAGTTGCATTAACTCAAATAACATCACATCTTCATGCCATGATCATGCATCATATTGTTGCATATGCTTGTGTTTGATTGTTGGCACCGTTCTTCTCGATAGGTCCAGCTCCGGAGACCGATCCAGAGTACCTGTCAGAGGAGCAGTGCTCTGCACGTTGTTTTACCAGGCAAGCAAACCCCCTTGTTCATTCCGATACAACCCCTCTCTTGCTCCTGCTCCCTGTTATTGCATTAGGACAACAACGACTTCACCTGCTACTTTATGTTGCGGTAGTTGAACCCATTCCTCTGCATGACCTGTCATTGCCACAGTAAATAGTTGAAACCCACTAGCATGTGTAGGAGTTGATTGAAGCCCTGATGTGATCTTACCATGCCTTGCTTGCTATTTCTTAGAGTGTGTCAGGTCTGATTCATCGGGAATGAATTGGAGTGAGATGATATGTTCTGATGCTGAGGGTTAAGTGTTTGAACACGATTTGGTAAAGGTAGTGGTGAGAGGCCATGTAGGAGTACATGGTGGGTTGTCTCACTGGAACCGTCCCTAAGAACTGAGTTCTGTGTATGTTGTCCAATGACCAGCTACTACCATGCATTGGAATGCTTAACTGCCCCTCTCGACTTATTAACCGACTTGGTCTCTGTCCAGGAGTTGCAATTAGTTTCTGGTGTTTGTAGGTAGTGTTAGTAGTCTACCAAGTGGCACTCGGCCAGTGGGCTTGGGACATACTAGGCACCGTGGCACGGTGTACCAAGCGTAGATCCACTCGACGAGGTGGGCTTGGGAACCTTGCGCACATCATTTGGGGCCGTGAGCGACACCCCGGCCGGATCTCCTTACGGATGGAACCCGAATAGGCGATAAACCTGGATTAGAGTCTTGTGTGGTTAGTCAGGTCGTGGCCGACACCCTCGCCAGGCTTCCGCTTGAAGGTTGCCGAGATACACGAGATGTACATGGCGGTAAGTGGCGAGAGCGTGTGTGAAGAAGTACACCCCTGCAGGTTTAACATGATCTATTCGAATAGCCGGGTCCACGGTTATGGACTTCTTGGATGCTTACGTGGTACATAGGCAACTTGAAGTGGATACTCTAAAATACTCAAGACAAGTGTGAGTGCTATGGATGGCCTTCTCGTAGGGAGACGGGGATGAATCCATAGTGGTGTATTGTGTGGTGCTTAGTGGACTCGTGTGCGCCACCTCAAAACAGTTACCAGCAGTCGTAGAATAGGATAGCCACTGAGTCAAAGCTGGCTTGCTGCAACTAAACCCCACTTTGCCATCTTGATACAAGTGCATGTATGATAGGATCTGATGTAAGTCTTGCTGAGTACCTTTGTACTCATGTTTGCTTAATTTATGTTTTGCAGATGAGATTGATGTCTCACTAGTAGTTCCGCTTGGACTTCGACAAGTAGCTTGTACCTCAGCTACGTTCTTGGACGAGTGTTGTAGATAGTCAGGCTCTTCAGCCTTTTTCATTTGTAGATGTCTGTACTCAGACATGTTGTGCTTCCGCTTGTTGCTTGTATGCTCTGAATGCTGGGTCGTGAGACCCATGTTTGTAATATTTGGCTCCTTGGAGCCTAGTGAATAAATACTTTGTTTATTAGAGTTTTGTTGTGATGCCATGTTGTATTTGCACATATTGAGCATATTGTGTGTATGTTATTGAAATGCTTGGTATGTGTGGGATCCGACACCTAGTTGTTTACCCTTGGTAGCCTATCTTACAGGGAAATGTCTCCTAGTGCTTCCACGGAGCCTTGGTAGCTTGCTACTGCTCCGGAACACTTAGGCCGACCGGCATGTGTCCTTCTTCGTTCCTGTGTCTGTCCCTTAGGGGAAATGTCACGCGATGTTCCTTTAAGTCCTTGTAGCTTGCTACGACTTGGGTTCATACGTTGATGACCGACACGTTCGTTCCTGGGTCATGAATGCCTGTCTCTGTAATTTAGTGCCACTTTTGGTTTATAACTGGTCATGTCGGCCCGGGTTCTCTGTCATATGGATGCTAGCGACACTATCATATACGTGAGCCAAAATGCGCAAACGGTCCCGGGCCAGGTAAGGTGGCACCCGTGGGGATACCGTGCGTGAGTCCGCAAAGTGATATGGTGTGTTACATGCTAGACCGGTGTGACTTAGGATCGGGGTCCCGACAATGGGACTCGCAACTTAATACCAGCGAGATGTTCTGGATAGATACCTCAAGGTGGATGATTAGTAGTAGATGCAGATGGATTTCGGTCTACTTGCCTTGGCGTACCGCCCATGCTTTTGAGCCTCTACCTTTCTTTGCAGCATAGTTAGCATTGGTTTGCGCACATAATCCTGTCAATTGCCCAGCCGTAATTCGTTTACCTCGCTTAGCTGTTTTATCGTCTTTTGGGAGAGAGACATCACTAGTGAACATCATGGGACCCCGGTCCATATTACCATCACTGATCACACCCGCTATTTACTTTCTGTTCTTACTTACTAGTTGCAGTCATACCTATCACTATTATCTCTTGCATTTGATCCTTTGTAAACGACAAGGCCGGAGGGATTGACAACCTCTCTGTACTCGTTGGGAGCAAAGTTATTTGTATCTGTGTGCAGGTCCTGTCAATCGCTAAGTTGCGCCGCTAGCAGTTGACACCTTCTTGTTGACCCTCAGAGTCTCACGGGATTCGATCCTTGGTACCTTTGCCAAGGGAAAACTATCGCTACACTGCATCTCAAGCCTTCCACTTAGGGTAACCAACGAGGGGCGAGAAGCCATCAGCGTCCATGATCCCACGGATTGCAACTGGAAGTATCTGCATCATCAGCACGTGACAGTCATGAGACTTCATCCCGCTGAACTTCTGCTTCGCTGGGTCTAGGTATCTGCTTATCTTCCCCGCGTAACCGTAAGGAAGTTTTACTCCTACGAGGCGGGTGAAAAACTGCTCGATCTCCTCCTGACTTAGAGTGAAGCACGCGGGAGGGTAGTCATTTCCGGTCTTCTTGGCCTTTTTTCCTTTGCGACGACTTTCCGTGTCCTGCTTCACCTCATCATCATCATCATCATTAGCCTAAAGCTCCTGCCTGATGCCCATTGATTTCAAGTCTGCCCTTGCATTCGGCCCATCTTTGGTCCTCTCGGCATGTTGAACATTGTACCAAGCAGACTCTCGCACACGTTCTTCGTGATATGCATGACATCTAGGCTGTGAGTCACACGGTGGATCTTCCAGTACGGCAAGTCCCAGAAAACAGACCTCATTTTCCGTACCTTCAGCAGCGGCTCTAGCGCCTTTCGCTTCTTTCCCGGCTCTGGCGCCTTTTGCTTCTTTCCCGGCAGTGGGCAATCTTTCCAATTTTTCAACAGCTCGTCTATTTCCTCGCCGCTCCTCGTACGCGGGCGTCCTCGGGGTTCGGTTTCACCATCGAACAGATCCTTGCGTTTTCTCTACATGTCATCATCATGAAGCCACCTTCGATGTCCCATGAACACGGTTTTCGAAGACCCGGGATCTCTATCTAGCTGGCGATACATTGTGTCATCCATGCACCTGACGCATCCAGAAAATCCGTGGACCACCTGCCCCGCGACATATCCGTAACCGAGATAGTCGTGCACCGTCGTGAGCAGTGCAGCTCTCATAGGGAAATATTCTTTCTTTGCGGCGTCCCACGTATTGGCTGGCGTTTTCCACAGCGTGTCTAGCTCCTCTTTCAGCAGCCTCAGATACAGATTGATGTCGTTCCCTGGTTGTTTCGGTCCTTCAATTAGCATACTCATGTGAATGTACTTCCTCTTCATGCACAACCAGGGGGGAAGGTTGTACATCCACACAAACACAGGCCAGGTGCTATGTGTGCTTCTCTGGCTGCCAAACGGATTGACTCCATTGGTGTTCACGCCCAACACGATGTTCCTTGGATTGTTCCCAAATTCTGCGTCTTCGAAGTTCAACGCTTGCCACTGGCTCGCATCCTTAGAGTGACTCAGCATCTTGTCTTTTTTATCTATCTCCGGATCATTTGCGTCATCTTCTCGCTTCTTCTCCTCCCTATCCGCGTGCCAACGCAGGAGCTTTGCTACCTTAGGGTCCGCGAAATACCGCTGCAGACGAGGAGTGGTCGGAAAGTACCACACCACTTTTCGAGGAGCTTTCTTCCTCTTCTTGTGTCGAGTGACGCCGCACACCGGACATATGGTAGACTCCGCATGCTCGTCCCGATAAATGATGCAATTGTTCATGCACACATGGTATTTCACGTGCGGTAAATCCAGAGGACACACGATTTTCTTCGCCTCCTCGAAACTGGTCGGGCACTTGTTCCCCTTGGGAAGACGTTCATGCCAGAATGACATGTTCTCGTTGAAGCATGCGTCGGTCATTTTCTGTTTTACCTTCATCTCCAGAGCCATGAGCGTTACTTTCAGGCGGGTATCCTCGGGCCTGCATCCTTCATACAATGGAGTAACCGCGTCTATCTCCAGTTGATACATCTTGGCTTTCTCTCGGGCGGCAGCTCTTGCGTTATCCGTCTGCTTGTGAAGCAGCTCTTGAATATGAGGGTCATGCACCCAGCCCATCGATGGTCCAGCATCGTCTGCTCCGCCGGCATCATCATCTTCATGATCATGCCCGTCGTCTGCTCCGGCATCTTCCTCATCATCATGTCCTGCATCTTCTACATGATGACTGTGTACAGCATCACCGTCGTGATCATCTCCTGGAGATTCTTTGTCTTCTCGCCCGCCCGAGCCGCGGTGGTTGTCTTGCTGCCCTTCCTCATTTCTTGCCCGGCCCCCATGGACGACTTCGTAGTCATCTTCATCACCTTGCCACCGATAGCCATCCATGAAACCACGCAAGAGCAGGTGGTCCCGCAGCTACCCGGAATCCGGGTCCGCAATAAGGCTCTTCAGCTTCCATCTTCGACACAGACATCTTATCTCCGTCTCGTTCTTTTGAAGCATCTCGGCCTTCGGTCATCGTGCGAACCATGGTCTCCTGCGGGGTAGAGCAAAACGATATTTTAGAACCAAGAAAAAATTTGGCATGACTTTCCGTAAAAATAGGACCAAAAAGAATGCTTAATGCCAAAATTCTCGCCGAAACAGAAATGAATCAACATTCCGGCAAAATATTGGCAACTATCGCATTTCAAATACCGGTACACCTGCAAACACAAACATATATGCAACACCACAAACATATGCAACACCACGAACATACATAGATCTAGATCTGCCATAAAAAGTGCATGTGCACATTGTTATAGGGAGAACAACATAAATATGGCTTCCCCCCTTACTTACCTATCAAAAAAAGGTAATTTAACCACTTAATTTGAATGAATCTATGGTGGAAATGGGGTAACAAAGAGGATGCACCCGAGACAAGCTTTGGAGGAGGAGGTGGAGAGAATGAAGTGGGGAGAAAGTGAGTGGGTAGGAGTGGCTGTCGAAAATATCTTGTTGGTGCCCACTTACTAATGGCGCACCACCTCCAAATGCGCCATTAATAACCCAGGTTACTAATGGCGCACCTGCTGGTGGTGCGCCATTAGTAGTTTTGCAAAAAAAAAAACATACTAATGACGCACTATGCCAAAGTGCGCCATTACTAGTTTAAACTAGTAATGGCGCACTATGGCACAGTGAGCCATTAGTAGTTTTGCAAAAAAAGAATAAAAAATATAAAAAAACAACAGTAGTGGCGCACTGTGTGACTGGTGCGCCATTACTAGTTACAACTAGTAATGGCGCACTGTGTCTGGATGCGCCATTAGTATGTTTGGAAAAGGAAAACAAATTGATACTAATGGCGCACCCTGAGCCAGGTGCGCCATTAGTGTATTCCACTCTAATGGCATACCAGCAAGTGGTGCGCCATTAGTATATAGTAATGGCGCACCACATGTCTGGTGCGCCATTAGTGTCAATCCCATCTATAGCCCTTTTTCTAGTAGTGCACAAAGCAGTTTATCTTCCGACGGCTGGTCAGACAGGAACTGGCTTCAGGAGATTCAATGTGACGTTGTAAGAATTCTGCAAATGAATGCAGACTATGAGAACCAAGGGATTCTCCCACGGACATGTACCTGTGACAGCATTAGAGATGCGAGGGAAGGGGAAGAGGTCATATGCATTCTCATAAGATTTTGAAGATTAAATACGGTTTGAAGACATTGGCCTCATCGTGCGAAGACATTCACTTATATGGAGTGAGTTGGTTCCAGATTTGTACGAATCCAAGAATAGGTACAAGTGAGGAATCTAACTAGCAGTTAATCATAAGTGAATATATTTGCATCATATGAGAGAATGGTAGAAAGAAGTATATCTCAGATGTACAGAAACCACTTGTGGTGAAGTTGTATGATTTTAACCGATCAAAACGACTGTAAAAAGAGAGATCTAATTACCGCAATGAGGAACTGCTAGACGGAAAGAGAAAGATGCTGAGCAGATCGATCTTCCGTTCCCTAACTTGGCGGCGGAAGACACATATGGCGGCGGCGGAGAGACGAGGTACACGGCCAGCGTGAAGACAGCGTCGAAGAAGTCGCAGCAGCTAAGAGCTTCGTCTTCAGCGTCGACTGGAGCTAGCGGAGGCGCTAGGGTTGAGTGAGATGGTGAAAGGTGGGAGAGGAAATAATGACCGCGAGGGTGGAGTATTTATAAGGAGGGGTGATGGCGCAGTGCAATTACGCAGGTGCCCCTGGCAGTTCACATTTGAACGACATGTGGCTGGCATGCATCTTATGGAGAGTTTTGCCACGATCCCACGCGCGCCTGATATGTCAGATGGATGTTTTGGTTTCTCCGGGAAAAAGTGATATGGCATTCAAAATAGTTTTAAATGATTGTCTCTATATCTTCAGCTGACAAGGACACAGTGAAGACATTCAACAAGTGTCAATAGAATGCATATGAAGAGATAGAGAGAGTTGGAAAGAGTAGCATAGAGAGGATCAGGGTCCGATCACATTCACTTAGATTAAAAGGTTTAAAGACATCGCCATAAGTGAATGATGTAGAGGATAGAACACACACACACACAAACACACACACACACACACACACACACACACACACACACACACACACACACACACACACACACACATATATATATATATATATATATATATATATATATATATATCAAAGAAGCCAAACAAATCAACATTGAGACAATGAGTCTTGAAGACAACCAATGTTGACGACAAACCAAGTATGAAGATAAAAGCAATCATGACACCTAATGAAATCTGCAGAAAAGTTTGGTGGTGGCGTTACCCACCGTATAGGAAGTATTAGACCAGGACACGGCGCACAATTATCATGGCGCTCCAGAGTCGAATTCCACATTAATGTATTCACACTCACAGTGTAAGTCTTCATGAATTGAAGACATACATTACTTAGTGTGTTGCACATCTAAGTCGTCAAAATGCATAAGCGTTAGGATGTGTGTCCAATCACATGACATTTGAGGATTCTATGATATTTAGCTCACACCGCAGCTTGCAAAACCTTTTTCTCATCCAAGAGCTTAGTGAAGATATCTGTCAGTTGCTCTTCGGTGTTGACATGTATGATTTCAATGTCCTTCTTGATCACGTGATCACTGAGAAAGTGATGACGAATCTCAATGTGCTTTGTCTTCGAGTGCTAAACGGGATTGTGAGCAATCTTGATGGAGCTCTCGTTGTCGTAGAAGAGAGGCACCTTTTCCATGTTGATGACATAATCCTTGAGAGTTTGCTTCATCCAGAGAAGCTGAGCGCAACAAGATCCAGCTGCAATGTATTCAGCTTCAGTTGTCGAGAGAGATACTGAGTTCTGCTTCTTTGAAGACCAACAGACAAGAGATCGTCCAGGAAAGTGACATGTGCCTGAGGTGGACTTGAGATCAACTTTGTCACCAGCATGATCAGCATTTGAGAATCCAACAAGATCAAACATAGAGCCCTTGGGATACCATAATCCTAGTGTGGGGGTGTGAGCCAAGTATCGAAGAATTCGCTTCACAACGAGGTGATGTGATTCCCTTGGTGCAGCTTGGAATCGGGCACACATGCGAATGCTAAGCATTATATCGGGCCTAGATGCACATAAATAGAGTAAAGAACCAATCATGGAGCGGTATACCTTTTGATCGAACTCTTTACCATTATCATCGGAGCCCAATTGACCTTTGGTTGGCATTGGCATTGGCATCGTGTACCCTTTGCAATCTTGCATTCCAAACTTCTTCAGGGAATCTTTGAAATATTTCTCTTGAGATATGAAGGTGACATTCTTCTGTTGAAGAATTTGAAGACCAAGGAAGAACTTCAGTTCACCCATCATGGACATTTGATATTGCTCTTGCATCACGTATCCAAACTCATCACTGTATCTTTTGTCAGTGCATCCGAAGATAATGTCATCTGCATAAATCTGACATACGAACAGTTCTCCATCATATGTCTTCGTGAAGAGTGCGGGATCCAATGATCCAGATTTGAAGCCTTTGATCTTCAAGAAGTCTTTGAGTGTGTTATACCATGCACGAGGAGCTTGTTTGAGGCCATGCAGTGCCTTGTTGAGCTTGTAAACCATGTCAGGATGCTTTGGGTCTTCAAAGCCTGGAGGTTGTGCAGCATACACTTCTTCTTCAATTTTCCCATTCAGAAAGGCGCTCTTCACATCCATTTGATACAGAAATATGTTATGATGGTTGGTGTATGCTAGCAGTATGTGAATGGCTTCAAGTCTAGCAACAGGAGCAAAGGTTTCATCGAAGTCAATTCCTTCTACTTGAGTATAGCCTTGAGAAACGAGACGAGCCTTGTTTCTGACAACTTGACCATGCTCATCTTGTTTGTTGCGATAGATCCTTTTGGTGCCAATGATGTTATGTTTCCATGGATCAGGACGCTTTACAATTTCCCATATATTATTCAACTAAAACTGTTGAAGCTCTTCTTGCATTGCTTGAATCCATTCAGATTCCATAAAGGCTTCATCAACTTTCTTGGGTTCAGATATTGAGACAAATGCAGAGTGACCACAGAAGTTTGGTAGCTAAGTTGCTTTTGAGCGAGTGAGTGGACCATTTGCATTGATTCCATCAAGAATCTTTTCAAATTGGACTTCATTAGCAACCCGAGGATGAGCTGGGCGAAGACTTTGCTCATTCTGTTGATTATCTTCTTGTTCAGTATTGTCTTCACGCTCAGCATTGTCTGCAGGATTATTGGGTGGAGAGATGATGATTTCATCTTCAGTTGGTTCCTTGGTGGGTATAATTTCTCATGTACCCATTTGTTTGATAGATTCACTTGGAGAAGCTTCATCTAGCACATTTGACAGGTGCTCTCTTCGCGAGCCGTTAGTTTCATCGAACCACACATCTACGGTTTCAACCACTTTATAGTGAAAGCGATTGAAGTCCCGGTAGGTGTGTGAATCCTTTCCGTAACCGAGCATAAAACCTTCATGTGCTTTCGGTGCAAATTTGGAAGTGTGATGCGGATCCTTGATCCAGCACTTAGCACCAAAGACTCTGAAATTGCTGATGCTTGGCTTCTTACCAGTCAGAAGTTCATATGATGTTTTCTTGAAGAACTTGTGAAGATACTCTATTGATGATGTGACATGCAGTATCTATAGCTTCAGGCCAGAACCTCCTTGGTGTCTTGTATTCATCAAGCATAGTGTGTGCCATCTCAATGAGAGTCCGGTTCTTGCGCTCGATGATGCCATTTTGTTGAGGTGTGTACGGAGCGGAGAACTCATGCGTGATGCCAAATGTGTCAAAATAGGTGTCGAGCCTAGCATTCTTGAATTCAGTTTCAATGTCACTTCTGATGTGCTTGATCTTGATGCCATAGTTGTTCATGGCTCGATTTGCGAAGGGTCTGAAGAAATCATGCACTTCAGTCTTAAATAGGATTATGTGCACCCAAGTGTATCTAGAGTAGTCATCAACAATCACCAAACCATATAAGCAAGCAGTAGTAGTGAGAGTAGAGTAGTGAGTAGGGCCAAATAAATCCATGTGAAGCAGCTCGAAGGGACGAAATGTAGTCATGATTGTCTTTGAGGGATACATGGCCCTAGTCATCTTTCCAGCTTCACAAGCCCCACACAGATGGTCTTTCTTGAACTTGACGCCCTCGATGCATAAGACGTGCTTCTTCTTGACGAGAGTGTGTAGGTTCCTCATGCCAGCATGACCAAGTCTTCGATGCCAAAGCCAGCACTCTGAAGCTTTTGCTAGAAGACATATTGCGAGCTCTGTCCCTGTAGAGAAATCTACCATATACAGATCACCTTTTCGATGTCCTTCGAAGACTGGAGATTTATCAGATTCCATAAGCACAAGGCAACGATATTTTCCAAATATCACAATCATATTTAGATCACATAGCATGGAGACTGAAATTAAGTTGTATCCAAGGGATTCAACAAGCATTACTTTGTCCATGTGTTGATCCTTTGAGATTGCAACTCTGCCAAGTCCCAGTACCTTGCTTTTGCCAATGTCAGCGAATGTGATGTGACATTTGGGAGAAGGACGTATAGTTGAGTCCATGAGAAGACGTCGATCACCAGTCATGTGGTTGGTACATCCACTGTCAATTATCGATTCAGTGGCTTCCGAAGTAGTACCCTACAAATCAGTTAGCGGCATAGTCTTCACAAAGAGAAGTGTGAAGCATAAACAGTTGACGAACAAGCATGCTATCAAAGTTTGGATCATTGTTAGCCAAGATAGGAAGCTTGTCAAGAAACCATGGGACGAAATACATGGTTAAACCATTTGAACACTTGCGTCCCACAAGATGTTTAAGGTCCCCAACATTGGCGTCAGAAAATGATTTCCGGCTGGAGACCCTTCTCTGCAAGAGAAGTTCACTGTTCTTAATGACCCACATCTTTAGGGGTGGCTTAGAAGCAATAAGTCTAAGTGCAGCATATGAGAATTTTGGCTTAGGAGCCCCAGCAAATAGCCTTGCAGGAGGTGAGTAATACTCATATGAAAAAGCAGAGAAGTTCTTAGTTTTATGAACATAGCGGTTTGAGGAAACACGCTCATATTCATAGGTCTGAGTATGATTTCCCTGCAAAACATTGGCGTTAGGGTGACTCTGTTGAGTCCTCTGTCCGTATGAAGCCTTTGGACCATATGAAGCCTTTGGTCTGGGGTTTGTCTTCTTCCCAGGTGGTGTCATGATGACATTCACAGGAAGATTCTCAAGACAACTTTTGGGAACCCAGATCTTCTTCATAGGTGGCCCATTCGTGCAGTTAGTACCAATATACCTGGCAAACACTTCACCATTCTGATTCTTAAACAGTTTATAGTTTGCATCAAATGATTTATCAATAATAATTAGGTAGCACAAGTGAAGCCAGATAAAGTGGATGGATCTACTGGTGGACCCTTTGCAGCAGCCCATGGGTTTTGGGATACTGCTCAGGCTTCCAGTAGGAACCATCAACATTGATTTTCCTTTCGAACCCAACACCCTCTTTCCTAGGGTTTCGGTTTAGAATTTGTTTCTTTAGGACATCACAAAGTGTGTGATGCCCTTTAAGACTTTTGAACATTCCTGTTTCAAGCAATGTCTTCAACCTGGCATTCTCATCAGCAATAGTAGTGGTATCCTCCTTAGAGGGGTTAGTTACCACATCGGTAGTTGAAGATATTGCAGCAGTAACAGCATTAGAACATTCAACAACAGAGGTAGCATTATCATGCTCAAGGCATTTTAGACATGGTGGTTCAAATCCTGCCTGAGCGGGATTGATCTATTGAGCACGAAGTGACTCGTTCTCTTTTTGAAGATCTTCATGAGCCACTCTCAATTTCTCAAGTTCTTGCTTCCTTTGAAGATAATCATAGGAAAGCTTTTCATGAGTAGTTGAGAGCGTTTCATGACGACTTTCAAGTTCCTCGTACTTAACATGAAGATTTTTTATGTCTTCAATTAAGGACTGAGATCGGGTCATTTCCGCGTCCAACAGATCATCGCTTTTGTCTAACAGTTTTTGAATATGTTCCATAGCTTTCTGTTGTTCAGTTGCAATTTTAGCAAGTGTTTTGTAGCTAGGTTTGGATTCACAATCAGAGTCATCTTCACTTGAGGTTTGAAAGTAAGCATCGCATGAGTTTACCTTGGCACCACATGTCATGAAGCAGAAGGTGGGAGTAGAGTCATCGTCATCCTTGGCATTTGTGTTGGTGACGAGGCCATGGTCTTCAGTGTTGAAGATGGACTTGGTGACATATGCTGAAGCCAGAGCCAGGCTTGCCACGCCTGAATCAGACTCCTCCTCAGACTCCACCTCTGCCTCCTCAGAAGCAAACTCCTCCTTTGAATCCATCTCTTTGCAAACAAAAGCACGAGCCTTGCCAGACGAGCTCTTCTTCTATGATGAAGACTTGGAAGAAGACTTTCGGATTTTCTTTTTCTTCTTGTCATCAGAATCATATTCCTTACTCTTCTTCTTGTTGTTGTTCTCGTTGTCCCATAGTGGACACTCAGAGATGTAGTGACCTGGTTTCTTGCACTTGTGGCAAGTTCTCTTCTTGTAGTCACGAGAGGAAGCTTCATCATTTCTTGATCTGGATCTTGAAGACTTTCCGAAGTTTTTCTTCCTTGAGAACCTTTGAAACTTCTTCACGAGCATCGCTAGTTCTCTGCCAATGTCTTTAGGATCGTCAGAACTACAGTTAGATTCTTCTTCAGATGAGGAAACAGCCTTTGCCTTCAAGGCGTGAGTTCGGCCATAGTTGGGTCCATAGATGTCTCTTTTCTCAGATAGCTGAAACTCATGTGTGTTGAGCCTCTCAAGTATGTCAGATGGATCGAGAGTCTTGTAGTCAGGACATTCTTTAATCATTAGGGCTAGGGTGTCAAATGAGCTATCAAGTTATCTAAGGAGTGTCTTGATGATTTCATGCTTTGTGATCTCAGTAATGTCAGTGAGGCGATCAAATGTGAGCTGGACGTTCTCATTGCCGTTTCTCTTAAAGTGGTTGAAGAGGTTGCGAAGAACACTGATCCTTGAGTCTCTCTGGGTTGAGACGCCTTCGTTGACCTTGGAGATCCAGACCCAGACTAGCTTCGATGTTTCCAGAGCACTCACACGACCATACTGTTCTTTGGTCAGATGACCACAGATGATATTCTTGGCAGTTGAATCCAGCTGAATGAACTTCTTGACATCAGCAGGAGTGACACCTTCACGGGCCTTGGGAACGTCGTTCTTGACGACATACCAGAGGTTGACATCAATAGCTTCAAGATGCATGCGCATCTTATTCTTCCAGTAGGGGTAATCAGTGTCATCGAAGACAAGACACGCAGCAGAGACTTCGATTGTCTCTGCAGTCGACATAGCTAAAACTCCAGGTGGTTAAACCGAATCACACAGAACAAGGGAGCACCTTGCTCTGATACCAATTGAAAGTGCATGTTATCGACAAGAGGGGGGTGAATAGGCGATTTTTATGAAAGTCTTCAAAACACGGGGGCTTTGAAGACAAACGATGGAAATGAACCTATATGATAAGCAGTGGAAGATAAACGTATCCAGGCACACAATAGTCAAGCAAGCATCATGAGGATAATACAAAGACTATTGATAGCTAGATAATATGGATCAAGATGGAAGATATAACTGAAGCTAAACAGTGAACAGTCATCACACGGTGAGGTCAAACAGATTAGACTAACAAGCAATAACTTCCCAAAGACAAACTGAAATGTAAAGGAAGTTGAGGATAGAACCAGCTGCTTGATGGAGATAGGGATTTGGTAGACCAGTTCCAGTTGTGGTGTCCACAGTACATCTGGTTAGGGCGGCTAGGTATCCAAACCGGAGGACACACAGTCCTCACCGTATTCCCCTTGAGCTAAGGACACACAGTCATCGCCCAATCACTCTGGTAAATCTTCAAGGTAGACTTCCGAACCTTCACAGACTTCGTTCACTGGCGATCCACAATCACTCTAGGACGCTCAGAACGTGATGCCTAACCGGCTGGAGGAAGCATAGTCCTCAAGTGTAACAAGTCTTCAGATCACACAGATAGAAAGACTTCGGTGATGCCAAACACTCTTTGGCTCTGGGTGTTTGGGGCTTTGTCCTCGCAAGGATATTTTCTCTCAAAGGCTTTGGAGGTTGGTTGCTCTCAAACGACAAAAGCCATGCACTAACTCTGAGCAGCCACCGATTTATGGTGTAGGGGGTGGGCTATTTATAGCCATGAGGCAACCCGACATGATATGTCCGAAATGACCCTTGGTCGCTAAGGAACTGACACGTATCCAATGGTCGGCTTGAGAACACACGCGGCAACTTTACTTGAGCTCCAAGTAAAGCTGACTTATCCAGCTTTGGATAAGTTTTGCTCTCATTTGTCTTCGCTTGAAGACATAGGTGTTTTGGTTGAGCATCACTTCAGTAATTCGACTATAACATCTCAAATTTTCAATTTGGAATGTTTTACAATTATTAGCTAAGCATCTATGCATTTTTTTATTTGAGTGTCATTTGGAAATTTCAGAGGCATTTGAGTTTTATCTCACTCTGGATTCAACTTGGCATCTGAAAATTATTTCAAAAATCCCTGACAAACACTTGTTCAAAAGTGTGAGAGGAGCTAACATGACACTCCAAAAAGTCAGAAGAAATCAATGCCAAAAGTTTTGAATTCAAATTTAAGTGTCATTTGGATTTTTAGAAAAATGTTTTTTCATAAAGTTTTTATTTAGCCTCTGATAAATAGTTCATCTTGTGGGATTTCTTTTTATGATATATATATATATATATATATATATATATATATATATATATATATATATATATATATATATATATATATATATATATATGTGTGTGTGTGTCCTATATAAAAATATTTTTTATTTTTCTCTTTATATTTTTTCCTTTTTTGTCTATTTCAAAAAAAAACCAGCCGGGCCAGCGCTGCCCAGCCGAGCGCTAGCAGCAGCGAGAGGCAGCAAGGCCAGATCCCAGCGCCAAAAAAAGGGAAAACTAAAGGGCCGCAGCGACCCACACCAGCGCTCTCGTTCGCTCGCTCTCCCTCTCCCTCACGTAATGCTCTCTCTCTCTCCCCTGACGCTTGGGCCCCACCCCACCTCTTCTCCTTCTTGTTCCTCCCACTACAGAGAAACATACGCGTACACCTGAAGCCCCTTCATTTCCAATTCCTGGAAATCAATTCTCCATCCCGTTTCACGTCCAAGGAAGATGTCCTATAAATAGCCACGACTCTCCTCGTCCGATTCAGAGAAAAATCCCTCGCCAAGTCCACCCCTACAACACGTACTCGACGTTCCAATCTCGCAGCAAAAGCTCCAGTTCATCACCGGATTACGACGCCGGTGAGCGGTCCCGAGCCCTATCCTTTTGGGTTCCGACTTCTCTTGATCCCTATCAACGTTTTGACAAGGTTTTGTGATCCCTCTCCATCTACAGAGGCCGTACCAAACTCGTTGTCTTCACCGGAGCATCCGGAGCACCGAGCTTCGTCACTTTCTTTCATCGCCGTTCGTCGTCGCCGTCCATCTCCGACTCCACCACCGGACGAGCCAGTCATCAGTGCACCTCCTAGACACCTCCGCTATTGCCTAGGACCACCAGAGCCGCCGCCACCACCGCCCCCGATCTCCATCTCCTCACGTTTTAGCTCTCTGTAAGTACGTAACACATGTTCGTTCGTTTCAGTTAAAAAAACCATTTCGTTCAACTAGATTGGTTTTCTTCGGTTTAGTTTGAACCGCCCATCGGTTCTGTTTTATTTTTTTTCTTTTAGCCATAGCAAACACCCCAGCCAACCAGAGAGCACCACTTGTCTCTGGCCGAATTTTGTTTCTTTTTCCAGTATATTTTCCAATTCAAATTCTATACCAAATCTTATTTCCAGTATATCTTTTAGTCTATATATCCGATTTAGTTGATTCTTTCTCCTACGGTTTCGTAGAAATATCCTCTATCCAGAGAACCAAACGAAATATATTTTTGAGAATTTTAAAATTTGAATCAAGCAGATCTGAATTCAAACTTTGTTAGGCCATAACTTGAGTTTCGTAACTCCGTTTTGGGTGATTCTTTTTGCTAATGAAGCTTGTGACATGTACCTTCTGTTAAAACCAAAACCATTTATTTTTGTTGCTGTAAAATTTACGTTCGGTACAGAAACTTTATTTGGGTGTTTTTGGAGTTTTTCGAAGTCTTTTATTTGTTTTCTTTTTGGATCCTTGCTTGTATGCTTATGTATGTTATTGCTTGCTTACGCTAGATCATCCGGAGTGCGAAGCTTGCTACTACGATTCTTTAGAGTTCAACGAATGTCAGCAAGGCAAGTTCACACTTTGATCATAATTTTCAATACCCAGTTTTTACTATGCATTAGTTTCACTCTCAAAGATTGCATGAGTAGGATTGGGAACATGTGGATATGCTTTGCAGTTTATGTGGTAGGAACCTATGACCTTTTATCACCCCGGGAATATTCGTTATCTCATATATTGCTTAGCCATGCTCGTAGACGGGGATTGGTATGCGTGATCCATGCAAGTTGCGAGAGATAATAATTTTGGGACAACATAAGGTGGGACTTTAATACATATCTGGATGGATTGTTTGGGGCACCTGGAGAAACCAGTGCTTGCCCAAGGGGAATCCCGGAGTACTCGTGTGATTACCCTAGGTCCGCCACCCAGGCTCAAAGGGATCATAAGATATTTCATGCCTAGAAACTTCCATGTGCAGCCACAAGCCATTATGGGCTCTGGCATAGTTGAGTAAGTTGTGTGACCTCTTTCCGTGGTAGACTAGCTGATGTAGGAGAAAGTAGGTGTACCGGTCTACCCAGGGTTTGGAGGAAATTCTTCAGAAAGATTATGTCTCGATCTTACGATCATGGAGGTGGTCGAGTCTTGTGGGGAAAAGTGCGCAAACCCCTGCAGAGTGTACAAACTAATCATGATTAGCCGTGTCCCCGGTTACGGACAACTTGAGTATCTAGAAGTGAATTATTGGTTGATCTCATCACTCTATTTAATGAAATTATTGGGTTACTAATAACTTGGGAATTTTGGGATTGAGTTGGAGGAACCTTCTCAATAATGGCATTTTAATTTAGTAGTAAATAAAAATTTATTCCTTTGTTGTAGGGTAAAATTGGATTTACGCAAAAATTAAACTTAGAGCCTCCACCAGCTAAATTTGCATATAGAGATAGTCTTTTTCATTATTATTATTCTATGGTGTGAAATTGCCAGCATATTCCATGTGCTGACCTACACGACTGCAACGTCTCATGTTGCAGAGTTTTTCGACGAGGATTAAAGGTGCGATAGGTCGTTGTTCTTAACTCAGTTTGCCGTGGAGTTGGATGGACTCGTTTACCTTTGATGCTTCCGCAGTTATTTTTATTTAGATGGCCTTTGGCCATATTATTGTAATAAATACTCTTTTGATGACCTCGATGTAATAAAGTGTGTGATTGAACTCTGTTATAATTCCATACCGGTCCAGGGATGACACTTAAACAAAGAGACTTCGATCCATTTGGGTCGGGTCGCTACAAGATGGTATCAGAGCCAGGTTGACTATAGGACACGACCACTAGGAAATGGAAAGCCATAGGAAGAAAACTTATTGTACGACTTCCTTATATATCCATTGGTCTGTACTCTTCTTTATTCATTTCTATCTCTTCTCTACTTCAACTTAATAGTTGTTGAACCCCATCACCAAGTTGCTCAGCCGATGAGACCAAGACCTATGAAGACATCATTGACGAAGAAGAAGAAGCTAGAATTGACTTTGATTTGAGAAGATTTAGTTCAGACTACCACTACCAAGTTGAGTCCAACGAATGATTGCGGTAGTATGAAGAGATCATATCTCTTGTGGATATGACATTACCTGTAGGTTTTCGCTTGTGTGGTGAGATCTGTGTGAATTGCTTGATTTGAAATTTTCTTGCTATCATAAGCATATGGGTAGTGATTTCTCTCATTAGGTCCTTATTCTATTCTAATTTCTCATCCACTCTAAACCGTACCGGATGCCCGCAAAAAGATCTGGAGGAAATTAAGAAGCAGATTAAGGAATTATTGGAGAAATGTTATATTCGACCGAGTTCATCACCTTGGGGAGCCCCAGTGCTTCTAGTTGAGAAGAAGGATGGAACCTTGAGAATGGTTGTAGATTATCGTGCACTGAAGAGGTTTCGATCAAGAACAAGTACCCTCTGCCAATGATCGATGATTTGTTTGACCAGCTACAAGGAGCAAAAGTTTTCCCCAAGATCAATCTTCGATCAGGATATCATCAGCTGAAGATTCGAGAATAGGATATACCCAAGACAGCCTTTACCATGAGATATGGGCTTTATGAGTATACGGTCATGTCTTTTGGTTTGACTAATGCCCCTCCCTGTTTTATGAGTATGATGAATAAGGTATTCATGGAGTACTTGGATAAGTTTGTTGTGGTATTCATTGATGACATATTGATTTACTCGAAGAATGAAGAAGAACACAAGGAACATTTGCGCTTGGTTCTTGAGAAGCTCAGGGAACATCAGTTATATGCAAAGTTCAGCAAGTGTCAATTCTGATTGAAGGAAGTTGGATTTCTCGGACATGTTATATCAGGGGAAGGAATAGCAGTGGATCCTTCGAAAGTTGAAGCCGTCACCGAATGGAAGGCACCCACCTCAGTCGGAGAGATTCGCAGTTTCCATAAACTTGCAGGATATTACCGAAGATTTATTGAGAATTTCTCCAAGATCGCAAAGCCCATGACCGAGTTATTCGAGAAAGACACCAAGTTTAATTGGACCGAGGAATGTGAGGCCAGTTTTCAGGAGTTGAAGAAACGTTTGGTCACAGCCCCAGTGCTGATTCTTCCGAATATACGCAAGGATTTTCAGGTATATTGCGACGCTTCTCGTCAAGGACTTGGAGGTGTTCTTATGCAAGAAGGAAGAGTTGTTTCATATGCCTCACGTCAGCTTCGACCTCATGAGCGGAATTATGCCACGCATGATTTGGAGTTAGCAGCCGTAGTGCACGCACTCAAGACCTGGAGGCATTTTCTTATTGAAAATCATTGTGATGTTTACACGGATCATAAGAGTTTGAAATACATCTTCACGCAGAAGGAGTTCAACCTCAAGCAGAGAAGATGGTTGGAGCTCATAAAAGATTATGACATGAAATTGCATTATCACCAAGGAAAGGCCAATGTTGTGGCAGATGCATTGAGCCGCAAGAGTTATGTCAATACCCTCACAGCAGGAGGATTACCTCAATATTTAATTGATGATCTCAGAGATCTCCGATTGGAGATAGTACCACAAGGTTTTGTTGCCGCAATGGAAATTCAATCCACTTTGTTGGGAAAGATCCGAGAAGCCCAGAAGTTAGACAAAGGTATTGCGGAAATAAAGGAAAGGATGAACCAAGGAAAGGCAGAAGGATTTCGTGAGGATGAACACGGAACCTTATTGTTTGAGCAGCGTATTTACGTGCCCAACGACCCAGAGATCAGGAAATTGATTCTTCAGGAGACCCATGATTCGCCTTATTCAATACACCCGGGCAACACCAAGATGTATTTAGACTTGAAGGAAAGTTTCTGGTGGACAGGTATGAAGAAGGATATTGTTGAGTATGTCGCAGTATGTGACGTATGTGAGAGGGTTAAGGCATAGCACCAGAAAACAGCAGGATTACTTCAGCCTTTGTCGATACCAGATTGGAAGTGGGACAAGCTTGGCATGGACTTCATTACAGGATTACCCAGGACCCGATCAGGCTATGATTCTATTTGGGTAGTGGTTGATCACTTGACTAAGGTAGCTCACTTCATCCCCGTGAAAACCACATATACAAGTGCTAAGTTAGCCAAGATATACATGACCAAGATCGTATGTCTGCATGGAGTTCCGAGGACCATCGTATCATATAGAGGAACACAATTTACCTTAAAGTTTTGGCATCAGTTACATGAAACTTTGGGTACCAGGCTGGAGATCAGTACAGCTTTTCATCCGTAGATAGATGGGCAGACCGAGAGAGTCAATCAGATTCTGGAGAACATGTTGAGAGCTCGTGCACTAGATTATGGATCTAGTTGGGATGATAATTTGCCATACGCAGAATTCTCATATAACAACAGCTACCAAGCTAGTTTGAAGATGGCCCCTTTCAAAGCTTTGTATGGAAGGAGGTGCAGGACACCATTGATGTGGGATGAAGTTGGAGACCGTAAATTATTCGGACAAGATTTAATTAAAGATTCAGAGGAGAAAGTCAACTTGATCCGTGACAGACTCAAGGTAGCCCAATCCAGGCAGAAGAGTTATGCTGATGCTAAACGCAAGGAAGTAACCTACGAAGTCGGAGATAGAGCATATCTTCGTGTGTCTCCACATCGAGGAGTTAAATGGTTTGGAGTTAAAGGCAAACTAGCACCACGATTTGTGGGGCTATACAGAATTTTGGAACGCATGGGTGAACTTGCCTACAAGTTGGAATTACCCGAAGCCTTGTCAGGAGTTCATGATGTGTTTCACGTTTCCCACTTGAAGAAGTGCCATGCAGAGATGGCCGATATTCCTTTGAGAGATACAGTGCCACTGGAGGCCATACAGTTGGATAGTGATCTGACCTATGAGGAGAAGCCCGTCAAGATTCTCGAGTTTGCCAACAGAGTTACACGCAACAAGGTCCTCAAATTTTGCAAGGTTCAGTGGAGTCACCATACCGAGGAGGAAGCCACCTGGGAACGAGAAGAAGATCTCCGAGAGGACCACCCACCCCTTTTTGCTAGCCAACCTGAATCTCGAGGGCGAGATTCATCTTAAGGGGGTAGGTTTGTAACATCCCTAATTTTCAATTTGGAATGTTTTACAATTATTAGCTAAGCATCTATGCATTTTTTTTATTTGAGTGTCATTTGGAGATTTCAGATGCATTTGAGTTTTATCTGACTCTGGATTCAACTTGGCATTTGAAATTTATTTCAAAAATCCCTGACAAACACTTATTCAAAAGTGTGAGAGGAGCTAACATGACCCTCCAAAAATTCAGAAGAAATCAATGCCAAAAGTTTTGAATTCAAATTTAAGTGTCATTTGGATTTTTAGAAAAAAGTTTTTTATAAAGTTTTTGTTTAGCCTCTGATAAATAGTTCATCTTGTGGAATTTCTTTTTCTGATTTATATTTATATATATGTCCTATATAAAAATATTTTTTATTTTTCTCTTTATATTTTTTTTCCTTTTTTTCTATTTCAAAAAAAAAACAGTCGGGCCAGCGCTGCCCAGCCTAGCGCTAGCAGCAACGAGAGGCAGCGAGGCCAGATCCCAGCGCCAAAAAAAAGGGAAAACTAAAGGGCCGCAGCGACCCACAGAAGCGCTCTCGTTCGCTCGCTCTCCCTCTCCCTCACGTAACGCTCTCCCTCTCCCCTGATGCTTGGGCCCCACCCCACCTCTTCTCCTTCTTCTTCCTCCCACTACAGAGAAACATACGCGTACACCCAAAGCCCCTTCGTTTCCAATTCCTGGAAATCAATTCTCCATCCCGTTTCACTTCCAAGGAATATGTCTTATAAATAGCCACGACTCTCCTCGTCCGATTCAGAGAAAAATCCCTCGCCAAGTCCACCCCTACAACACGTACTCGACGTTCCAATCTCGCAGCAAAAGCTCCAGTTCATCACCGGATTACGACGCCGGTGAGCGGTCCCGAGCCATATCCTTTTGGGTTCCGACTTCTCTTGATCCCTATCATCGTTTTTACAAGGTTTTGTGATCCCACTCCATCTACAGAGGCCGTACCAAACTCGTTGTCTTCACCGGAGCATCCGGAGCACCGAGCTTCGTCACTTTGTTCCATCGCCGTTCGTCGTCGCCGACCATCTCCGACTCCACCACCGGATGAGCCAGTCATCAGTGCACCTCCTAGACACCTCCGCCATTGCCTAGGACCACCGGAGCCGCCGCCACCACCGCCCCCGATCTCCATCTCCTCACGTTTTAGCTCTCTGTAAGTACGTAACACATGTTCGTTCGTTTCAGTTAAAAAACCGTTTCGTTCAACTAGATTGGTTTTCTTCGGTTTAGTTTGAACCGCCCATCGGTTCTGTTTTATTTTTTTTCTTTTAGCCATAGCAAACACCCCAGCCAACCAGAGAGCACCACTTGTCTCTGGCCGAATTTTGTTCCTTTTTCCAGTATATTTTCCAATTCTGATTCTATACCAAATCTTATTTCCAGTATATCTTTTAGTCTATAGATCAGATTTAGTTGAATCTTTTTCCTATGGTTTCGTAGGAATATCCTCTATCCAGAGAACCAAACGAAATATATTTTTGAAAATTTTAAAATTTGAATTCAAGCAGATCTGAATTCAAACTTCGTTAGGCCATAACTTGAGTTTCGTAACTCCGTTTTGGGTGATTCTTTTTGCTAATCGAAGCTTGTGACATGTACCTTCTGTTAAAACCAAAACCATTTATTTTTGTTGCTGTAAAAATTACGTTCGTTACAGAAACTTTATTTGGGTGTTTTTGGAGTTTTTCGAAGTCTTTTATTTGTTTTCTTTTTGGATCCTTGCTTGTATGCTTATGTATGTTATTGCTTGCTTACGCTAGATCATCCTGTCGGGGGAAACTGTCCTCCCACGAGCACCTATGGGACCGGAGCCCCTTTTACGTTGCGGTAAGGGAGCGGAGGGAGCACGAAGAGCAGATCGAGGGGCACACGCGGGCAGTTTACCCAGGTTCGGGCCGCGCGGACGCGTAAAACCCTACTCCTGCCTTGGTTGTATTGAGCTCGGGAGCTTGAAGATCTACAGTAGCAGCTACACCGAGCGAGAGAGTGAGCAAGTTTCTGGGATCGAACCCCCTCTATGTTGTGCATGGGCCTCCTTTTATAGCTCAAAGGGGTTACCGACAGGTGTCAACGTAGAGGAGGGTAAAAGTGTAAATTTGGTGGTAGTTGTAACAGTACGTGAATAGTGCATGAACAGTGGATGAACAGTGGTCTTCACCTAACTTTGACAGTCGGGGACAAGGGCATTAAATGCCCGTCGCCGTCGACCCCAAAAGTGTCCGTCCATGCTTCTCCGTTCGCCACGGTGGTAGCCTCGTCACCGTGGCTTGCCACCGTGTGCCTCAGGCTGCACAGCCGTCCGCCACGCGTCCCCGGAAGGGCCCCAGGGCGACGCGTGGACAGATGAGCTGGAGCGCGGGCACACAGCATAGGTTTCCCCGGCAAGCACCTTGCCGGGGTCGTGATCTTGCCGGGCCCGGAAGCTTGTCGCTCTCCGGGTCCTGCCGGGGCACATGACGCGCCGGGGCATCTCTTAAGATATGTGTTCCTTGGTTTTCCTGGCAAGCTCCTCTTGCCAGGGGCTTGCGCTAAAGTGACAATCTTGAGCCTGGTACGGCCTTCCCGGCAAGCTCCTCTTGCCGGGGCGTCGGTCTTCTGACTTGTATACTTTGTTCTTGAATGGCTTCATAGGGACCAGAAAGGTTCTTGGCAAGCACGTGGTAAGCCCCGCCGCGGGGAGCTGCCACTGCCCGTGCACAAGTTGGGGTACTAAGGTACCCCTATCTTAGTACACCGACAGGAGCCCCCGGGCCTGGGCCACACACGGTGCCGAGCGCTGTTGGGTCAGGCCCAAAACAGTGCACGGGCACGCGCGGCCCACGGCAAGCCGTATCCCCTTCCGTATCCGCCGCATCCCTCCCTAACGGCACGCGTCGATTGCGGCGTCGTGGGAGAGATCGTGGCCTGTTGTTTAATGGGAAACGCGGAACGTCCCCCACTTCCCCCTTAAAAGCAGAGGAAGCAGGGGCAGTTCCCTCCATCGTCTTCATTGCGTCTTGATTCTCCAGAAACTCCCGTCGCCCTCCGCCTCCCCAAGGTCGACAGAGAGCTCAGCTCCACTCCCTCCTCCGCCGCCTCCCACATCCGCGGCACCGTCGAGCTCCTCGCCTCCTTCCTCGCCGCCCCTGCCATGGCTCCGAAGAGCGACAAGGCGAAATCAGACAAGGCCAAGAAGGAGAAGTTCGAGCAGGCGGCGAAGCTGGCTGCCCTGCAGAAGAAGTGCGTGGTCTTCGCGCCAAGGCTTGGTCCGAGGGAGCTGCGGGACAAATACTATCTGTTCTGGGCGAGGGAGACCAAAGCTCATCCCCGCACCCAAGTCTTCCCCGCCATCACCAAAGATATGTTCCCCGGCGGGTACTTCTTCTTTGCTGCATTCTTCCATTGTGGACTGTGCCCTCCGTTTTCGGAGTTCTTTTGTGATATAATGAACACATATGGCCTCCACCTCCTAGATTTCACCCCCAACGCCATCCTTACGATGGCCGTTTTCGCACATCTGTGCGAAAACTATGTTGGGGTTCATCCAAATGTAGCTCTTTTCCGCCACTTCTTTATGCCTAGAGTAGAATCCGGCACTCCCCTTTCCGGCGGCATCTCCTGAATCTTTAGGCTGAACAAGAAGGATTCATACCTGAAGGGAGAACTCCGCGGCAAGTGGGAGGAGTGGAGAGCCGATTGGTGCTGGGTGGTGGAAGATAAGGCCGAGCCTTTCACCTCGCCGCGCACAACTGCCATAGTGCGCGGCAGAGATTGGAGTGAGTTGGCCCTGGAGGACAGCAAGCTCAACATCGCCCTCATCAGGATCATTCGTCTCCGGGTCGCCAATCTGACTATTGGAGAAGTTGGAGCAGATTTCCTCCGCCGCCGCATCGCCCCTTTACAAGAAAGGAAAAGGTCCGCCTGGGAATTCGGCAATCCGGCAGATATCATGAGGCTGCGCCCTGGATTGAACTACAATTTCACTGCCTTGGAGTTGAAGGGGATGGTCCGGGAGCTCTTCAAGCATGACCCGGCCCACCCGGAGTGGTTCAGACCTTCCCGGGGAGTGGTGCCGCTGTGCAACAGCACCGCCCGCGATTCCCTACGAGCGATGATGCCCGCGTGCGACTCCCACGGCGTCGTCCCCACTTGGATAGAGCCTCCGCCGGATACCGTGCTGTCCTTCTTTGACAACTTGGTCGAGAAGCCCCGCAACGCCGAGGAGAACAAGGGCCTCACCCGGGCCACTACTGACCAGGATACAGCCTACATCGCCTCCAGGATGGAGGAGGCCGCCGCAGCTACGGCGGCGGGTGACTTTGGATACACTGTGGATGAGGCACAGGCCGCGGACGCGGTGAGTCAAGCAGAGGAGGCGGAAATCCTCAAGCTGCTCAAGCTTCCGCCCGAGGAGTTTGCCGGGGTGCCTTCCCTGAGGTTTGCCGGGACGAGCGAGGTTGCCGGAGGGAGCGGGGTCGCTAGAGGGATCGAGGTCGCCGGACACGGCGCTGAGTCCAGCGGGCCTGCCGAGGAGGAGGAGGACGCCGAGGCTGATGAAGACTCTGGCGGATCCCTGAATCTCGATGACGACACCTCCTCGTCCTCAGAGAACTCCCCGCCTCCGGCAAGTCCCACACAGCAACCGAAGAAGCGCCTCCGCAAGGCAGCTGAGACGGCGAGGCCGCAGGCGCCTCGACAGCAGCCAGCGCGCCGTGCAACGCGCGCCACCAGGACGAGCGAAGTCGTCAAGGAAGCGCCCCGTGCTCGAGCGCCAAGCGGAGCGGGATCTTCCCGGAGCGGAACGGGTGCTCCTTCTGCTCCTCGGGCCTCGGCGACGACGGGGGCTGGGTCTTCACAGCCCGCAGCCCCGGAGACCACCAAGCGCCCGAGGGAGCCTTCTCCTCCAGCTCCTCGCGCGGGAGTACCTCAGGCGGATTTTGACTTCTCCGCCCTCAGCTCCGACGACGAGGAAGAGGAGTAAGTACTTGCGACTTGTAGTTTCTTTGATTTTGTCTTGATTTTTCCTTGTTGATTCTGATCTTGTTTTTGTTTTGCTTTCAGGACCCTGACCCAGCGGATGGCGAAAAGGGCCAAGATCCCTGTGGTCGAGGTTGAAGACGACTCACCCGCCGCGGCGACGGGAGACGTGCCAGCGGCAAACTTGCCGGATCAACCTGCTGCTCCGAGGAGCAGCCCCCAGCGCAGCCCCCAGCGTAAGTCTGGTTTTTATGTTTCTGCTTAACAAGCGCGCTTGAGGTGATCACCTTCATCTGATATCTTGTTTGTCTTGTGCAGAAGTGGAGCCGCAGCCGCAGGAGCACCAGGAGGTCGCCCCCGATGAGCTGCTTGCTCAACCCTCCCCGCCAAGGGTGAACTCCCCGGCGAGGGAGAACGCTTCGCCAAGGACGGGCACTCCGCCAAGGGCGAGTACCCCGCCAAGGGTGAGCAGCCCGACAAGGGTGAGCACCCCGCCAAGGGAGGGCGCGGGCGGCCCTCCGCCAGCAGGGGCCACTGCTCCGCCGCCAAGGGAGAACTCCCCGGCGAGGGACCCTGTCATTGAAGAGATCCGCGAAGGTAAGTCTTGCAACTTCTTCTTCTTGGATTCTTCTTTTTGGATATTTGCTTGATCTTTTCTTTTCTTTTTCTTCTGCTAGATCCTCCTGCCCCAGAGCGGATGGAAACGGAAACCACCGCTGAGGAGGAGGTGCGCGGCGACGGCGGCAACGCCACTGCCACGGAGGGAATGGCTGGAGCCGACGAGGCCGCCGCTGAGGAGACCGCCCCGACCGCGGACGCCGCGGCTGGAGAAGGGACCGGCGACCAAACTACGGGCCCGGAGGCCGCAGGAGCGTCGGACGCTGCACCGGCCGCCGACCCTTCCGCCTCCGCGGAGCGGTCGGGTGTCTACTTGAAGGCCGCCAACGTGGTCTTCATACAAGTCCCGTGGGCGTCCTCGTCTCGAGCACCCGCGGAGGGAGAGACCTTTGACGGAGAGGTCCTCGCCTCCGCCGGCTTGAAGATCGTCGAAGCGCCCGGCGACAGCGACGAGCCCGAAGAGGAGGGACTCCTTCGTCAGCTCCTGGCTCTGTACCGGGCCAGGCAGGCGAAGCTGGAGTCAAGGGAGGCTCTCGCCGCCCAGGCTGGAGCAGATTTGGAGAAGCGCGCCATGGAGCACCGTGCCGCCAACCAGGCGGCCCTCCGCAACTTGGCGGAGGAGCGTGAGGCGCTTGCTGGGGCGCAGCAAGCCTTCCTCCTGGAGAAGGCTGAGGTCGAGGAGCAGCAGCGGTGGGCTGCCGAAGAGCTGTCTCAGCAGGAAGGAGCGCTCAACCAGCGGAAGGTCGACCTCGACAGCCACGAGGACGACCTCACCGCCCGGGAGCTAGCCATTAGCGGGGCCCTGAAGGAGGCAAAGGACGCCGCCGCCGCCGCGGAGACTGCTAAGAAGGATCTGACGGCCAGGGTGGAGCAGCTGGAGTTGTTCCTGAAGGCAAGCGAGGACAGAGTCACTGCGCTCAATGTGGAGCGGGAGAAAGACGCCCACACCAACTCTGAGTTGCAGGTACGTCTCTCCGAGAAGGGCACAGAGCTTGCTGACGCCAAGGATTCCATCGCTGACTTAGAGTTGAAGGTCTCCACCCTGACTGGCTCGCTCGACGCCGCCCGGGACCGCGAGACGAAGCTGAAGGACGAACTCCGCAAGGAGAGGAACTTGGTGGAGAGCGCCGTCGTCTCAGCAAACAACTTCAACCGGGCAGTGGAGCAATGGACTGATGAGCTGGTCACCTCCGCTGCCAATATTGACAGGGAGATGGTGGCGCTGAGGGCAGAGCATCTCGGGTACTCCCCGGACGAGAATCTCCATCACAGCGCCAAGTTGAGTCTGTTCTTTAGGGGAATAGCGCCGGCACTTGCGCGGCTGCAGGAGAAGATCCCCGTGCAGCTGGCCGACGAGGCGCGTCGGCTCTGCATGGGCACCTTGGAGCGTGTCTTGACGAAGATCGTCTACCGCAACCCCGACATCAACCTCGTCAACGTCCTCCGTAGCTTGCCGCCCGAAGCCGATCAGGAGGCGTTGAAGGCGCAGGTTGCCCACATCGTCGCCAAGGTGAACAAGATCACGAGGCGTGAAGGCGACCGCGTAGATTAGATTCCTTTCTTTCTGCTTCCTTTGCCGCTGCCAGTTAAGCCATAGGCAGTAGTTGATTAGTACAGCGGCAAGCTATCTTTGTAATGTACAATCTTATTTTGAGTTATCAATGCAGTGTTATCTCCCTTGCTTTGGTCCCTTCACTTTGTATGCATTCCACCCTACGCTTTCAGGGAACATGCCGGCAAGGGAACCCTTGCCGCGAGCGCTGAGTGCTGGACTCTTAGCAGCCTGCTGACAAAGGCCCCACCGGTAAGAAACCTTGCCGCGGCTAGTCGCAGCGCACTTAGCTTGATGAGCGAACTCGAAAACGAAGTAAGGGCGCGACACTTGTCGCAGCTCGCTTAAGTCGTTGAGCGTGCTCGAAAACAAAGTAAGGGCGCGGCTAGCCATGGGTAGGTTCCTCCGCGCACAGGTTTTCCATACAAAGTGTGGTTGTTCAAGGAAGACAACTAAAAATTTAAAAATTTGAATGCTCAAACTTTGGTAACTTAGCTTTCATAGATTGTTTGCTCCCCGACAAGGCTTCTCTTTCTTGAACAATACTTGGTTCTCGTACCTCCATCTCCCTCCCCCCCCCCCC